>JAPPVO010000036.1:8580207-8906245 GCA_030407325.1 Camellia japonica
GACCGGTAAATGTACTTCTATGGCAGACACAGAAATCTCAACCTGACTGTTTACTGTCAAAGTAGCCCTCTGTCCTGGTAATCCCTGCTCTGACACACTGCGCCGCCTCGATCTTCTTCTGGCAACTGGGGGTAGGGAGTGGAACACTGGATGTCCGTCAACGAGATCCTCGGATCGGTTAAGTCGGCGACCTCGTGTCCAAAGTGCTTGGGGAGTATCTGCTGGTTTGGAAGCAATCGTGCTAAAAACTGTCCCTAGCAAAAAGATAATAAAGCGAAAAGGAAATAAATAACCAGATAAACGGGCAGCATAACAGCTTAAATTAAATACACACAACACACAGTCGGGCATACAACACGCAGTTGAAAAGCTGAAAATACACTGTCCTCAATCACTGATCACTGTTCCCGTCTCGCTGTTCCCCAAAACTGAATCCGATATCCGTAGACAACTGATTCTCAGATACTGACTGATGCCCGCAGGCCTGATGCCCAAACTCATAGACTGATACATGCATTCCTGTGGAGACGCACTCTAAAGCACATAACAGATAAGTGAGAGCCAAAACACCCCTATGTTGGGGTAGGGTTTCCCTGTCCTATTTTGTCAGGAGCTAGGGTTTCACTACGCACGCAGCGGTTTCAAACAACCTATAAACGGGTAAGCAACCTGTCCTAGTTTGGAATGGTCACTATGGATCCGAATATGCATTAGGTCGAATGGTCAAAAAGGGTGCCCCGGTAAAACCGGGGTTTGTGTTCCCATACTGGCAGAGCCCGTAACCGGTCAGCCTTATGAACATGCCTTGACAAGACAAGCCTCCGGCAAACCGCTCAAGAATAGCAGATGGCAAACACGGTGTCCTAGGCACACCAATGCAAATGCAATGCAAAGAAACACACAAGTGTACTCAAAACTAGATATCATGAGTTCGAGTCAAGTTCTCTAATTCCCCAGCAGAGTCGCCAGAAACTGTAGACGTCCCCGAACGCATCCCGGGAAAGGAGTGCGAGTCCCTCCTCCGTTCTGGTTCGATATTGGGTCACTACAGTTCGAAGGACTCAAATGTCACGGTTCTTAATCTTGAACCAAAGAGTCCAAATCCGGCAAATCGTTTGAGAAAAACATTTTTGAAAGAAGTGCCAAACATGGACTGCTTCGCCAGATACAGAGTCGCCACCTAAATGTTTTTATTTTGGGAAATTTAGGAAACCCTGACTCGGTGCCAAAGGCCACGTGTCCGTCATCACCAAAGTTGCCTCCGCTCGGGAACTTGGGTACGATTGGGGAAGGTCACTTCGTGAGCATCCCCGCTCGCCCGGTCAAAGACCGGCCTCTACTAACCATGATATCTGTTTTGAAAACATTGTGAGTTCTTATTCCGGTTATTAGCCTAGGTTACTATGTGATGCTTGCAGCAAACAAATATAGACTGGGCCGCCTGAATTGGAACAAAACATTTCATGTTTGTTGTTTGAAAATGGTTTGATGGTGCTACCCGCAGGTAGGCTAAGACATGGATTTGCCACCCTCAGGTGGGCTTAGAAAACAATGTGTTTTGCCACTATCTAGTGGGCTTAAAACAAACATTTGATGAATTGTCCCATTCAAGTAACACAACCTCCACCCACAGGCATTCAAGGCAGTTTATCACATAAGCAAATAGCCTCATGGTAAGCATGCTATCATGGCAACTGTCACGACCCAAACCCGGCCCTATGGGTTTAGCACCGTAACTGGCCAGTAATCCGAGATTACCGAAGGCCTGCTTAACAGTAATACAGTTTAACAGAGTTCAGGGCCTGGCGGAAGCCAATACAGTAAATAACTAGTGTCCATTGAGCTGTGAAAATCTGTATGCTAAAAACATTTTTCATGCATTCATACAGTTCAAACAGTACGGTCTATATACAGTCTATACAATCATATACAAACATTCAGTACGGGGGCCTAATCCCTCGATAACAGTGCAGTAGAACAGTAAGCAGTCTATACAGTGATACAAAACAGTGAGGAGACCGACGGGAAAAACCAAAACAAAATCCCAAAGCCATAACATGGCAACACGGAACCTCACAGTGAGGCACATAGGCTGGCTTGACAAAACTGGGGACCAACCCACGCTCCTAGCTCCGATCTGGCTGCTGAGAACCTACATATATATATGAGCAGTGAGCTAAAGCCCAGTGAATAACATAATGCGTAAAGAGGTTAAGAATGTAATGTCCTTACGGTAATGAAAACAATTCATTTCAATCAGTATTACAGTTGTTCAGTACAATAAACAATCATATGTGGTACATCCATTAGCATAACAGTAACAGTAGGTCAAAAAGACCGAACAGTAATGATGGCCAGTCATTCAGTAAACAGTATGGTTCCACAAGGGAACCGACAGAGATCTCTGTAACAGTAACAGTCAGTAGCAGTAGTGCTAAGGATGCCACAGTACAGTTCAGAAATAAAGGACGTACATTCATTCAGTAAATAATTCCAGTTCAGTAAACAGTTCAGTTCAGTATTCGAAAGATAATCATTTTGAACATATCTTTACACAATTGTTACTCACAGAGATTGGGCTAATAGCAGCTAGAGCGCGTCCCCGAGAGCCAACCCTAAACAGTTAACAAATAGAACACACACTAAGTTTCACAGTCGGAAAGGATGATAATTAAATCCCTAAATTTCCTCGGTGTGGTTCTACGTCTAAATCCTCATTAAGATGTCTTAAACTAGGCCTAAGAATGCCTAGAATGGGATGAGGATGCAAAAATACACTTAGAAAAATATTTGCAAAGTTGCTGAAAATAGGGGTCTCGCTCGAGCGAGCCTTCCTTCGCTCGAGCGAGGTTGCAAAATCAAAGGCTTCGCTCGAGCGGCTGATGAAACAGTAAAAGTGCTGGATGCTCGATTTTTACGCGCGATACCACGCTCGATGCTCGCTCGAGCGGAGCCCTGAATAAAGGTTCTCGCTCGAGCGAGGAATCCTTCGCTCGAGCGAAGAAGCCAAATCTGGAATTTCCAGATTTGCCTTCCAAGCTCAAACCAAGCATTCTCAACTCAATTTCGACCTCTTGGGCCCAAATTCTGGAAAATACATCTACATTCAATATACAACAAGTTTCAAAAGCCAATTTACACATGCAAGGGCCAAGAGTTGGTCAATTAAAGCCATTTTTCAAACCCATTTCAAGAACAAATTTCAAACATGCAATGCATGAACTTTAAACCAAAATCAAGCTTCAATTCTTGCTCTAATGAGCTCAATAGTTGGAAAACGAAATGAAAACATGGACTTTGATAGAAACATGAGCATGCATGTACAATCCACCATGAATTCAACTTCAAAATGCACCAATTCAAGCATGCATGCATCAATGGAGTTCCAATTCAACATTTATGAACTAAATCATGACTTAAACTTACAATGATGCAAAAACATGCAAGATTAGCTCAATGATACAATTAGGAAGATGATTGATACCTTAGTCTTGTAGTTTAAGCCTAGAAGCTCAATTAGGCAATCAACACTTCAATTCTCAAGCAATCTTCAAGGTTTCAAGCCAATACACAAGATGAAATCACTCTCTCACTCTAACTCTCTTCTTTGTCGGCTAAAGCAAGGAGAAAGGCTGAGCAAATGTTGTGTTTTGAGTGTAAGGCCAAACAATAATAAGAATAAACAAAAGCCACTCAATGGCAATTTGGTAATAAGCTACAACTGTAATTAATTCATTTAATCTAATTTAATCATTCCTAATCAATTTTCAGATAAATATACCATAAATCACAAATATTCTACTGATTCCAAAACTCTAAACGGTTCCTAATTCGGCCGCCGATAAGGCCTTCAATTAGCAATTAAAACATACGAATTCAAACAGATAATCAATCAATCAAACAGATGCAATATGCAATTCAATAGATAAACTTATTCAATTTCAGTTTCGATTTCAATCAGCCCATTCAGTACTTCAGTTAATTCAATTATCAGTCATTATCGGTTCAGTTTAGCAGTAATCAGTACGTATTTCAGAAATTTCGGTAAACAGTACGGGGGTTGTTACAGTCTCCCCTCCTTATAAGGAGTTTAGTCCTCTAAACTCGAGTTACCTTCACTCTGGAAGAAAACAGGATTCAGCGGGAACAAATCAGGATATCGCCTAGCCATGTCATCTTCCCTTTCCCAAGTGGCATACACACCACCATGGTTCTGCCAATCAACTTTTACTAATGGGATCTCTTTGTTTCTCAGTTTCTTGATCCGTCTGTTCACAATCTGTATAGGCCGTTCCTCGTAAGTGTAGTCATCACTCAACACAATACGAGTAGGCTCAATCACATGAAACGGATCTCGAAGATAGTCTCTCAACATCGAAATGTGGAAGACGTTATGCATATGCTCCATTTCAGGAGGAAGCGCAACTTGATACGCCACCGGATTGATTTTCTCAATCACCTCATACGGCCCGACATATCTCGGCGCTAACTTGCCTTTGACTCCAAAACGAGTCTGGCCTTTCATTGGTGTCACTTTCACAAAAACGTGATCACCCACTTCATACTCTCTGTCCCGTCTTCTGACATCCGCATAACTTTTCTGTCTACTCTGTGCGGTTTTCAGTCTCTGCTGTATCAGTTTGATCTTTTCAGTCGTCTCATATACAATCTCGGGCCCAAGCAAGGGCCCAAGCAAAGGCCCATCTCCAACCTCTGCCCAGCAAATTGGAGATCTACACTTTCTGCCATACAATGCCTCGAAAGGCGCCATACTAATACTCGAATGGTAGCTGTTGTTGTAGGCGAATTCAGCTAATGGCAAATGACTTTCCCAGTTTCCCTGAAAATCAAGCACACACATTCTCAATAGATCCTCTAAAGTCTGGATGGTCCTTTCTGACTGTCCATCTGTCTGAGGATGATAGGCACTACTCAGCCTCAATTCAGTACCCAATGCAGTCTGTAGGCTTTGCCAGAACCTCGATGTAAACTTCGAATCCCTGTCAGAAACAATAGACACAGGCACTCCGTGCAGTCTAACAATTTCATCAATATAGATAACAGCCAGTTTGTCCGCATTATAAATTGTCTTGACAGGTAAGAAGTGAGCAGATTTGGTCAGTCTATCAACAATAACCCAAATAGAATCCATACCTTTCCTGGAGCGAGGTAATCCAACGATAAAATCCATCGTGATATGCTCCCATTTCCATTCTGGTATGGGCAAGGGTTGCAGTAAGCCTGCGGGTCGTGGATGTTCCGCTTTAACTTGTTGGCAATGGAGACACTTAGCCACAAATTCGGCAATTTCTTTCTTCATTCCCGGCCACCAGAAATTCTGTTTCAGATCTTGATACATTTTCGTATTCCCCGGGTGGATCGAAAACTTCGAAACTGGCCTTCTTGGAGAACTCTTCTTTTCAATTCAGTGTCATTTGGTACACACAGTCTTTCTTGAAATTTCAGTACATTGTTCTCAAATTTGAACCCCGGTCTCGGTTTTGAATCTCTCTCTTCGATGATTTTCTTCAAGTAATCATCCAGTTGTGTTTCTCCTTAATCTCTTCAATCAATGCTGGTTGGGCAAGTAATGGCAGCTAAGGTTCCACCTTGTTCTTTCAAAACAATTTCAATCTCAGACCTTTCAAGATCACAAAGCAACTCCTTCTGTCCAGTCAGCAAACAAGCTAAGTTCCCAATCGATTTTCGGCTCAAAGCATCGGCAACGGTATTGGCTTTTCCCGGATGGTACAGAATCTGTAGGTCATAATCTTTGATCAGTTCAAGCCATCTCCGCTGTCTCATATTCAGTCTTCTGTGTGAAGAAGAAGTTTCAAACTCTTGTGATCGGTATATACTTCACATGTTGCCCCATACAAATAGTGACGCCAGATTTTTAGTGCAAAAACCACTGCAGCAAGTTCCAGATCATGGGTTGGGTAATTCTTTTCATGCGGTCTCAACTGTCAGGAAGCATAAGCAATAACTCTCCCATTCTGCATTAGAACACATCCCAAACCCTTATGAGAAGCATCACTAAAAACAGTGTAACCATCTGTACCTGAGGGTAGAGTAAGGATCGGTGCAGTCACAAGTCGGGTTTTCAATTCTTGGAACGCTGTTTCCCTCTGGTCAGTCCAGTCAAATGATACCCCTTCTGTGTCAACTGAGTTAGTGGTAAGGCAATCTTGGAGAAATCTTTGACAAATCTTCTGTAATATCCAGCCAATCCCAAAAAGCTTCGGACTTCAGTTATATTCGTTGGTCTAGTCCAGTTCACTACAGCTTCAATTTTCTGCGGATCAACAGAAATTCCATCTTTGCTAACAACATGCCCCAAAAACATAACATGATCAAGCCAAAACTCACATTTAGACAGTTTAGCATACAGTTTCTGTTCTTAAGGTTTGTAGGGCAAGTCTCAGATGGTGCTCATGCTCTTCAACAGTCTTAGAATAAATCAGTATGTCATCAATAAATACTACAATGAAATCATCAAGGTATGGTTTAAAAATTCTGTTCATAAGGTCCATAAATGCGGCAGGGGCATTCGTGACTCCGAATGGCATAACTAAAAATTCATAATGGCCATACCTCGTTCTAAAAGCAGTTTTATCAATGTCTTCTGGTTTCACTTTCAGTTGGTGATACCCCGATCTGAGGTCAATCTTGGAAAATACTTGTGCACCCTGTAACTGATCAAATAAATCATCAATACGCGGTAATGGATATTTATTTTTCACAGTTACCTTGTTCAATTCACGGTAATCGATGCACAGTCTCAGTGAGCCATCTTTCTTCTTTACAAACAAAACAGGTGCACCCCACGGTGAAGTACTGGGTCTGATAAACTTCTTGTCTAACAATTCCTGCAATTGTACTTTCAATTCCTTCAGTTCAGTTGGAGCCATTCTGTAAGGAGCTTTAGACATTGGTTGTGTACCCGGTACTACATCAACGGTAAATTCAACCTCCCTGTCAATTAAATCCCCTGGTAGATCATTTGGAAACACATCTGGGAATTCTCTGACTATAGGAATACAATTCACATCAGTTTTAACACTATCATCAGTAGGCACAGTCAGTACAGAACACAGATATCCTTTACACCCTTTTCTAATCAGTTTAACAGCCTTCACAAAAGAAATCAGATATGGAGGAGGCACTACTCCAACCCCATCAAATATAAATTCAGGTAAACCCGGTGGACGGAAAACAACTTGTTTGGTCACACAATCGATTGTAGCATGATATTTTTGTAACCAATCCATCCCCAATATTACATCAAAATGATCGATATTCAATGGCAGTAAATCAATAAACAGATGCATATCCCCAACGATAATCTCACAAGCAGGATACATATATGCACATATCATGGATCCTCCTACAGGTGATGATACAGCTAGCAGATAGTTCATAGGTTCTAAGGGTCTATTCAATTTCCGTGAAAAAGCATGCGACACATAAGAATGTGTAGACCCCGAATCAATCGATACATATGCATTTTGAGCACAAATAGAGAGGATACCTGACACAACGGTTTCAGTATTTTGCACGTCTCCCGGTACTAGGGCAAACACTCGGCCCTGCCTCACAGGCTCTTTCCCGGTAGCTTTGGGGTTAGGCTTTGGTGCTACATTTGATGCTGTTGCGTTCGGTGTAGCTTTACCACTAACTGGTGGAGCAGAAGGGCAGTCTTTAATTCTGTGGCCCACCTTGCCACACCTGAAACAAGCTCCAGAAATCTGATAGCAAACCCTTTGTGCTTGTTGCCACATATGGAGCAGGGTGGAGCAAGTCCACTCCCTTGGCTGGGGCTAGTTGTCGACCCCATATTCTGTTTCTTGGTTGCTGGGTTATGCTTACCTTTCTTAAACTTGAACCCATGCCTTTTTCCATGCCATTCAGTTGTTGGCGTTTCAGTTTTCAGTGCTTCAATATTTGATTCGGCCATCAAGGCCCTGTCAAGAACACCCACATAAGTTGGCAATTTCAACATGTTGACTCGGTCAAGGATAGCAACATTCAGGCCGCCTTCAAATCTCCTGGCCTTCTTGTATTCAGTATCCACCATATGTGGTGCATATCGAGCAAGTCCGGTAAACTTTGTTTCATATTCAGCAACTGACATTGTGCCCTGTTTAACTGTTCAAATTCGGTGACCTTCCTGTCCCTAACACACTGAGGGAAGTACTTTTCGAAGAAGGCTACTTTAAACTGAGCCCAAGTCATAACTGTATTATCATCACGAGTAAGCATCACCACCTTCTCGCCTCTTCTTGCAAGGTGAAGGTAGCTAACAGTACTTTGTTTGCCTCCGAACACGGAAACACTTCAAATAACTTTTCAGTCTCGAGTACCCAAGCTTCAGCTTTCAATGGTTCAAGGCCTCCCTGAAAGGATGGCGGTTTCAACTTGTTGAACTTCTGGGTCAGTGCAATAATGTCCACCTCATTAGCATTCACATTCTGTACATTCTGTTCCGGTTGCACCGGAGGAGGAGGAGGAGGAGGCTGTTGGTTCTGTTGTTGATCTAGTCTTTCCATTATCAGTCCCATCATTTGTTCAAGTTTGGCCATTCTAGCCTCAGAGGGTGATGGTTCAGTTTCATTTGCAGTGTTTGCGTTATCCATTTCACTATAAGCAGTTATAACAGTTATCATGATAAGCGGTTATATAATTAAACAGTTTAACATTTTAACACATATTCAGTCAGTCATAAGCACACACTTTTCAAATTCATGAGATGCCCTAATTGCTTTTCTAGGACACTCTATAGCTCATTTGGACCCGTGTGTGCGGTATAACTCGTGGTTAAGTATCGCTTTGATACCACTCTGTCACGACCCAAACCCGGCCCTATGGGTTTAGCACCGTAACTGGCCAGTAATCCGAGATTACCGAAGGCCTGCTTAACAGTAATACAGTTTAACAGAGTTCAGGGCCTGGCGGAAGCCAATACAGTAAATAACTAGTGTCCATTGAGCTGTGTGAAAATCTGTATGCTAAAAACATTTTTCATGCATTCATACAGTTCAAACAGTACGGTCTATATACAGTCTATACAATCATATACAAACATTCAGTACGGGGGCTAAATCCCTCGATAACAGTGCAGGTAGAACAGTAAGCAGTCTATACAGTGATACAAAACAGTGAGGAGACCGACGGGAAAAACCAAAACAAAATCCCAAAGCCATAACATGGCAACACGAACCTCACAGTGAGGCACATAGGCTGGCTTGACAAAACTGGGGACCAACCCACGCTCCTAGCTCCGATCTGGCTGCTGAGAACCTACATATATATATGAGCAGTGAGCTAAAGCCCAGTGAATAACATAATGCGTAAAGAGGTTAAGAATGTAATGTCCTTACGTAATGAAAACAATTCATTTCAATCAGTATTACAGTTGTTCAGTACAATAAACAATCATATGTGGTACATCCATTAGCATAACAGTAACAGTAGGTCAAAAAGACCGAACAGTAATGATGGCCAGTCATTCAGTAAACAGTATGGTTCCACAAGGGAACCGACAGAGATCTCTGTAACAGTAACAGTCAGTAGTAGTGCTAAGGATGCCACAGTACAGTTCAGAAATAAAGGACGTACATTCATTCAGTAAATAATTCCAGTTCAGTAAACAGTTCAGTTCAGTATTCGAAAGATAATCATTTTGAACATATCTTTACACAATTGTTACTCACAGAGATTGGGCTAATAGCAGCTAGAGCGCGTCCCCGAGAGCCAACCCTAAACAGTTAACAAATAGAACACACACTAAGTTTCACAGTCGGAAAGGATGATAATTAAATCCCTAAATTTCCTCGGTGCGGTTCTATGTCTAAATCCTCATTAAGATGTCTTAAACTAGGCCTAAGAATGCCTAGAATGGGATGAGGATGCAAAAATACACTTAGAAAATATTTTGCAAAGTTTGCTGAAAATAGGGGTCTCGCTCGAGCGAGCCTTCCTTCGCTCGAGCGAGGTTGCAAAATCAAAGGCTTCGCTCGAGCGGTCTGATGAAACAGTAAAAGTGCTGGATGCTCGATTTTTACGCGCGATACCACGCTCGATGCTCGCTCGAGCGGAGCCCTGAATAAAGGTTCTCGCTCGAGCGAGGAATCCTTCGCTCGAGCGAAGAAGCCAAATCTGGAATTTCCAGATTTGCCTTCCAAGCTCAAACCAAGCATTCTCAACTCAATTTTCGACCTCTTGGGCCCAAATTCTGGAAAATACATCTACATTCAATATACAACAAGTTTCAAAAGCCAATTTACACATGCAAGGGCCAAGAGTTGGTCAATTAAAGCCATTTTTCAAACCCATTTCAAGAACAAATTTCAACACATGCAATGCATGAACTTTAAACCAAAATCAAGCTTCAATTCTTGCTCTAATGAGCTCAATAGTTGGAAAACGAAATGAAAACATGGATTTTGATAGAAACATGAGCATGCATGTACAATCCACCATGAATTCAACTTCAAAATGCACCAATTCAAGCATGCATGCATCAATGGAGTTCCAATTCAACATTTATGAACTAAATCATGACTTAAACTTACAATGATGCAAAAACCATGCAAGATTTAGCTCAATGATACAATTAGGAAGATGAATGATCTACCTTAGTCTTGTAGTTTAAGCCTAGAAGCTCAATTAGGCAATCAACACTTCAATTCTCAAGCAATTCTTCAAGGTTTCAAGCCAATACACAAGATGAAATCACTCTCTCACTCTAACTCTCTTCTTTGGTCGGCTAAAGCAAGGAGAAAGGCTGAGCAAATGTTGTGTTTTGAGTGTAAGGCTCAAACAATAATAAGAATAAACAAAAGCCACTCAATGGCAATTTGGTAGATAAGCTACAACTTGTAATTAATTCATTTAAATCTAATTTAATCATTCCTAATCAATTTTCAGATAAATATACCATAAAATCACAAATATTCTACTGATTCCAAAACTCTAAACGGTTCCTAATTCGGCCGCCGATAAGGCCTTCAATTAGCAATTAAAACATACGAATTCAAACAGGTAATCAATCAATCAAACAGATGCAATATGCAATTCAATAGATAAACTTATTCAATTTCAGTTTCGATTTCAATCAGCCCATTCAGTACTTCAGTTAATTCAATTATCAGTCATTATCGGTTCAGTTTAGCAGTAATCAGTACGTATTTCAGAAATTTCGGTAAACAGTACGGGGGTTGTTACAGCAACACTCACACGCATGCAAGGATGCTAAAGCATAAAACTCACCGAGTACTCCAAGTCAAAACAGAAAACTGATTAAAAATCATGCATGATCCTAATTATACAGAAATGCCTAATGCAACACATGCAAAAATACAACTATAGCAGGCTCGGCTATTCTAAACATGGCATATGGAATGCTACAACTAACACGTATTCAATTTGGAATTGAAATACAAATGCAGTTTGTATGATGCGCCGAGCCCGGTGCGTGCAAAACAGATGAATGATGCAAACATGCTGTCATACTGTATGCTAATCGAAATATGCCCTATATCTAACCATCATAAGCGGGTAAATAAAAGGGAAGAAAGACGTGGGGTTGGAAGACATACATCACACTCACCCACACTTATTACAATTATGCCCTCGCACAGAGGGTCCGAATAAATAATACAGTCCGAAATGAAAGAATAATACAGTCCGAAATATATACAAATTCCTAATTAATTAACAAATTAACTAAGAAAAACTGTAAACTGGCATGCAAGCCAGGGGCTGCCTCACTTCCGCTGAATGATGTATGCTGGGCTGCCTTTTTGGAAATCCACTGGGATGCCCCGATTAGCCTCGGTTTGCAATGTTCCTCGAAATGCGTGCCAGACTCCGAAAAGTTACTGATTCTTCATTTTGCTGTGACAGAGAGCAAGAAAGGGGCATAGCAATGTATTTCACAGATATATGCATGCCTCGATCCTCGTGCCACCAATCACGCATATCGATGCATGATGGCCGAGGAATCGGATTGCACAACTCAATATAGGATGAATGCAGATGAATGCTACAACAAAACCTAACTCCATCATGGGTAATCTGGAGTGTCGGTGACTTGGGAATTGAGACCCGTTCCGTCGCTCGGAGTACAAAACGTGCCTCGTTTCCCGTGCCCGGGCTAACTCCTATCCCGAACACAATGCAATATGCATAATATGCATGAAATGTAGCTAATATGCAACCCTAACATACACGATGTCATGGAATGACATACACGCTATACGAGGTAATACACAACCGGGCATACACAATGCTATGGATGAAATGGCATACGCAATGCAATAATGGGCTTATACCAACATGAGAGGGCCTCAGCCACACTCACATAGGAGGCCGTCGGATAAAAAAAGAGGTGCCTCGAAATGCGTGCACACGGACACGCAAACCGAGGCAATGGCATACGCCATGCAGAATGGACTTATACTAACATGAGTGAGCCTCAGCCACACTCACATAAGAGGCCGTCGGATGAAAATGAAGCGCCTCGAAATGCGTGCACACGAGCGCGCAAACCGAGGCGATGGCCGTAAGGCATGAAATGGCATGGAAATAATATGCAAACATGCAAATGAATTTTGGCACTGAAATGTGGGGAAAAACAGCCCCGAAATGAGGCGAAAGTACACCCGATGCATGAAATGGCCTCGAAACATGAATTTAGGCACCCGAAATGGCCTATAGCTATACCAAACATGCACAATACAGACATGGAATGAAAATGCAGCAGCAAGACAGCCCCAAGACAAGCATTTTCAGTCATAAAAAGGGGTTAAACAGCAAACACACATAGGATTGAGCAAGAATGCAAAAATGGCCCCGCAAAAGGGGTATTGAAGCAAGTGATACATACGATGCCCAAATGGAAAAGTACCCTTCTACAACACTGATGAGGGACTAAAAATATGAACATTTACAGTAGATGACATCCTCCAACTCAGTATGAAAACATGCTAAAAATGTCATGCAAGAACTAGGATACATAAGGCTATAACATGAGGTACCCCAAACATTCATCAAACCAGAAAAGACCCTTAATTAAATATGTCAAGAAGATCAAAATATGACTCTTTTCAGTTCTGATGATGGCCGAAAACAGAATCTAGGTAAGCTTAAAAAAGCATGCAAAAATGGGGGTCAAAGAGGGGTATAATGACAAGTATAACATGGGGACCCCCAACAAGGTTGATCCCT
Organism: Camellia japonica; assembly: GCA_030407325.1. Lineage (NCBI taxonomy): Eukaryota > Viridiplantae > Streptophyta > Magnoliopsida > Ericales > Theaceae > Camellia > Camellia japonica. Next base: position 8,593,438 of record JAPPVO010000036.1, read on the forward strand.
TATACAATGTTGTAGAGGGACACAAAATAAGCTTACTCACAGTTCATGACATGCTCCAAAACAATTTACATATAGGCCAAACAAATCATGCAAATTTACGGTAAATTGGAGGAATTGTGAAGCAAGTGCAAGATAGGGGGCCCAAACAAGGTTGATCCCTTCTTCAATGTTGAAGAGGGTCTCAAAATAGGCCCTCTTACAGTTTACATTATGCTCGAAAACAGATCACTCATAGGCTAGAAATTTCATGCAAAATATGGGCATATAAGATGATATTGAAGCAAGTGCCAAATGGAGGGCTCAAACAGGGTTGAGCCCTTAAACAAACATGAATATAAGCTCAAAAGAGTGACCCTTTCAGTTAGGGTCGGAGCCTAAAACAGTGAGCAAATAGGCTTAAGAAATGAGGCAAGAAAGTGTTACAAAAGAGGGAGATGGAGACTTACCCTTGAAGACCACACTTTTGCTATCTCTTGGCTTGAGGAATGTTACTTCTAAGCCTCTGAAAAGCTCCCCTTGCTGATGGAAATGGAGTGGTGGTGGTGGTGCTTGATGATGATGAAGAAATGGAACCAAACTTGAGAGAAATGAGAGAGATAGAGATGGATATGTGTATGTGAGCTTGAGAGCAATTTTCTAACCCTTTCTCTTGAGTTGGGAGGCCAACTATATGGGCAAGGATGGGGGAAAAAAGAGGAGGAAAAGAAGGGAGGAAACTTCCTCCAAGCTTTCCTCCAAAAATATCCCCCCGAATACAGATCTTTTTGGGAAAAAAGGTGCACAGCTGTAAGTACACAACATGGGGATCATGGCCGGCCAGGTGTTTTTGCTGCAGGTGGCCGGCCGGCCACCCCCTATGGCCGGCCGGCCAAGGGTCAAAATGGGCCAAATGAATTAGTGGCCGGCCACCAGGTATTGGTGTCCTCCCAGGTCTTCTCAACACAACCATGTGGTTCAAATTTGGCAACTTTAAAATAGGAGAGAGAATAGGTCAATTTTAGAAGGGGTTCAAAAGGGTCAATTAGAGTTACTGACCGGCCATGTGTTTTTAGGATCCTCCTATGTGTGTACAACACAAATATGTGGTTTTGGCTAGAAAAAAATGCTCCTAGGGTGGTCAATATTAGCCCGGAAGTGAGAAAAACGGGCGTCGGAGGGCGCCGGAAGAGCATAACTGGTTGCTGAGACAATTGCTGGCCTCCCACCCTCCAGTGATCTTCCTGGTGATAAAACAGAGGTACCTGCCAAAAATGAACAAAAACCGATGCAAAACGAATGCTCGGGGGCCAAAACACGCAGTTTGGGATCCCGAAAATAGGCCGTTAAGCACCGAAAGTGGCATTCGGCCACGAAGTGGGTATCTAAGACCCCAGTGTCCCTCGAAAGGGAGTAAATGAGATGCATGCCAAAAACTGGAGGAAACGGAGATGGTTGGGTGGTCCCGAACCGGGGCACACGGCCTGACGGCTCCGAAAACCGGGAACCGGGCTCCGAAATGGGCAAAATGGCCTACGGCCACGAAATGTAGCCCACGGCCACTGAGAGATGGTCTACGGGACCTCTCCCTCTCCTCAGGAAAGAAAACAGAGAAAACCGAGTCCGGTTCGCAAACCGAGGCAAGGCACAGAAGAGGGTTCGGGAGTCCGGAGGCAGGGCTCACGGCCGCGACTCTGAGACTTCTGAATGAGCACGATATGCAACACCACCGAGCGCTCAATCGGTGACGTCTGAGTCTTAAGGTCGGTCAAAAATGGGGTGTCTACATCTGGGTTATTCGGTTTTTTATCTGTTCAAATTTGAACCTAATCAGTTCTAATTCAAAACCCAATAGGTACTGTATCTGTTCAAACAGGTTTGCACCTGTTTAATTCAAAACCTGCAGCCACCAATACATCTATAAATAGACTAGTCCCCCATTTGGTTTTTTTTTACTCTAATTTTTGTCCTTAATAATTCTGCAAACATTCTCTTCATATTGCTGCATTATTTTCTTCTGAGAGAGAGTATAAACACTTAGTGTGTTCGTTGAACAAATAAATTGTAGTGCTGCATTTATTTGTTGATTGATCATTTCATCCTGGGAGATAGACGTCCATATTCTGAAAGCACCGTAGAGAGGACAAATCTATCTTAAGGACACAGTGTCAAACACTGGACTTGATCATATTATTATTCGAAAATATTAATCAAGTTAGTTATTTATTTATTTTCTGTTTTGTTATTATTTATTTAAATCAGATTTTAATTTTATTTTTGTAACAAAATAAAATCTGTTTTTATTTATTTAATTTTTTTTCTAGTTTGATTTTTGTAATCAAACATTCATTCTCCTTTCCTTTTTTTTTTCTTTTATATTTTGTTTGTCGTTTAGTACCCAAATAGAATTAATTAATTTAAATACAATGAAGATTGTCCAACAGCCTTGCCACCGCCTCAAAACATAACAAAACATAGCGCAAGTTGGCAATCTAAGTAGCCTTTGCGTCACAAAAAATTAATGCATTATCAGCGTAAAAAAGCTAAGAAACCACCAGAGAGGCAGACCCCTCCCCTACCTCAAAACCCGATAATAAACTCCCTTGGGCTGCCCTAGAAAGCAATCGGCTCAATGCTTCCATAACCAAAATAAACAATAATGGGGACAATGGGTCGCCCTGCTGTAACTCCAAGTGGGGAAAAAACCCACCGATGTCCCATTAACCAGCACAGACATCTGAACAGTGGAGATACAAAAATGTATCCACCTTCTCCACCGTTCCCCAAAACCCATCCTCTCCAACAAATCCAAAAGAAACTTTCAATTGACATTATCATAAGCATTCTCAATATCCAACTTACATATTACTTTGTAAGACTTCAAATTATAGTTACTAGAGACCTGTAATGTTCACTATGTTGTTTACTCTTGTTTTGTCATGTTATTCATTTTTTTAACTAGTTGACCTAGTTTTTTGAGATTCCACTCAAAAACTTTGATTGAAGTTATTGATTTAGTTTTTTTGTATTGAAATGGTACGAAAATTGAATGTTCATTAAGATTATTTCATGTGGCTGTACTTTGCAATCATGTACTTGATTCTAGTAATGTGGACAAGGATAACTCGCTAATATTTACACTTGCAGGTGTACATGTCAGATTTGACAGAACTGTTTACTTGGACATGCTCAAGATGTGATGATCTGACTGAGGTATGATTTCTATTGACATCACTTTTTTCTCTAATTGAAAGAATAACCTTTTTTAGCAATAAGATGTTTCGTTGTTGCTGCTTTTGATTCTTGGTTATTGTCAGTGATGGTTTCTTCTTGTTCGAGGCAGGGATTTGAAGTGATAGATATAATTTTTGATGTCAAGCACTGCTTACCGGTGCATTTTTCATAGCATATATGCCAAAGAAGAGCAAATTTTCTCTGGCAAGATTCATTTACATCATACTTGTAGTTCTTTGTGCTATAAATCCTGACAATAATTATGAATATGCATTGCAGGGATTTGTTGGGATGGCTAAGGATCTTAACGCTATTGTGATTGCTTTCAGAGGCACTCAGGAACGCAGGTTTGAAGACGCTTGCGGCCTTAAATTTTTTTTTTTTTTGCTATCTCTTTGGAGCAATGTTTTCAATAAAGCATTCACCATTCAGATCTCCAGTTAACTACTTCTTGTTCTATTACCAATTATGAGTCCTTCAAGTCTGATTATTCTTGCTCATGTCTTTCATGCATTATTCTGATCTTGGTGGCTTGGATTGTGTAATGTGTCTCATTAAGTTGTTATAAATGTTGATTACATGTCCTAATGTCTCAAGAGAGAGATTTTATAGTGTTTCAAGATACAAAAAGCAATGTTAGTTTTACTTTATTACGGAAATCTTCTTCTTGCCATCAATGGCCATTTGTTCATTACTGTTTAATGAATGAACAACAATGTGTACAGCTTACAGAATTGGATTGAAGACCTGTACTGGAAGCAACTCGACTTAAATTACCCTGGCATGCCTGACGCAATGGTGTGTTGCAATAAACTTTGACTGGATACATGAATAAAAGTTTCTTTTTCTTTTTATTAAAAAAGAAAAAGAAAAATGGTGGGTCAATACCATTCAGTGTGTTTGGTTTGAGTTTTCTGAATTAATTTTTTTGAAAATTGAATTTTTTGATTTTTGTGTTTTTTTTGTTTTTGGTGAATATTTTTAAAAATTTTAAACATTTTTTTTTACTTTTTTAGATGCACTTTACTTAGATGTATCTAAAAAGTAAAAAATTTGTAAACAAATATTTTAAAAAATTAATAAATACATAAAAATATAAAAAAATGTACTGAATTTTTGTTTTTTGTATTTTTTTATATTTTTGGTATTTAGTGAATTTTTAAAAGATTTTTTTTATAATTTTTTTTACTTTTTAGGTGTATTTATGTTAGGTGTGTCTAAAAAGTAAAAAAAATTGCTTAAAATATTAAAAAAATTCAGTAAAAACACAAAAAAAAAAACACTGAAAATAAGAAAGTAAAATTTTTTAAAAAGTATTTTTGGAAAAATGGAACCAAGCTGATTGTTTTTTAATGCCATTTGTGTTTTTTCAGGTGCATCATGGATTTTATTTTGCTTACCACAACACAACTGTACGTCCTGGTGTTGTAAATGCTGTTAAAAGGGCGAAGCAATTTGTATGGGGACATTGATATTATGGTTGGTTACGGGTCATTCAATGGGAGGGGCTATGGCCGTCTTTTGCATTTGGTGAAATTTTTTAAAGTTGTTTTCATAAATATTGTACTTTTTAAGCGTATTTAGATTAAGTGCATATAAAAAATAAAAAAATTTGTGTAAAATATTAAAAAATTAACTAAAAACAAAGAAAATGGAAAACAAAAAATTTAATTTCCTAAAAAGTGAACTTAATTTTCTAAAATTAAATTTGATAATTTATTTAAATTCTCAAAACTTTTTTTGGAACAATTTTTTTTGGGCACTTAGGAAGTGGTGGTGTTATAGAAGCTGACAAATTTCTTTTTTGTATTATATATTTATATTTTATTTTTTATGGGAGCAAACAAGAGTGCTCATAATATGTTGTTTGTATCATTTGTGCCGCTTGCTTTAGACCATATAGTCAAGTCAAGCAAGCAACGACACACAAATTACTAGCAAAGTGCTAAAGGCTTACACAATGAGTATTTAAGCATAGACCTGCCAACGAATTGGTTTTCATTAGGTAGGTTGTCTCTTTCTCAACCACATATACTTATTAAATAGCATGCTTCCATTGCATTGGATGGCATGACATCAGTTGCTCATATTATAGGGCGGGTTTGTTTTCGGAGGCAAGTTGGGTGGAATTGTTAGTGTAGGAATTGTTAATTATTAATGAAGAGATTAATGCAAATTATGGTGTCGTTTGGGAAGTGAGTTGGCTTTTTAACTTTTTGATTTTTTTGGCTATTTTAGCCTGGGGCTAAAAAGCCTGATTTGAGAATGACTTTTTGACTTTTTGACTTTTTTAGTTTTTTGGTGAGGTGTCCACATGTTAAATGACCGAACTGCCTTTGGTAATACCTTTTTCACTCCTAGCAGGCTCCTTCCTCCACGTCAGCGTCATTGTATTTTTTATTTTTTATTTTGTATGAGGTGTGTTAAATTGGAATTCTTTTTTTTTTTTAATTTATGTTTTTGTCATTTTTATTTTTTTTGTATACATTAATTTGTTTTTATTTTTCAAAAATGGTTTTTCATGTGTTTTATTTATTTTTAAATTATGTGGCAAATGTTAATTTCTGTTTTTAATTTTTTTTTTTGGATGAGGCGCATTTTTGTGGTTCTTTTTTTTTTTAATTTACGTTTTTGTCATTTCTATTTTTATTTGTATACATTAATTTGTTTTTATTTTTCAAAAATAATTTTTCATGTGTTTTATTTATTTTTAAATTACGTGGCAAATGTTAATTTCTGTTCTTAATTTTTTTTGTTGGATGAGGCGTATTTTTGTGGTTCTTTTTTTTAATTTATGTTTTTGTCATTTTTATTTTTATTTGTATACATTAATTTGTTTTTATTTTTCAAAAATGGTTTTTCATGTGTTTTATTTATTTTTAAATTACGTGACAAATGTTAATTTCTGTTCTTATTTTTTGGATGAGGCGTATTTTTGTGGTTCTTTTTTTTTAATTTACGTTTTTGTCATTTTTATTTTTATTTGTATACATTAATTTGTTTTTATTTTTCAAAAATGATTTTTCATGTGTTTTATTTATTTTTAAATTACGTGGCAACTGCTAATTCCTGTTTTTAATTTTTTTTTTACTTTGTTTGTTTTTTTTGGGAAAAGGTTTTTTTTTTTCCTTTGTGTGTGGTGAGGCGATGCCCCTCTCAATTAGGTTCATGTGGGGCAGTTTGGTAAATTTACCGTGGCTTGGGTTGTTGCTAAGCACGTGACAAGCTTTTGTCTCCATTGGGCTAATTTAGCATTTTTTGTCCGGTAGTGGCTAAAATAGCCGAAACTTGTCTTGCCAAACGGAGCTTATATTTATTTATGTACTAGTACTGTGATATTAATTGGTTAGAACTAAATATATGAAATTACGTAAAAATACTTATTATATAAAATATAATTTTGTTATCTTTATAAAATAGACGTCAAAATTATCTTTTTCCCTCCAATTCTCCAATCTTATAGGATTATAATTCCTATTCCACCTCCCTTACAGGATTGTTAATCCCCTCCTTGTAGGGAATTAATAGCCCCAAGAGCCCACTAGTCCAAAGGTCTTTGTTCAAACCAAATACAACTTTTGTGGGATCCATCCATGGGATTACTAGTCCACCCCCATAGCCTTTGGACTAAAATAAACAGGCCTAAGGATTTTTATTTTATTTTATTATTATTATTTTATTTATATATATATATATATATTTGCAAGGACAAATTGAATTATCATATATACTATATTTTTATTTTATGGTATTATATATATAACAATCTTCATATCCTAAAATTGTGAATTATCATGATTTTCACAAATAATAACATAATGCGGACAATAAATAATATATTCGGATCAGTTATGCGAAACCCTCAAGTGATTTATAATTGATTGAATATAAACATAATAATAATATTAGTAGAAAAAAAATTTCTCTCTCTTGACCCTTTTGAAAATACGTTATATTTAGAATAATTGATGGGTGATTAAATATACTTTTATAGGTAGAGAGAGGACTAGTGTCCTAATATAACTATAACTCCACGTGCCCATCAAAGTAGGAGATTTGAAACCTACTCCGTCTATTGACCAATCAGATAATAATTTATGGTTCAAGATATGGAACTATAATTTTATTAAATTTATAGTTCATATTGCCATATCATATGGGTTACCATTATGGCTAAATAATTAAATTTAGTCTTACATTATCCCACTTGGCCCATATGATAAGATACATCAAGATTTAATAAGGTAAACATTAGGCACACAATAAATCATATCAAACTTTACTTTAATTTAGTCATCATCATAATACTATAATTAAATAGTCCACTAATGCGAGTCATGGCGGTTCTACACCAATATATAGTGTGACATATTCCTTTCCATGAATCACAACACAAGCAACTAGTTTAATATAATCCTTAAGTGAGGAGTGTATTTAAAGGTCCAATAATTTCTTTTTATCAAATACTATTTATGTTATTATTCATTCATTTTCACATATGTACGTATACCATTCATAATAAGAAATATATCAGAAACACAATTAATGAGATTTCAATGTGTCAACTTACATAATCAATCATAAATAACTGTTATGGATTATATTCAGGACCCATTCAACTGACAAGTTTTTTTAATTGTCTTTAAGAGTAATCCTTTCATCAATAGATCTGCACTTAAAAGTTATGCACTTATGTGTTTTATTGACACTTTATGTTTTTGAAATTTTTCTTTAACGACAAAGTATTTCAATTATGTGTGTTTAGCATCATTAGAATACTTGAGATTTTAAGAAAATAAAATAATTGCGAAATTATCACAATAAATTCTCAACGACTTGGCAACAAAAGTTGACAATCCCAAGTCATGAGATAAAGTTTCGCAATAATAATTCATGAATTGTGGTCTCAAAGCACACCACAAATTCAACTTTTATAGAGGATACTTATGATAGTTCGCTTTACACTTTTCTTAATATTGCTCCTTCACAAAATAGAAACAAAGAACCAAAAGTGAATTTTCTACTATCAAGATATCATCTAAAGTCTGAATCTAAATAGCCAATTAATTCAAGATTATCAGACTTAATAAATGTGAGCAAGTAATCTTTTAATCCTTATAATTACCTTATCACTTCCTTATTTGAGTATTAAGTTTCTTATAATAAATGTATAAAGAATCGTTTCCATTCCAAAAAAATTTGCATAAGTTGGATTTCCTTTCAAAATGTGGATAACTTTATGTGAATATTCAGGGTTGCACAGACCGCTCGAGTGAAGGAATGGTCGCTATAGCGGTGAGCCTAGAACGCGCGCGCACACTAGTGCCTTCGCTCGAGCCACTGAACGTACGCTTGAGCAGAGAAAGCGAGCTCTCAAAAATTTTGCAGAGGGCTTGAAGTACTAAGAGCAAGGATTCTTTACTCGAGCAACGAACTAGTCACTCGAGCGGTCCAAGAGAAAACATAGGACAAAGTTTACATTTGAAAAGTGATTGTTCGCAGAATTGACAACACAAGGGACCTAATAGAATAGATAATTGTAAAGAAAAAATTGACAATTGATGGATACGATGCGACCTTTTCTATTGAGGTTAAATTTTTTTTATAACAAGTAAAAAAGTCAAATTCTCAAACAATCTCTAACTCTACAACTAGCTTGAAAAAATCTTGTCCCCATCTAAGTTTATAACAAATTTTATATATCAACCCACAAAAAACTTACATAAAATTACACAAAGTCTATTTATTCGGGGAAAATTATCATAAAGTTACCCATAATTTTAGATCAAACGTATTCTTGTTGTGAAACAACTCCATGAATGTTTTTTTTACCCATAATTACAAAGTTAGCCATAATTAAATTCTAATTAGATTTCTAAGTAGACCTACTAATAGAATTATTATATAAAATTATGTGACTGGGTTGAAATGTTTTCTTGTTCATTTAAATACATAACACTCATCATTTTAATTGTAATATTCAAATATGCCATTATTACATCATTTCAAAAATAAATTATGTATAAAATTTCCGGTGGTTACTTTTTTTCCAAATATCTCTTAAAATTAAAAGGCGGGGAGGACTTGGGCTTATAAGATTAAACTGGTATGATTTACTATACACTATCTACATTAAAATATGGGATATTGAGATATAACTAACTACAAAAATATTTTTGTATTATTAAAAATAAAGTCTTACTAAAACAAATAAGAAATTTTAGAAATTAAAAATTTTATTTCAAAAAATATTTGGAGGCTAATTCCTGCCATCATGAGAATTAGTGGTGCTCGTGGATCGTGTTGAGTCGGGTGGTCTCTTATCCGTCATTTGTCCAAACGTAGGAGGATTGAAAAAAATCAGTCTGCATCCGTCGGCTTAGTTAGTGGATGCAGATTGAGCGGGCCGTACGGGTTGGTGAGTGGTTGCGGATCGATTTGGCATTAGGCTTTACTGTTTTATGGCTTTTTTTGAACTATTTTAGAGTAATTTTTTACTATTTTAGACCTTATTTGATTCTAAATTTTTTTCTTCATTTTTTAATTAAAATAAAGACTAAATTTTCATATTTCATAAATAGCTAATATTATTACTGAATAAAATGTCTTTTTTTAGAAAAAATTACCGGTAGGTCCTAATAATTAGATTCAATTCACATTAAGGCATCGTTTGGCAAGTGGCTTTTTTAGCCAAAAAATCAAAAAATCACTAAAAAAATCAAAAAATCAATAACTTATACCAAAAAGTTAAAGATTTTCTTTTCTCTCTACTTTTTGCCCATCTTTTCATAAAAAACTAAAAAGTCATCCTAAACATTAGGGGTGGGCGCGGGTCGGTTGCGGCCACGGAACCTTTAATCCGCCATTCGTCCGCCAGATTGGCGGATTGGAGAAAATCAATCTGCATCCGTCCGCCAATCTGGCAGATGTGGATTGAGCGGATTGGTGGTTTGGCGGATGGATGCGAATCGGTTTGGCGGTTTAAAATTTTATAAATTTTCAACATAATTCAACTTGTGCATTTCCTCAAAAAGAAAAAAGAAAAAAGAAAAAAGAAGAAAGTATTACAGTTAATGACTTAAAAAAGTACTACAATCACTGTATATCTCATCTAAAGAAAGAAAGTTTGAAACTTTAGAATATCACAATCACTGCATGCCTCATCCACATATTACAATCACAGCATGATTCATCCACATAAAGTATTACAATCTGTGGTTCTTAAAATATAAAAATAATTCAAACCACCAAAACCATGAATAGAGCAGTAGTAGAGATTTTATGTCTCTGTATTGTTACATCTGTATATATTTTTGAAAACAAAAACCAACATATATCATATTTTCTATTTATTATTTTTAGAATTAGATTTAAAAACTAAAAAATATATTCAAGTTGAAAACTTTTTTTCAACAGAATATTTAAACTCTTTTTCAATTGAAAACACAAACAAAATATTTAAACAAATTGAAAATACAAAGTCATATAAATTACTAGGGGTGCTTGCGGTTTGGCGGTTCGGTTGCGGCCAAAGGAATTTCAAATCCGCCATCCGTCCGCCAAATTGGCGGATTAGAGAAAATCAATCCACAACCGTCCACTCATCATCACGCATCTGTCCAAAATGCGGCGGATCGGTTCGGTTCGGTCGGTTTCAGCGGATCGGTATATCCGCTGCTCACCCCTACTAAACATACTAGTTTTTTTTATATCATATTTAAGCCAAAAAGTCAAAAAATTACTAAAAAAGTCTGTTTCCAAACGAGGTCTAAGTCCTATTAATTCGTCATTGAAAGGTTATCCCAACAGAACCGTTGCTAAAAAAGATTTTTTGCGACAATTTTCTAAAACTGTTGCTTGACATTTTTTGTAATGATTTTCTAAATTTATTACTAAAAAAATTGATAATTAGTGACGTTGCACTGTGAAAAGAAGTTGTTCAGTGCGAGACCGAGGACTTGTTTGTTTTCACTCAATTAAACAAGTATAATACATAACTACCACGGCTGGAAAATCTACTTTTAGCAGCGTTTAAAAAACGCCGCTATAGGTATTAAAAACGTCGCTAATTCTTTTTGTGACGTTTAATACCAAACATCGATAATGCGGCCGTTGCTATAGCTTTATGACGTTTGGAAAACGTCATCATATTACTATAGGCAGCGTTTTTAAAAATGCCGCCAAATGTGCCACTGTTAGCACCATAAATCTGCAATTTTTATTATTTATATAATTGCAGGACACGTGGCATCCTTTTATTCATTTGGAAGTTAAAAGAAGTTATAGAGATGATGGAAAATATGAAGGACAAAGTGGATGAGTGGAAGGACACATGGCAAGACAAGAATGAAGATGGAAGAAATGGGTAGTTACTAAGTAGTTATTGCTGTATTTTTTCCTCTATAAATAGCCATTAATGGCTACATTGTAAAAGATCCAGAAATCAAATCAAAGACAGTTGATTTCAATATTTCTTGTCATTTTCCTTATCTTAGGAGTAGTTTAACATAGATTTATATTTCGAAGCATTTATTTTCAGCACTTTCATTTCGAAGCATTTCATGCACTTCCTTTTCGAAGTATAGGAGTAGAGGTAAGTAATTATTACTTTGATTGTTTACTCAATCGTCTTTCTCCATCTCCCTTTCTTCTTTTAATTTTTCTTTTCTCTACACTTTGGCAATTTTGAAGTCCTCTTTGTTGAGGCGAAAGAACTGTCAACACAATCGCTTGATAATTGGCTTGAATTTAATCTGTAAGGATTTTTCAATCCTTGCTGGCACGCTCGCATTTATAATATTTTCCTTCATAGGAAAAATAAGCCAACAATTTTGGCACGCCCAGTGGGACAGCCAAGTGTAAGAAATGACAAACAATTTGGATTTCACCATTTGAACTTGTCAATTTGAAATATATTGGCGAGAAAGAAAAATTTTGGATCTTCAAGAAGAGATCCATTTTCTTGATGAAATAAACTTTCATCCATTACAATATTATTTGGTGGAAGAAAAAAGACACCATTTAATTGGAGAAATTCATCAACTTGATATGGAAATTCGCCAATGGAATGATGAGTTATCAACTCTCACTACCAAGTCTTTAACTGAGGCTTTAATGGCCGGAATTGGTGAATTTTTTCAGAATTTTTCCATGGTTGAAAATAGCAAAAGCAAAGAGTTGATTTCATCAATGGCTCGGGGGGTTCAAGAGTGCGTTTTTAAAAAGCCAAGTTATGAAATTAACACAACGAAAGAGCATGTTCTTGAGCCAAATTTGGCTAAAAATGATGTTCCATGTATGACTCGGGGGGTCCAAAAATCAAATTTTAGAGAGTCAAGTCATGAAAATAACATATTTATGGGTGATTTTCATAAGCCATTAATGGCTAACATGGAAAAACAATCCACTTTGCTAAATAATTATGAAAATCAATTCGGCGAAAGTTTTGTTTTTAAAACAAACATAGTCAAGAATGATGAACAAGCCACTGTTCATGAATTCAAAATTTTTGACATTTTTCAAAATGTCAAAAAGTATGAATTTTCATGGTCACACTATACCATGACTTTTGGTGTTCAAAATCCTTTTTGGATTTGTGGTTCACATCAAAATATAATTCTAATGATGTGGCTAATAAAATTAACAAATTGTTCTTATGAGTTCGAAGCACTAAGAACAAGGGATGACCATTTAAAATGCATGAATTTGGCTAGAAAAAAGCCTATGCATTTAAATAAGTGGTTGAGAATGGCTTATCTTTTCAAATTGATGGCTAGTTGTTTGTATGTACACAGTCAAAGCATCGAAGATACATTCGAAGAATCAAGAGTTGTTTCGAAGGTTGATTACTTCGCCTTCGAAGCTGTATAAAGCTTTGCAGATACATTCGAAGCATCAAGAGTTGTTTCGAAGGTTGATTACTTCACCTTCGAAACTAAATAAAGCTTTGAAGATACATTCGAAGCATCAAGAGTTGTTTCGAAGGTTGATTACTTCACCTTCGAAACTGTATAAAGCTTTGAAGATACATTCGAAGCATCAAGAGTTGTTTACAAGGTTGATTACTTCACCTTCGAAACTGTATAAAGTTTTGAAGATATATTCGAAGCATCAAGAGTTGTTTCAAAGGTTGATTACTTCACTTTCAAAACTGTATAAAGCTTCGAAGAAACATTTGAAGCGTCAAGCCTAACCTTGAAACTTCATTGTAAGTATCATCATCCTATATCAATGCTTCCAACCTTCGAGGGGTGATGTTGTTCCTTCAAAACTGTGCCGCAAGACCTTCGAACGATGAATTTGGTTTTTTATACCACCTTCGAAGCTTATTATTAGTCATCTAGTTATAATTTCATACTCATTTGAAGCACCTTATTGGTGTTGTTATATCATTCGAAGCACTTTGTTGCTTAGATTAGTCATGTACTTGGTTCGACCCTTCAAAAATTCAAGTAAATATCATTTTTAAGGGCCGCGGGGGGTAATGTTAGCACCATAAATCTGTAATTTTTATTATTTATATAATTGCAGGACACGTGGCATCCTTTTATTCATTTGGAAGTTAAAAGAAGTTATAGAGATGATGGAAAATATGAAGGACAAAGTGGATGAGTGGAAGGACACATGGCAAGACAAGAATGAAGATGGAAGAAATGGGTAGTTACTAAGTAGTTATTGCTGTATTTTTTCCTCTATAAATAGCCATTAATGGCTACATTGTAAAAGATCCAGAACTCAAATCAAAGACAGTTGATTTCAATATTTCTTGTCATTTTCCTTATCTTAGGAGTAGTTTAACATAGATTTATATTTCGAAGCATTTATTTTCAGCACTTTCATTTCGAAGCATTTCATGCACTTCCTTTTCGAAGTATAGGAGTAGAGGTAAGTAATTATTACTTTGATTGTTCACTCAATCGTCTTTCTCCATCTCCCTTTCTTCTTTTAATTTTTCTTTTCTCTACACTTTGGCAATTTTGAAGTCCTCTTTGTTGAGGCGAAAGAACTGTCAACACAATCGCTTGATAATTGGCTTGAATTTAATCTGTAAGGATTTTTCAATCCTTGCTGGCACGCTCGCATTTATAATATTTTCCTTCGTAGGAAAAATAAGCCAACAGCCACCTAACGATATTATGATGTCACTATGATTTTAGCGACGTTTTCAAAACGTCGTCGTATCTTTTTTAAAAAACTTACTGTTAGCTTTAGAGTTTAGGTGGCGTTTTCAAACATGCCGTGATATCTGCTTTTTTTTTTTTTTTTGTAAAATATGAACAAGGACCTATTGATGTAGTAATAAATAAGAGAGCAGCCTAAATAATAATAGATATATACGGTTTTAGAAACACATAAACGAAGAAATTCAAGCTCAAAACATTAATCTTTACATGCTTACAAACTCCAAAGGCCTTGTTACATAAAGATTTAAAAAACAAAAAACAAAGAGTTGGGTCAAGAGGGTCTCATCAGAGAGTAAAATCCATTTTTCTGGTGTAGCCAAGTTTGGGGTCGGGTAGTTATCTGCTGTGGGAATCCTGATGATGTTGCAGCAGTTGCAAACAGTTGCGGAGGATTGATGAATGGCCTTTGCTGATTGTTGCTCATTGACAGGGAGAGGTGATTGCCTCCGGTGGTGGCTCCAATTTGACCTCCATTGCTGCTGCTGCTAGGATACTGAACCTACAACCACACAATTAAAACCATTTATTAGCCGGTCTAATTAATTAACCCAGTTATACCCAACTCATGAAATGGGTTTCAATACAGACTTGATAGTTTGATGAGGGTGAAAACATGTGAAGCATTGAGTTTTCACTCTCATTGACGAATTGCCCGGGTCTCAGTGAACATTGAATGTGGGTTTGGCTCAGAAGTTGCACTGTCTCGGTCTCATTGTACCCTTCTCTTCTGTAGGAATTAATTCTATATGGTTCTTGTTGAATATTGAGCTGGGTTCACATTAATATAAGTTATGGAAATTATTAATATTATTAGAATAAATAGTTCAATTAAAGAAATTATTAATATTATTGAGCTGGATAAATAATAGCTTCTTCTAACAATTTAGTCCATGTAGAATGACCTAGAAGCCTTCAGTTCTAGTCAGGCAAAGAATAACACAAGCCAATCTGAAATGAAACATGGCATAACAAAAAAATCTACTCTAATGCACAATATCAAAGTTGTGCAGATTTCTCCATAAAGCAAAGGCATGGAAGAGCTTTTTAGAAGAAATTATAACAAATGTGTTACGTACAGGTTCTAAACATACTTTATTTTATCTCTTTTCATGTTGCAATTTATATTAGTACCTATTATGTCCCACAAAACATTCTATTCAATTTATAGACTTCGCTCAGTATTAATTTATCTCTATTCACCCTCAAGAGCCTGAGACTAGAATAACAATTATATCCTGAGTAAAATCTATTATATCTTCACTTCTCTCCAATCTTATACAGAACAAGGATCTGATATGAAATCTATATTGGTATCACAATCAATAGTGCATTGAGCCATTAAATATTAAAAGCAGAAGTACTGTATAGTAAATGTTAAACAAATAGAGCTCCAAAAACAAACAAACAAACAAACAAACAAACAAAAAATAAATTTTTTGAAAAGAGTTGTAAACAAGGTAATATCGCTTTACCGGTACTTCCAAGCCCAATTTTCTCACTCGATTTGATCTATAATTTCCACTTCCACAACTCCATCGTACCGGTTTTTCTACATACTCAAAGCCTAATTTCAAGCTAGATTTATCAGAGCCGCTATTACAGTATCTTGAGTATGGCAATAGTATCTATACCAGATCCCAACAAATTAAGCTGAAATTTTAACAACTAAACACAAAAATTCGCAGTTTCAATTTCAGCAAACAAACCACAAACAAGTGCAAAGAGCAAGAGACATTTCAAGGACGCAAAAACAACCGATTTCAAGCGAGTAAAGCTGTGAAGTGAAGAACAGAACTAACCTTTTCTTGCTGGAGACCGTTCGCCAGAATTAAGCTGTGAAGTTAAAGCTGCTAGAATGCCATACTGGAATTGGAATTGGAAAGTAATTTCACAGCTCAATAGAAGTTAACAACTATGATAAAACCGTAAATGTAATTTCATACTTATCGTAAAACTCAATTAACTTATTGTAAAACTCTTCAAAACTATATTTTGAAAACACTATTTCATACTTGAAGTTGTGTTGTCAAAATAAGCTTTTCTAATTTCCTTAACTTATTTTTCTTTTTTATTTTATTTATGTTTTTATTCCAAGGTTGGTTTCATAGCAAATATCTCTTTCTTCGACTCATCAAAACAATTATCTACTAACCGCTCAAGGACAGATTTTCCTTCCTTGTACTTTTGGCTCTTTTCATGGGCAGTCTCCTGAAAATAAAAACGTAAAGTAATTAAACACCACAGTCAAGTCAACTAAACACGTGCAAACCATAATCTTAAGAACTCTGCCTCATGCTCTTACGTATTTGATGGGTCGTTGAACACACCAAAATTAAATACTAAACTATACCAAATTCAATTAGAATAATGGCAAGTCCAGGTATCGATCCACATGGACTATTGTGAAATTAAACTAATTTAATTGTTAAATTCCTAAATTAATTTTGATAAAAAGATTGAATGATCATAACCTAATTTAATAACGAATAAATTAAACCAATGAATTAAATTATCAATAATAAATGAAATTGGGTTTACTGAATTAGGGAAAAATCCTAGGGTAGAGAATTCACCACTAACCACATGAATGAGACTTAACATCAACCACCAATCGAAATTCGGTTTGAACAACCCAATATTTCACAACTACAAGTTTGAAATATTGATCAAGAGGGTTGTTGCATTCAATATACAGGCACGAATC
Organism: Camellia japonica; assembly: GCA_030407325.1. Taxonomy (NCBI): domain Eukaryota; kingdom Viridiplantae; phylum Streptophyta; class Magnoliopsida; order Ericales; family Theaceae; genus Camellia; species Camellia japonica. The sequence continues at coordinate 8,610,535 of JAPPVO010000036.1, forward strand.
ATCTCGAGTAGTACGAGTCGTTTGCTCTAAACTAAGTTAACAAAACGACCCGTCTCTCATAGCATGACTCGTCTCATACTTTGAATACAAACACAAAGAATACTAATGTATGGAAAGCATTAAACAATCACAGAGAGTATAATGCTTGAAGAGAAGAACGAAACAATTATTTATAAACTTCTAAAACATCCATACATTTATTCAAACCAATTTACAATTAAATCTCATGAAAAATTCCATTACATGGCTAGGGTTTCATCAAAACCCTAGAAAAGACGACTAGCCACTCATGGAGGAGTGGAAAGAGGAAGAAGATGAGGAAGAAACCTCCATGGAAGTGTCTTTCAAGCTTTGGTAGACTCTCCTTCTCCAAACCCTAGCCTCTCTCTTTAGGTCAAAAAAACTTCAGAACCCTAGAAAAGCCTTTTCCTTTTCTTTTTATACTTCTACTCACTTCCAAACAGGTTTAAAACATCGGTTTGACTTTTTCAGAAAAAGTCAACTCTGTCCAAATTTTGTCTTTTTGCCCATTTTATGCTTCGACGATATACAACCTAATTGATATTCAACACACATAAAATATACAGTTTGACCAACAAGTGAAATTAAGAGATTCTAATTAACGGCCTCAATGATGTACATTTCGGCCTTAATCAGTATTTCCATCCCAAAATTGATCCACACCCAATGCAGAAAATGTCAGCAACAGTGTGCAATCTGGTCATCAAAATTCTTTCTTCTCCCTCTCCAACTGTGACATTCACTCTGTCAGATATAAAGAAGCAAGACAAAAAATAAGAACAATGAAATGTCAATGAACAACATCAACGACTTAAAATGTTACAAAGAGCATATAATTTAGCATGCCAATTCATTGCATCCTCAATTCTTCAATTCCCAGTTTCGTTTGCTGAATTCTGATAATCTCACAGTTCCAGAATCATATTTTTTCTCACATTTGAACATGAAAGAAGTGAAGAATAAGATTGAGAAACTAATGCTTTAAGACAATCAAATACTTATCTTCGATTGGAAGTGTAGACTCATTCACATTCTTTGTATGAGTGTTCTTGGAGATGCAAGATTAAGCATCAAAAACCTAAGGAAGATCAAATTATATTACAAAATTATCTATTAATTTGGGAGGCAACAAGAGAATCACATCAATTTTATTATTTTAGACAGCCCTAATACAAACGAGCACAGGTAATAACATGAAATAATGAGGCGAAACAAAAACCAATAGCATGTAAATTATTTGTAAAGTTGAGTGACTTAAAGTGACTCCTGCACGAACCACAAATTTGTGCGGAACATTATTCACACCAAGTGAGATTTGAAAATTTTTAATGCTATACATCAAAGTCTTAATGGACGAATTAAATACGCCAAGAGAAAGAATGCACGTGGTAGTTCTAGAGAAAAACTACCTTTTCATCACCCCTACAGATAAAGTACTGATACATTACAACTACTTAAATAAAAAGAGTCAAAAGGCAAGTAACAACACGCTTTCTTGCATAAAGCTCACACAAGCTTTTGATAACCAGCACAATAAAATTAGATCTCAGATGGTTATAAACAAAAATTCAATCTAACCTCGGATAGTAATCTGCTGCCAATTTTTCCAATTTTGGTTTTAAATATACACATTTCCTGCACTAGCTTGCCATCCTACAGATCCAAGTAAATTCACATGACAACCCAACTCAATTCAATATAAGAGGAATCATAGTCCTACAATAAAAAGCAAGGGAAAAAATTCCACAAAAAAATAAATAGTAAAGAAACAAAACAAAATCTGAAAAAAACTGTCATCACATCATAGCATGACCTTTCCACCAACAATCAATGGAACTTTTGTCTCAAAAGTTTTTACTGACCATACTCGTGATTCCTAGTTGACAATCAATAGAACTTTTGTCTCGTGGCATAACCTATCAACCCTAGTTGTTATTCCATCAAATGTTCATATTTTATCTTTAAACCAGTAAAAGAGAAATCCATTGCCAAAAAAAAAAAAAAAGAAAAAAAGAAAGAAAGAAAGAAAAAAAAGAAGCAGCAGCATGTCGGGATTCTATTGATATCTCATCAAATTAAGAGGCGGTGCATATGACCATAATATGATACCCAACCTTAAGTACTCAGTAATTGTAATAACATGATACCTGTTATTCCTAAACACCGACACCACTCCTGGCATCTCTGTTTCCATTTTTTCAATACAAAAACAATTTGAGAGTCATGGATATGAATTAATCAAATGATGAGAAATTGTTATAGTACTAGTTTCATCAATATGTACCGGCTAGTTGGGAAGCTTGGTCCTTTGTCATCTTGGCTGCAAAGCCTCTGAAACCATGTCTGTAGCTGTATATATGAGATGCTCTGGCTTGTTCAACACTGTATCACAACATAGTCATCAATAGAACACAATGCGATCAACACAACCAATATTACCCACCAACACCAATTTGTATTTCAACCTTGAAAGTTACTAGAATTTGATGTGGATCAGCTAAGGGCATATTAAAGTTGGGGTAAGAGTATATCAGCCAATACTGTTCGATATCATCTTATACATAAATCTAGCATTCAACAAAGCCATTTGAAGATAAAGAAGAAGAACGCAAGAGCAACAAAATTTGAGTGTGAAAACATTGATTTACAATTCAAGAAGGGAAGAAAAGAGCACCGGGCTGACTTTCCTTTATGAGCAGCAGTAAGCATTTGGTGGTTCTGCAACAAAATTTCATCTGGGTCATGACCATCTATAGACTACATACACCTGCATATAATTTTAAAGAGATAAGGGAAAGAACTTCAAATTTTCATCAGACTATACACCAAGCTCATGAAACATCACAACACAGCCCAATTACACACCTTAGAAGAAAAACAGAAGCCAACTTCAGCAAGAAAAAGGCAAAGAAATAGATTAACAATGACTACTATTAGTAGTAGTAACAGTATTTCTTGATGAAACCATTTCCAAGTCTCAAACTGGTTTCCATAAATTTTTTTAGAAGAAAATTTGTCTATCACTACAACTAGATTTATCAGGTTTTTTTTTTTCTTTTTTTTTTTAAAAACTCCTTTAAAACACTAATTGTAAACCCAAACATAAGTCTAAAAATATAGAAAATAAATTATTATTTTTAAATATTCTGGGAATAATTACCAATAAATGTAAAAACGATGATGATTGAGGCTTCAATCAATGCATCGCCAAAGCGCTAATGGGAATCAGCAAGAAGAAGGAGTCATCTCTATATCTCTCTCTCTCTCTCTCAAACTCTCAACGTCATCAACTTGAAATGCAAGAAACTCACCAATTTTTTCTAGATCCATTTTCCATCAAATAAATTTCAGGAAAGAAAACACATACATATCTTTCGTATGTTGGGGATCGGGGGCACACCAGGAAACACACACAAGCAATAACACAAGAGTTTTAATGTGGTTCGACAATCCAGCCTACGTCCACGGGAGCGATATCACTATATATCAACAAGAGGAGGATTACACAACTCACACTCTCTGTCTCTCTATATAACTCAGTACTCACTCTATATTCTCTCTGCTCTCACCCTCTCTATATATACACATTACAGAGGAGGTAGGTGGAGAGGTTGGCATGGCCAGCTCATTCGGTGGCCGTCTTAATTGATTGCGGCTTGTCGGTTGACAGCCGCAATCCTTGAAATGTTGTAGCTGTGTTCTCACTAGAAGAGAAGAAGAGAATCACCCCTTTCACATGGGGTGATCTCAACAAATCACCCCCTCAACCCATGTGAGGTGATCTATTGCACACACTACTACTAATCTTGTCACGCCCAAATTTCAACATAGTCTGCATCTCTTCACTGAGACGCTGCATCGCCTGAAGCTAGAGATAATGCACCAGAGATACAAGAGGAGGAGGGAATCCAACATCCTCAACTCAACTCACACCACTTTCTGATTTGGAGAGAGCCTCTACTCCTATCTCCCACAGATCTCTTCCATGCTTCCTGTCTCGGATGTCTTCCCTTGCTATGCTTGAACTTGCACAACCAAGATATCCGACACCCCCTGATTGGATGTCCTGCACCCCTTGCTTGGAGTGCCCGGCACTATCGTGAAACTTCAGAGTTTGACACATCAACATCCTCAATTTTCCTTGCTCGGAGCTTATTTCTGAACAACCAGCCTTTGTTTTCTACACTTCAGACCAACTTCCCAGTGATCTCATACGCCTGTTGTCTGTGCTGCAATCCCTGATGTTCGGTTCTGTCTCACTTGTACGTCCGTACTGATGTTTGACAGTTAGCCCTTCTGCCAAGACAACTTCCACTGGTCTGTACAAGTTACCACTATGCAACTCCGTGCATAGTGCTCGCACCCCCTTATTGGAGTGCACTGCAAAGCTCACTTTGCGACTCAAGATTGCATCCCTCCCTTCCATGCATCTTTGAGAGGTTGCAAAATGTCTCTAACATGGGAGCAAAAGAAACTCTCTTCTTCACTGGCACAGTCTCTATCGACTTGGTTTCTTTGCTCTGAACTTTCTTCAAGATTGGCTTCACTGGCTCAGATCTGTGCACCTTCGAACTGCCTCCTTGCGTTCCCGTGCACCTTTTTCGCCATTCCTGATGAAAGTCTTGCTTAGTCATACGCTTTGGTTGCGTATGTTCTCTCTTTGTACCTTTCGACTGGCGTTTGACAACACTCATCTTTGTCAAAACTTCTCCTTCCAGTCTGTACAGTTTGTTGCACAATTTGCCTTGCAACATTTCTCTATCACCTCTGTATACATGAAGAACCCCGCCACTAGATGAGAAACAATTTCCTTTTAGATCTAGCATACTCAGGGAGATTAGATTCCTCCGTACTCCTGGCACATGTCTGACCTCAAATAAAATTACTTTTCTTCCATCCTTAGTAAGGAACCGCACTATCCCTATGCCGATAACTCTGTTCACTGTGTTGTTGGCCATCCGGATAATGCTACCGCTGACTCTTCGGTAAGTGGAGAAAAGCTTCCTATCCGCACATATGTGGAACGTACACCCTGAATCCAAAATCCAGCCGGGTGTCTCCAACTCTGACGAGACTGTAAGCATCACCTCTTCATCATCAGAGGAATTCACTGCAACTGCTGTAGTTGAGGGACCTCCGTGTCCCTTAGCCTTCTCTTGGGCTTGTCTGTCCGCCTTTTTCTCTGGGCAATCTCTTATTACGTGATCCTCTTGATCACAGTAAAAGCACCTCCTCGTGTTTCCCTGTCTGGACTGTGAACGCTCTCTGCTTTTACTTCTTCCTCTACCTCTGCTCCTTTCTCTATCTCTGCCTCTACTTTCTGTGACAAGGGCCTGGGATTGCTCTCCTCCCATCTCTCTCTTCCTTGCCTCCTCGTTGAATAAGGCGTCTGTGACCATCCCCATGGTCAGCTTCCTTTCGGGTGCAGAATTACTGAGAGAAACCACCAACGTCTCCCAGCTGTCTGGTAAGGAACTGAGTAATAATAATGCTTGCATCTCATCCTCCAACTCCATTTTGATTGATGCAAGCTAGTTCACAAGGTTGTGGAATTCACTGGTGTGTTCAGCAACAGACACACCACTCTTTAGCTTCAGGTTTATAAGCCTTCTCATTATCAAGGTTTTGTTCCGTGCGGTCTTGGACTGGTACATGCCCTCCAATTTCATCCATAGGGTATAAGCGTCCGTCTCTTGGGCAACATGGTGGAACACACTGTGGTCAATCCACTGTCTGATTTGACTGACAGTCTTCTGATTGGTTTTATCCAGTCCCCATCCTTGTCTCCATCTGGTTTGACCCCTTTTAGCGCTATAGGTTCAAACAAGTCTCTACAATACAGGATGTCCTCCATCCGCGGCTTCCATATCGCATAATTAGAAGCGTTCAACCGAATCATCGGCCTTGAAACTGATGTGGATTCCTCCATCATCCAGAAAGTGATCTCTGTCTGAAAAACAGGCTTTGCTGTGAAGTCCGGACTGCTCAAATTAGCCGGAAAAGTACTTCGGATTGCCAAAATAAAAACTACAAATTTTTGAAAGCTTATTTGCAAAATCTGACCATACGGATGTGTCCGAAATATTCCAAATAATTGGAAAACACTATTGGCTCACCCAAATCGGACCTCAAATGGCTTAGATCAAGCCAAAACAATTTTAACGGTTCAGATCGGCAGAATCTGGTGTGTCTGAGATGCACCGGATAATTTTTCCGGAACGGCTTGGTCAACGCGCGGTCAACGGCAGCTCAGCAGCGCGGCTTGACTGGCTGGTCAACGGCTCAGTCAACGACGCGGATCCGGCACGGCGCGGTCAACGGCAGCGATCGGCTCGGCTCGGCTCAGGATGACGTCAGCTCTACGCGCGCTCCCACTCGTCTTCTTTCTCTGGATGGCGCGTGGGACGCGTGGTGAGACTGAAATTCACGCGCGTTCTTCCAGGGGCGCGTGAGGGCGCGTTGCTTCTCTGATGGGGATGTTTTTTTGCTGTTCTGGACTCCTCTCCTCAAGGGCTTCCTCCTGGTATGCTCAAAAGTGGATTTCGAGCACTTCGAAATCTGGGCACTTTCGGGAAAAAACTCGATTTTTCACCAACCGGGCTTTGATACCACTTGTTAGGGATCGGGGGCACACCAGGAAACACACACGAGCAATAACACAAGAGTTTTAACGTGGTTCGGCAATCCAGCCTACGTCCACGGGAACGATATCACTATATATCAACAAGAGGAGGATTACACAACTCACACTCTCTGTCTCTCTATATAACTCAGTACTCACTCTATTCTCTCTGCTCTCACCCTCTCTATATATACACATTACAGAGGAGGTAGGTGGAGAGGTTGGCATGGCCAGCTCATTCGGTGGCCGTCTTAATTGATTGCGGCTTGTCGGTTGGCAGCCGCAATCCTTGAAATGTTGTAGCTGTGTTCTCACTAGAAGAGAAGAAGAGAATCACCCCTTTCACATGGGGTGATCTCAACATCGTAACCATGGGAAACTTCTCTGTACGTTCAATCGGAACGTTGAGATCTTTCGTTATCTGACCAAACTCGACGGGAAGGAAAGCTTGAGAGAGAGAGAGAGAGAGCGCGGAAGAGTTAAGACATTCAAAGGCGTTTTTAAACGCCTTCTTCTATCAAAACGGCACCGTTTTATTTTTTTTAAATTGTGACGTTTATCAAACGTTGTTAAATATTAAAAAAGACGGCATTTAAAAAACGCCATTAAATCTCACTTTTCTTGTAGTGTACCATGTTCAAGTTGTGGAAGGACAAACTGTGGCCGCTAATTTTTCCATCAAAATAAATTTCAGGAAAGAATCACATACATATCTTTCGTAACCATGGGAAACTTCTCTGTACGTTCAATCGGAACGTTGAGATCTTTCGTTATCCGACCAAACTCGACGGGAAGGAAAGCTTGAGAGAGAGAGAGAGAGAGAGAGAGAGCACGGAAGAGTTAAGACATTCAAAGGCGTTTTTAAACGCCTTCTTCTATCAAAACGGCACCGTTTTATTTTTTTAAAATTGTGACGTTTATCAAACGTTGTTAAATATTAAAAAAGACGCATTTAAAAAACGCCATTAAATCTCACTTTTCTTGTAGTGTACCATGTTCAAGTTGTGGTGGGACAAACTGTGGCCCCTAATTTTTTCATCATTCCGTATATAAAGCATGACTTGAAGGTAAAAGTCACCAAAAAAAGATGGTCTTGAAGTTAATTTTAGTGGTAGTTGGATGCAATGAATGAATGATTCCTTGAAATTAAATTAAAACCATACAATGTTTCTATTGTACTTCGAGAAACTTGCTACTTTCTAATATCAATTGAAAATTTGATTTGTTGATATAATTTTTCTTTGGTGTTGTTTGGCTGATTAATTTAATTATACAATATAAATCGCAAGCATGAAAAAGTAATCAATTACAAACAAAGAGGCCTGAGATCTTTTAATGTAAAAAAATCCAACTGGAAAAAATTTGTGGGACTTGGTCCAGTCAATCAATCCACTATAAACAACAAAATATACAATTTGTTACTTAAAAACCAACTGTAACCAAATCCACAGCATCGAATCCTTGAACTAGGTGGTATGCTTCTTGTATCAACCAAGTCCAAATCTTTTTCAATAGATGAGTGTTGAATCCACAATACTTATGAATCTACCATGAACTAAACACAATACATCAAACTAACTTCGGAATCCATCAAATTATTTACCAAAATAAGAACGATAATTTAGAAAACTTGGAGATTGAATGATTTTCGACAAAATATGTTGGTATCACCCCATGTGAAGGGGGTGATTCTCTCCAATGTGAAGTCGGCTGTGTATGTCCTCGATTGCGGCTGCCAACCGACAAGCTGCCATGGTTGACGATCCACCTTTATTGAATGACTAGCTGGCCATGTACAAGGCCAGCCACTCTCCCTTTTCAGTGTATAAATAGAGGTAGAGAAAGCAGAGGGAAATGTGGTGAGTGGTGAGCTTAAGAGTGATTACAGAGAGAGAATACAGAGTGTTGTAATTCTTTGTTCCATATAGTAAATCCGCTGCCCGTGGACGTAGGCGACTTGCCGAACCACGTTAAATCTCTTGTGTTATTGCTTGTGTGTTCCCTGGTGTGCCTTCGATCCACAACAATTGGTATCAGAGCTCGGGTGGTGAGAAATCGAATTTTTTCCGAAAGTGTCCAGATTTCTAAGTGCTCGAAATCCACTTTTGAGAATACCAGGAGGAAGCCCTTGAGGAGATGAGTCTAGAACAGCAAAGAACAGGCAAAATGGAGGTCGGGGTGTCCCACACGCGCTGGTCAAAGTTTTGTGCGTAAAGTCAACTTCGAACCAGAATCCCACGAGCGGCCAGAGGTTGAAGATGACTATTCTATAGCCAATCCAAACACTTTAAATATTTGTCTGCGGAAATTTCATCACAAGGGTCATACTTGGCAGAGTGGTCAGAGCCTTCGGTTTGAAGCCTTGAGGTCAAGGGTTTAAAGCTCTCCCCAAACAAATTTCCAATTTATTTTTGGAAACTGCCACGTCACCTGCCAGGTCATCAGCCACGTCAGCTGGACTGCCACGTCATCTGACGCGCCGTCTGCCACGTCAGCTGGATTGCCACGTGGTTGCCCCGTCAGCACCCCGTCAGCGCGTGGAGGATTGATCCAGTGCTACGCGGCTAAGGAGTAGCCACAGATCTGAGGCGTTCAAATTGTTTTGGTCAGATCCAAGTCATTTGGAATCCGTTTTTGACGATTCAATAGTGTTTTCTAACTATTTGGAGTATTCCGGACACATCCGTACGGTCAATTTTTTGAATCGGAGTTTCTAAAAAAAAAAAAACAGTCTTAATGGTAGAATCTACAGAGACGAGATCAACTGAGTCCATAAGTAATCCTGCGACTACAAGCAACTCTAGGCATTAGACCCCGGTGTCCCATGCTAAGTTCGAGGTAGAAAAGTTTGATGGAAGCAGCAACTTCGGCATGTGGAGATGCGAAGTTAAAGATATGCTTGTCCAGATGAACCTGCACTTCACTCTGGGAGACAAACCAGATGACCTGGACGGGATAGAATGGGAGAAAGTGAATCTCTTGGCCTACAGTTCCATCCAACTTTGCCTTGCAAAAGAGGAGAAGTACGCCTTCACAGAATATGATATTGCGAAAGAGCTTTGGAAGGCGTTGGAAGATAAGTTCATGCAAAAGAGCATTGAGAACCGGCTCTACTTGAAGAAGAGGTTGTTTCGTTTCGACTACAAGAAAGGTATTTCGATGAACGAACACCTAAACAATTTCAACAAAATTCTCACCGATTTGAAGAACTTGGATGATCATATTGGTGATGAAGATAAAGCACTGTTATTGTTGAATTCTTTGCCTGACTCATATGATCATCTCACTACCACTTTACTGTACGGTAAAGAAAAGATCAAGTATGTTGATGTTGCAAACGCCTTGGTAAATAATGAGTTCAGAAGGAAAGATAAATCTGCAAACAGGGACTCAGCATCTGAGGCATTGATAGTCAGAGGCAGAACAAATAACAGAAGATATGTAGGGTGAGGAAAGTCTCGCTCAAAATCCAGAGGAAAATCATCAGATAGAAGACGTCTTGCAAAAGACGAGTGTGCTGCTTGTCGCCAGAAGGGGCATTGGGCAAAAGATTGTCCCAATAAAGACAAGAAAGAAGAAAAGGTGAACGTTGCACAAGATGGAGATAATGGTGAAGGATCAACCTTCACAGTTTCATCATATGGCTAGTCTGATGAATGGATTATAGATTCCGGATGTTCCTACCACATGTGTCTGAACAAGCAGTGGTTCTCGAGCTTACGAGAGTTCGATGGAGGAGTTGTGCTGATGGGCAACGACCAAGCTTGCCAGACAAAGGGGATTGGAACAATTCGACTGAAGATACATGATGGAACAATCAGAATTCTTGAAGATGTTCGGTATGTACCAGCTTTGACAAAGAATCTCATCTCAATGGGAGTTTTAGACTCCAAAGGTTACAGAGTAACTATGGAATGCGGAGTCCTCAAAGTTGTTCGAGGAGCATTTGTTGCAATGAAGGGTACTCGACAGGGAAATTTATATTTCCTAGACGGCTCTACAGTCACAGGGAGAGTGGCTGTCTCCACCAGCTCAGAAGATGATGTATCAGACACTTCCAGACTTTGGCACATGCGCCTAGGGCATGTCGGTGAAAAGGCTTTACAAGGATTGGTAAAGCAAGACCTGTTGAAAGGCACCAAAACAGGGAAGCTTGAGTTCTGCGAGCATTGTGTACTGGGCAAGCAAACAAGAATCAAGTTTGGTACTGCTATTCATCGTACCAAAGAGATTTTAGACTACGTTCACACCGACGTATGGGGTCCTTTCAAGAATGCTTCATTAGGAGGTAAACACTACTTTGTGTCGTTCATTGATGATTTCTCAAGAAGAGTTTGGATTTACACAATGAAGCACAAAGACGAAGTCTTAGACATCTTTCTTATGTGGAAGAAAATGATTGAGACCTAGACAGGCAGAAAGATCAAGAAGCTCAGATCTGACAATGGTGGGGAATACACATCATATCCCTTCTTAGAGGTTTTCCAGAATGCAGGGATAGTGAGACATTTCACAGTTCCTGGAACACCGCAGCAAAATGGAGTTGCAGAACGCATGAACCGCACTTTGGTGGAGAAAGTCCGGTGTATGCTGTCACATTCAGGATTGAGCAAGGCATTTTGGGGCGAGGCATTGAACTATGCTCATCATCTTGTCAACAGACTACCTACTGCAGCACTAGATGGCAAGACTCCCATGGAGGTATGGTTAGGAGTGCCAGCTACTGATTATGATCAGCTACGTATCTTCGGATGTCCAGCTTATTTTCATGTTACAGAATCCAAGTTGGATCCAAGAGCCAAGAAAGCCATCTTCTTGGGCTTCAGTGACTGTGTCAAGGGATATAGACTTTGGTGCCCTGAATCAAAGAAAGTTGTTATTAGAAGAGACGTTACCTTTGATGAGTCTACAATGCTGAAGCAACCAAATCCTCAAGAAAATGATGAAGCATTGAAGAAGTCAGTGTAGGTGGAGTTTGAGACTCCAGCAAAGACTAGTCAGCCAATCAACCATCCTGAAGAAGTCTCAGTGGATAGCTTTGAAGAGAGTTCAGATGAAAATGAAGATCCAGAGGCCCCACAACAATCAGAACCCATTGCAATCAGGAAAGGAAAAAGGGTTACTAAACAACCCGGTTGGATGACTGATATGGTAGCCTATGCACTTCCAATCATTGAAGACAATGTTCCTTGCACTTTCAAAGAAGCCGTGCAACATGGAGAAAGTGTCAATTGGAAGGAGGCTATGGATGAAGAGATCGGGTCGTTTCACAAGAACCAGACTTGGGAGTTGGTGCAACTTCCAAAAGGAAAGAAAGCAATTGGGTGTAAGTGGGTTTACACCAAGAAAGAAGGCATCCCAGGCAAAGACAACATCAGATTCAAAGCTAGATTGGTAGCTAAAGGCTATACTCAGAAGGAAGGAATAGACTACAATGAGGTATTCTCACCTGCTGTGAAGCACACGTCTATTCGTATCTTGTTAGCTTTGGTTGCACAATTTGATCTCGAGCTCGCCCAACTCGATGTCAAAACTGCCTTTTTACATAGAGATCTTGAAGAGGAGATATACATGTCCCAGCCAGATGGTTTCAAAGTTGCTAGAAAAGAGAATTGGGCCTGTAAGCTGAACAAATCGTTGTACGGATTGAAGCAATCCCCGAGACAGTGGTACAAAAGATTTGATCGGTTCATGATAGAGAAAGAATACATAAGAAGTCAATTTGATCATTGTGTATATTTCCGTAAGCTTCCAGATGGTTCCTTCATATATTTGCTCTTATATGTGGATGATATGTTAATTGCATCTAAGAGCAAGGTGGAGATTGACAAACTCAAGGCACAGTTGGCAAGAGAGTTTGAAATGAAGGATTTGGGAGAAGTAAAGAAAATTCTTGGCATGGAGATCAAGAGAGACAGGAAGAAGGGCACGGTTTGTCTGACACAAACCCAGTATCTAAAAAAGGTGTTAGACAGATTTGGCATAAATGGGAAAACAAAAGCAGTGAGTACACCATTGGCCCCTCATTTCAAGCTTAGTGCTTCGATGTCTCCGCGCACAGAAGAAGAACGAAAGCATATGGCACAGGTTCCATATGCAAATGCAGTTGGTGCATTAATGTATGCTATGGTTTGTACAAGGCCTGACATCTCGCATGCTGTGAGTATGGTAAGCAAGTATATGCATGATCCAGGAAAAGATCACTGGCAGGCAGTGAAATGGATCCTAAGGTACATACATGGCACAGTTAATCTGGGATTGAAGTTCAAGAGAGATAACCGACTCGGACAGAATCTGGTTGGATATGTGGACTCAGATTATGCTGGTGACTTGGACAAATGCTGATCAACAACAAGGTATTTATTTACGCTTGCTAAAGGGCCAGTGAGTTGGAGGTTGTAACAAGCCCGCGGGGGACCTCGCTACAGCTCGGACTCTCGCTTTCGTGTCACGGTTCTTAATCTTGAACCAAAGAGTCCAAATCCGGCAAATCGTTTTGGAAAACAGATTTTTGAAAGAAGTGCCAAACATGGACTGCTTTGCCAGATACAGAGTCGCCACCTAAATATTTTATTTTTGGGAAATTTAGGAAACCCTGACTCGGTGCCAAAGGCCACGTGTCCGTCATCACCAAAGTTGCCTCGGCTCGGGAACTTGGGTACGATTGGGGAAGGTCACTTCGTGAGCACCCCCGCTCGCCCGGTCGAAGACCGGCCTTTACTAACCATGATATCTTATTTTGAAAACATTGTGAGTTCTTATCCGGTTATTAGCCTAGTTTACTATGTGATGCTCGCAGCAAATAAGTATAGACTGCGCCGCCTGAATTGGAACAAAACATTTCATGTTTGTTTGTTTGAAAATGGTTTGATGGTGCTACCCGCAGGTAGGCTAAGACGCGGATTTGCCACCCTCAGGTGGGCTTTAGAAAACATGATTTTGCCACTATCTAGTGGGCTTAAAACAAACAGTCAACGCATTGTCCCAATTCAAGTAACACAACCTCCACCCACAGGCATTCAAGGCAGTTTATATCACATAAGCATATAGCCTCATGGTAAGCATGCTATTCATGGCAATCACTCACACGCATGCAAGGATGCTAAAGCATAAAACTCACCGAGTACTCCAAGCCGAAAACAGAAACTTATTAGAAATCATGCATGATCCTAACTACACAGAGAATTGCCTAATGCAACACATGCAAAGATGCAACTATAGCAGGCTCGGCTATTCTAAACATGGCATATGAAATGCTGCAACTATCACGTATTCAATTTGGAATTGAAATACAAATGCAGTTTGTATGATGCGCCGAGCCCGGTGCGTGCAAAACAGATGAATGATGCAAACATGCTGTCATACTGTATGCTAATCGAAATATGCCCTATATCTAACCATCATAAGCGGGTAAATAAAAGGGAAGAAAGACGTGGGGTTGGAAGACATACATCACACTCACCCATACTTATTACAATTATGCCCTCGCGCAGAGGGTCCGAATAAATAATACAGTCCGAAATGAAAGAATAATACAGTCCGAAATGAAAGAATAATACAGTCCGAAATTAATACAGTTCGAATAATACAAATTCCTAATTAATTAGCAGATTAAACTAAGAAAGCTGTAAACTGGCATGCAAGCCAGGGGCTGCCTCGCTTCTGATGAATAATGTATGCGGGATTGCCTTTGCGCAGAAATCCACTGGGATGCCCAATTTAGCCTCTGTTTGCAATGTTTCTCGAAATGCGCGCCAGACTCCGAAAAGTTACTGATTCCTTATTTTGCTGCAACAGAGAGCAGGAAAAGGGCATAGCAATGTATTTCACACATATATGTATGTCTCGATCCTCGTGCCACCAATCACGCATATCGATGCATGATGGCCGAGGAGCCGATTTGCACAACTCAATATAGAATGAATGCAAGTGAATGCTACAACAAAACCTAACTCCATCATGGGTAATCCGGAGTGTCGGTGACTTGGGAATTGAGACCCGTTCCGTCACTCGGAGTACGAAACGTGCCTCGCTTCCCGTGCCCGGGCTAACTCCTATCCTGAACACGATGCAATATGCATGATATGCATGGATGCAACTAAAATACAATCCTAGCATACACAATGCTATGAAAATGAGATGCCTCGAAATGCGTGCACACGGGCACGCAAACCGAGGCGATGGCCCTAAGGCATGAAATGGTATACGCAATGCCGATTGGACTTACACTAACACGAGTGGACCTCAGCCGCACTCACATAAGAGGCCGATGGATGAAAACGAAGCGCCTCGAAATGCGTGCACACAGGCACGCAAACCGAGGCAATGACATAAAGGCATGAAACGGCATGGAAATGATATGTAATGAGACTAAAATAAGATGTCTCGAAATGCGTGCCCACGGGCACGCAAACCGAGAAAATGGCAAACGGAATGCAACAGGACTAAAATGAGATACGCAATGCAATATGGGCTTACACCAACATGAGAGAGCCTCAGCCCTACTCACACAGGAGGCCGACGGATGAAAATGAAGTGTCTCGAAATGCGTGCACACGGGCACGCAAACCGAGGCAATGGTACTAAAGCATGAAATGACACTCCAAATGCAAATTGGACTTATACTAATATGAGAGAGCCTCAGCCACACTCACATAAGAGGCCGTCGGATAAAAAAAGAAGTGCCTCGAAATGCGTGCCCACGGGCGCGCAAACCGAGGCGATGCATACGGAATGCAAAATGACATGGAAGTGATATGTAATGAGGCTAAAATGAGATGTCTCGAAGTGCGTGCCCGCGGCACGCAAACCTAGAAAATGGCATACGGGATGCAATGATGCGAAAATGGCATACAGAATGCAGAATGGACTTATACCAACATGAGAGAGCCTCAGCCACACCCACACGGGAGGCCGTCGGATAAAAAGAAGTGCCTCGAAATGCGTGCACACGGGCGCGCAAACCGAGGCGATGGATTAAAGCATGAAATGACATACGAAAATGATATGCAAACATGCAAATGGAATTTCAGCACTTATAAATGATGCAAAACAGTCCCGAAAGATGGGGAAATGATACCAAATGCCCGGAACGGTCCCGAAATGCGATAATGAGCACCCGGAATGGCCTATAGCCATACTAAACATGCATAATTGGTACATGACGTGCAAAACAGTAGCAAGGCAGCCCCAAAATAGCATTTTTCAGTCACAAAAAGGGCTAAATAGCAAGCATAGATAGGGCAACAATAGCATGCAGAAATACGAGCCAAGAGAGGGGTATTGAAGCAAGTGATACATGCAATGCTCAAATGGAAAAGTACCCTTCTACAACACTGATGAGGGACTAAAAATATGCATATTTACAGTAGATGATATCCCCCAACTCAGTATGAAAACATGCTAAAAATGCCATGCAAGATTGAGGATACATAAGGCTATAACATGAGGTACCCCAAAAATCCATCAAACCAGCAAAGACCCTTAATGAAATATGTCAATAAGATCAAAATATGACTCTTTTCAGTACTGATGATGGCCGAAAACAGAAGCTAGATGAGCTTAAAAAAGCATGCAAAATAGGGGCCAAAGAGGAGTATAAAGACAAGTATAACATGGAGACCCCCAACAAGGTTGATACCTTCTACAATGTTGTAGAGGGGCACAAAATAAGCTTACTCACAGTTCATGACATGCTCCAAAAAAGATCACATGTAGGTCAAACAAGTCATGCAATTTTACGGTAAATATGAGAGATTATGAAGCAAGTGTATTTTAGAGAAGCCAAACAGGGTTGAGCCCTTCTTAAATGTTGAAGAGGGGCTCAAAATAGGCCCACTAACAGTTTAAATTATGCTCGAAAACAGATCACTCATAGGCCAAACAAATCATGCAAAAACAAGGGTAAAACATGGATTCAAAGCAAGTAGCATATGGAGCATGAGAAAAAGGTTGAGCCCTTCTTCAATGTTGAAGAGGGCTTCAAAATAAGCACAATATCAGTTCATGAGATGCTCCAATTCGGATCACACATAGGCCAAATATTCAATGCAAAATAAAGGCATATAAGAGGATATTGAAAGAAGTGCAAGATGGAGGGCTCAAACAGAGTTGAGCCCTTGAACAAACATCAAGAATAGCTCAAAAGAGGACCACTTTCAGTATTGGTCGGAGCTCAAAACAGTGAGCAAGTAGGGTTAAGAAATGAGGCAAGAAAGTGGTGTAAAAGAGGGGATTTGAGACTTACCCTTGAAGACCTTTCTTTCTTTGCTTCTTGGCTTGAGAAATGTTGCTTCTAAGCCTTCAAGAACCTTTCCTTGTTGCTGGAAATGGAGTGGTGATGGTAGGGCTTGATGATGATCAAGAAATGGCACTAATCTTGAAGATTTGAGAGAGATAGAGAGGGATATCAATGTGTATGCTTGAAGCCAATTTTTCTAACCCTTAGAAGAGTGTTTGAGCTGCTGTTATATGGACAAAAGGAGGGGTGTAAAGTGGAGGGAAATGCACCCAAACATTCCCCTCCAAAATATCCCCCGGATACAGATCTTTTCTGGGGGAAACAGCTGTGCAGCTGTAAGGAACACATCCCAAGGAGCATGGCCGGCCAGGCCCTTTTTCTGCAGGTGGCCGGCCGGCCACCCCCCATGGCCGGCCGGCCAAGGGGTAAAAATGAACTCTTGAATTAATGGCCGGCCACCACACATTGGTGGCCTCCCATGTGTGCTGAACAAGACCCTATGGTTCAATTTTGACAACTCTGAAACAGGAGAGAGAATAGGCCAATTCAAAGAGGGGTTCAAAAGGTTCAATGAGAATTACTGGCCGGCCATATGTTTTTAGGGTCCTCCCATGTGTGTACAACACAAATATGTGGTTTTGGTTTGAAGAAAATGGCCCTAGGGTGGTCAACATTAGCCCGGAAGTGAGAAAAACGGGCGCCGGGAGGCGCCGGAAGAGCATAACTGCTTGCTTGGACAATTACTAGCCTCCCACCCTCCAGTGACCTTCCTTATGATGAAACAGAGGTACCTGCCAAAAATGAACAAAAACCGATGCAAAACGAATGCTCGGGGACCAAAACACGCAGTTCGAGGTCCCGAAAATAGGCTATAAGCACCGAAAGTGGCATTCAGCCACGAAGTGGGTATCTAAGACCCCAGTGTCCCTCGTTATGATAAAACAGAGGTACCTGCCAAAAATGAACAAAAACCGATGCAAAACGAATGCTCGGGGCCAAACCGCGCGGTTCGGGGTCCCGAAAATCGGCCGTTAAGCACCGAAAGTGGTGTTTGGCCACGAAGTGGGTATCTAAGACCCCAGTGTCCCTCGAAAGGGAGTAAATGAGATGCATGCCAAAAACCGGAGGAATCGGAGATGGTTGGGTGGTCCCGAACCGAGGCACACGGCCTGACGGCTCCGAAAACCGGGAACCGGGCTCCGAAATGGGCAAAATGGCCTACGGCCACGAAATGTAGCCCACGGCCACTGGGAGACGGTCTACGGGACCTCTCCCTCCCCTCAGGAAAGAAAACAGAGAAAATCGAGTCTGGTTCGCAAACCGAGGCAAGGTACAGAAGAGAGTTCGGAAGTCCGGAGGCAGGGCGCACGGCCGCGACTCTGAGACTTCTGAACGAGCACGATATGCAACACCACCGAGCGCTCAATCGGTGACGTCTGAGTCTTAAGGTCGGTCAAAAATGGGGTGTCTACAGTCAACGGTGGCTTTGTCTACTATAGAGGCAGAGTACATGGCAGTGACAGAAGCCTTTAAGGAAGCTATTTGGCTACATGGGTTAATTGAGGACTTGGGTATTGTTCAGAAGCACGTTGAGGTGTTCTGTGACAGTCATAGTGCCATTTGTTTGGCAAAGAACCAGGTTCATCATTCCCGCACCAAGCACATTGATGTCCGTTTCCATTTCATCCGAGAAATTGTGAATGAAGGGATATTCTGCTTCAAAAGATTAGTACTGCAGATAATCCGGCCGATATGCTCACAAAAGTGGTTTCTGGGATCAAGTTCCAACATTGTTTGGACTTGGTCAACATCTCTAGGAACTAAGCACCTTCGGGTGCAAGGCAGTATTGATCGATCACTATGGACAGAGGGCAAAGGCATGATAGTCAAGGGCATCCCAGCAGGGGGTGCAGGACATCCAATCAGGGGGTGTATGATATCTTGGTTACACAAGTTCAAGCATAGCAGGTGAAGACATTCGAGACAGGAAGCGTGGAAGAGATCTGTGAGAGATAGGAGCAGAGGCTCTCTCCAAATCAGAGAGTGGTGTGAGTTGAGTTGAGGATGTAGGATTCTCTCCTCCTTTTGTATCTCTGGTGTATTATCTCTAGCTTCAGGGGATGCAGCGTCTTAGTGAGGAGATGCAGACTATGTTGAAATTTGGGCATGACAAGATTAGCAGCAGTGTGTGCAGTAGATCACCTCATATGGGTTGAGGGGGTGATTTGTTGGTATCACCCTATGTGACGGGGGTGATTCTCTCCAATGTGAAGTCGGCTGCGTATGTCCTCGATTGCGGCTGCCAACCGACAAGCTGCCATGGTTGACGATCCACCTTTGTTGAATGACTAGCTGGCCATGTGCAAGGCCAGCCAGCTCTCTCCCTTTTCAGTGTATAAATAGAGGTAGAGAAAGCAGAGGGAAATGTGGTGAGTGGTGAGCTTAAGAGTGATTACAGAGAGAGAATACAGAGTGTTGTAATTCTTTGTTCCATATAGTAAATCCGCTGTAGGCGACTTGCCGAACCACGTTAAATCTCTTGTGTTATTGCTTGTGTGTGTTCCTTGGTGTGCCCCCGATCCACAACAAAATATATTATAAAATATTCCAATCATGCATTGGTACACCCTCTAGGGCCCTTTTTATGGTTGAGGTATCCCAAGATGACTTAAATACTTTTTTGAGGCTTATCCATGTGATACACCGACTTAAATAAATCAAAACTGGCACCTCCCGCTCGAGCCTACAAAATATTGCTCGAGCATAATTCAAACGAGCATTCTGGTCCTACCTTGCTCAAGCCAGATTTGACCTCACTTGAGCACACTACTTTCAAAAATTCTAAATTTGTTCACGGCTATACTAAAAGCTTGTATTTTGATACTTCGTGAATTTGTACTCAACATTATATTTGGATGGTTTTCACTCTAAGATGATTCCAAATCAAATTCAAATTCCTATCATGATTCAATTTGGATTCCTAAAAATAATTACAACTCAAATAGGTTTTGTTTAAGGAATTGAAAAATCTAACTAGAACATGATTCTAGTAACTATAGGCATTTTTTTTTTTTTGGTGGAGCGGTGAGCCTCTAAAAAGCTCAACCACATTAAGATAGTTAATAGTTTTGAATATGAAATGGAAGAACTATACAAATTATACAAATCAAAGAGAAAGAAACTAATCACAAACACACAAAACCAAGATTTAACCAAGACACCAAAAAACAAGTCTCATAAGAGAGACTCAACCACATTAAGATAGTTAATAGTTTTGAATATGAAATGGAAGAACTATACAAATTATACAAATCAAAGAGAAAGAAACTAATCACAAACACACAAAACCAAGATTTAACCAAGACACCAAAAAACAAGTCTCATAAGAGAGACACTAAGACACTAAGACACTAAGATTTAGCTCATTGTGATACTCTTGCACTCCCCTTTTCTTTATTGATATAATTTGTTTTGTACCTTGTACTTGATTCTTACATCAACAAAGTCTCTTTTTTGCCGATCAAAAAAAAAAAAAAGACAGAGAGAGACACTAAGACAAGAGATAAAATCTCAAAGATGCCGAAACTCCACCAAGATCTACGGTAGTCCGCTAAGCAAATATTCACGAACAAGATTTATTCCAAATTGATGAACAAGAATCTTCCAAGAACAAGATCTAACAAAGAGGACCATCAAGTGCCAAAGGCCACATTGAGAAACTCTCCAACGGGAGCACCTAATGATTGAAGTCTAAAAAAATCTCATAGAGATCTATTGAGGAACTGGAAAATTTAATAAATGAGTGAAAGTCTCTTCATCTTCATATCAAAAAGCCCTTTCTAAAGCTAATCCAAAAATCAAAAATTTTTTTTTTTTTAGGGCATTTAGGCTAGAAGTCCATTTTGAAACTTTTGAGCCAATAGACCCAAGCTTAAATCTTTTTGGGCCAAAAGGACGTTATTTTTTCAAAAGGATACTTATTTGTTCAAAGTTTACCTATATGCCTATCTATTCAAATGCCATACTATTTCTACATGTGTCACCTATCTATGTAACTGTCTATTCAAATATTATCTATACACGTGTCATCTATCTATTCAAATGTTCCACTATCTTTACACATGTCACGTATATATTCATCTATTTGTTCAATATTACTTATTTGTTCACCTCACTACCACCAATTGTCGGTGCTAGCCGCCGATAATTTTTTTGGCTCCAGACTATTTATCTTTTCAATAGTTGTTGAAGAATTCAAAGATCAGATGGCCCATTATGTCAAAGAAGAAGGTGAGGATTAATGCTCCACACTGATGAAGGCACTCATGGAAATTGAAGATGTTGATGTGTTGATGTTGTTGTTATCTGGTTACTATTGAAGTAATGATGTGCAGTTGAGTAAGGATATAAGAGTTGTTTTGTTGTTCGATATCTATTTTTACCTCTATTTTCGCCCTTTTCTTTTTGCTCCCTCACCAACTTGTCGAAGTTATGTTAGCAAATGATTGGGCTTGTTTGTCGGTATCAACCTAGTTGGGATTGATTAAGTTTTGCTACGATGCTTTTGCACCTCGCCTCTCTTTATTGTTGTTTTTATCATTGTTCTCTATATAGTGTAATATTTTCATCAGTAAATATTCTGTTTGGTGATCCAAAAAAAAGAAAAAAAAAAGAAAACTCTTATACAATAGATATGTTTAATACCAAAGGAAATATGTTCAAATACATATACGTCAAAATTTTGATTGACTTACCTAAAAGTAAACATAGACTAAGTAGCTAGTTTTTCCATTGTTTTGTGTTGGATTAACCATGAGCTATCAAGTTTTGTACAACGAAAACTTAGCTTGGAAATATTAATACAATTGTATGCCTTTTATTTGGAAATGTAAACATTGTTGACCATTGCATATCCTTTTAATTACTTAATCAATTTCCAAAATGAATGAAGTATTAAGATTTCAAAGTTAGTATAGAAGTATCCCAAGTCAATAGGCTAAGATTTCTTAAACTACGTTGACATGGATAACTTTGATTTAGCAAGAGTGTGTTCAATTAATTTTCCGCCCACTAAGTAAATAACAAAGACTTGCATGAGCATAGGCCATATTTGATCAACAAAATTGTAGCTCATTCTAAAATCACAAATTACAAACAACAAACTAATGAGTTTTTCATGATTTTGAGTAATTATTTCTTGCCAGATAATCAAGTTTTGAAAATTATTATTGCAAAATCAATTAATGGTGAAAAAAAATTTAGACTAATTTGAATTCAACCTTAGGCTTTATAGTTGATTATCAATCAAATCCACCAAAAAAATAATCAAATAAATAAAAATTAATACTAGGTTTCATGAAATAAATATTACGAAAAAATTTCATCATTTGATTAGTGTGTGGTGTTTTATTGTATGTGTAATTTAAGGGTGAAATTTTTTCATAATATTTATTTCATGATACCTAGTATTATTTATCATTAAATATATATATATATATAATAAAATAAAAAATAAAAAAAATCATGCAAAAGAAAACCACATGGTTAGTAATCTCTCAACATACTTGTCAAGTTGCTCAAATAAACCGACAAGTAGGGGAAAAAAAAAAAAAGAGAAGAAAAAAGAAGAAAGAATCTGTGCTTACTAATGGTAATAGGAGAGATAAGAATGTTTTAATTATAATACTAGATGAGTTTTACATATTGAATAATTCAAATATTAATGTGGCTTCCAAGATAGGTCTATAGAGACCTAACAACACTCCCCAATTTAGAAAGCCAATTGGAGAGAACCCAAGTCATTTAAATATCATGTAATATGTCCCCGGTGTATTGATTTCACAACATCACCCCTTACAACTTACTAGTAATCACATGGCATAATATCCAAATTTTAGTATTTAAATTTAGAAAATATAACAAATTTAATAGATGAAAAAGTTGTGAAATTCATTCGATAAGATATAAATAGACTTTGTGTAATTTTATGTAAGTTTTTTGTGGGTCGATGTATAAAATTTGTTATAAACTTAGATGGGGCAAGTTTTTTCAAGCTAATTGTAAATTTAGAGGCCTTTTTACTTTGTTATAAGAACAAAATTTAAAAAGTTAAAAATTTAATCTCAACAGAAAGGATCACCTCGTATTCATCAATTAATCACTTTTTTCTTTACAATTATCTATTCAATTAAAAATTTTATTTTGAAAAAACTAAAAAAAATCTTTAAAAAATTTCACCTCATAAAAAAACCAAATGAAAATATTAATATTTTGTCACATGCATAATGTATTGGGTATATATATATCATGTTATGGTACTTCTGAAGTATGATCACGTCATGTTTTAAGAGTGTTATGATTGGTTGAGAAAGCAAAATTTATAATTTTATATTGGGTGATTTGAAAATATAAGAGATCATAGTACGTATATAATGATTAATGAAAAATATAAACACATAACGTTGGAGGGACCCCCAACAATTTTTCGTCGGATATGACTTGATGATTCACATTATGAGGAACCATTTGTTTGTCCTAACAAAAAAAGGACCAAGAAAGAAAAAGAGAAAAAAATATCAGAAAGTTACCCATAATTTTAGATCGAATGTATTCTTGTCATGAAACCACTCCATGAATGATTTTTTACATTTAATTTAGATTCTAATTAAATTTAGATAAATTATCAATATGTTATAATAGTTAGATTTAATTTTCATTAAGTTCTATTAAAAATTAGTCCTAGTACAATCGTCACAAAAAATAATTTTTATGACGCTTTGTTGCATATGTCATTAAAAATTGACAATTAATAACTTTTTTTGTCACGATTATTATAAATTATCGCTAAAACTTATAATTATGATATTTTTATGTGAGGAATTTTTCAAATTGTCATTGAAAGTTGAAAACATGGATGTAAAAAAAATAAATAAAAAAATGACCAAACCAATTGAACCCCACCAAACCGGCTATATTTGGTATTTTTTAACAAGAATCGGTCTATGTGGTTTTCAAATTTGATTTTTTTTTTTGATTCAGTATCGTTTCAAATATCTTGTATACTGAACTAAACCAAAACCGACTGCTTCCACATATAAATGATATTAATAAGTATAACAAATTATTAACCTTGATTAATTAACCTTATCATTTCTATAATCTAAGTTTGTAAACTCTTTATATATAATCTTAACTCTAACTCATTATTTTTGAAATCTTAGTATTTTTAACCTTTTTTTTTTTTTGGTGTGTGTGTGTGTTAATCTAAGAATTGAAAAGTATTTATGGATAGATTGGATATGTTGCAGTGATGGACAAACAACTAATTTAATATTTTTATATAGATTAGTGATTATATTAAAAAGTGATACAAGCGATTAAACCATACAAAACCAAACTGTTTCAATCGGTTTGATGGGAGAAGCGATCTATATCGGTAGTCAAAATAATAAAATCGACATTATCGATTCAGTGAATAATTTTACCTAAATACCGACCATACCGAACTGATTACATCCCTAATTGAAAATTAGTAACTTTTTTTTTGTGACGATTTTTTAAAATTATTTCTAAAACTTATAATTAGTGAAATTTTTTGTGACAAATTTTTTAAACCGTCATTAAAAATTAATAATTAATGATATTTTTTTTAATAATATTTGAAAAAAATGTTGTTAATTACAACAGGACCTATTAAACAATAAGTTCATTTATTAGGAGTTAAACATAAGTCTCCATTAGGTTTCCAAATGTAGACCTACTGATAGATTTATTATATAAAATTAGGTGATGTGACTGGCTTTTTTTGAATTATTTTGGAGTGATTTTTTATTATTTTAGACCTTATTTGATCCTAATTTTTTTTTTGTTCTTCATTTTTTATAATTAAAATAAAAACCGAATTTTTATATTTCATAAATAGCTAATATTATTACTGAATAAAATGTCTTTTTTTTAAAGGAAAAATTATCAACAGGTCCTAATAATTAGATTTAATTCACATTAAATCTTATTAATTCATAGCTAAAAAAAAATTGTGACAAGTTTTTTAAAACTATCGCTTGATATTTTCTATAACGATTTTCTAAATTTATCATCAAAAAAATTAATAATTAGTAAAATTTTCAGTGACGATCCTTTGTTTGGAGAACAAATTTGTGGAAGGACATACTTTGGAAAAAAGTTGTTCAATGCGGGACCGAGGACTTCTTTGGGGGAAAAAGTTGTTTGTTTTCACTCAATTAAAAGTGGTGGTTGCAAGTACAATACACAACTACCGTGTTCAAGTTATTGTGGAAGGACAAACTGTGGCCCCAAATGTTTCCATCTTTCTGTATGTAAAGCATGACTTGAAGGTAAAAATGGTCTGGAAGTCAATTTTGGTAGTTGGGTGGTGTTTAAATGATAGGCAAGATAAAAAAATATTATGCAATGTTTTATGAATTTTTTTTTTATCTTTCGATTAGTGTGTGGTATTTTATTATGTGTATAATTTAAATGTGAAAAATCTTCATAAATTTTTTTATAATATTTCATTCATGATATTCCATTACTACTTAAAAACATACTATTAAAAGCATGCAATGAATGGACTTGAAATAAGTGCAAGCAGAGAGGGATGTAGTATCTGAAATGTAAATGTTTGTAACATTGTTTTTCTTTTAGCACCTTAATGAAAATCTTATGGTGTGCGACTCTTTTAGGGGTGTATATATGATATGCACATATTATAAAAAAATATATAATTTTATTATAGATATTTCGTAACATCAAATATTATAACTGTGGGGACATATTGTTTGGGTTGTCCACGTGGCCGGGGTTGTTAGCCGAGCTGCCACGTGGATGGACCAAGTCGCCAAGATATGATGTGATCATATCTAAATTCGAATATTCAGATAGAGGACAAGAGTCCTAAATGACATCAGCTACCTATTTGGATAAAGATGAGACTTTTGAGGAAGTTCATCTAATCTGAATAGTATGAGTTGTAATAGATGTTATCCTTATAAAGGATAGAGTCTATGAAGTAAGACTTCTAGAAGGAGTTGGACACTAACCATTATAAAAGTGAGGCACCTTCGTAGGTCTAAGGTATGCTTTTATTTGTGATGTTTTTTATTGTGAATTGTATACTTTTTTGATATCTTTGAGAAATAAGTTGATTGACTTGATTGTCGGAGTGCCTCCGGGTAGACGAACTACCGCGGTATTCTCATCTTCTTGTTGGCAGGTGGTTGGTTCAATCTATTCTGTCAGTACTCTCTAGCAGAGTTCCCTGTTTGATTGTGTGGTTGGAAATCAACACCCACAATTTGGCGCCGCATGTTGGAATTTAGTTAGAATAGATGGCCATCATTGTGCAAGATCAACATGTCGGCGACAACGAGTTCAGCGAAGATGGAGAATGCGTCAACATTGACGGAATGAAGACCCTTCCAGAAAGGATGAATGCAAAAATAAGGGGGCATGAGCGCTCCCGAGGAGATGAAGACGACCTTCAAGTAGAATAGACATTGGCCTAGGTGAAGCAGATCTAAGATGGAAGAGTATAGCCTAATTAGAGCTGATCCCAGATGGAAGAGCATAGCCTTAGTGAAGCAGATCCAAGATGGAAGACCATGGCCTAGGTGGAGTAGATCCCAGATGGAAGAGCATGGCCTAGGTGAAGCAGATTTAAGATGGAAGAGCATGGCTTAGGTGGAACAGATCCTAGATTAAAGAGCATAGCCTAGGTGAAGCAGATCCAAGATGGAATATCTTAGTCTAAGTGAGCAGATCTGGATCCTAGATCCCAGAAGACAAGATCTCGGCCTAGATGAGTAGGTTCGAGAAGACAAGAGCTCAGCCTAAGTGAGCAAATCCTAGAAGACAAAATCTTAGCCTAGATGATTAGGTCCGAGAAGACAAGAGCTCAACCTAAGTGAGTAGATCCCAGATCCAGAAGACAAGATCTCAACTTAGTTGAGTAGGTCCAATAAGACAAGAGCTCAACCTAAGTGAGCAGATCCCGAATTCCAACTAGATTCTAGAAGACAAGATCTCGACCTAAGTGAGTAAGTCCAAGAAGCCAATAGCTCATCCTAAGTGAGCAGATCCCAAATCCTAAAAGACAAGATCTCGATGTTAGATCCGAGAAGACAAGAGCTCAGCCTAGTGAGCAGATCCCAGATCTAGAAGAGAAGATCTTAGCTTAGATGAGTAGGTTCGAAAAGACAGGAGTTTGATAAAGGTGAACAATTTTGAAAAGATCAGAACTTACCGTAGGCGAACAGAGTTGAGATAAAACAAAGCTTACTTGAGATTAGAAGATCTTGACGGTAAGAGATTGTCGAGGCCTTGGAATGTGGCTTGATGAAATTTGGAGCTCGACTCTAATGGTGTCAATAACCTCAGCCGAAGTATTAATAAAATACTATACAAAATGTTGTTTATGATTACGAGATAAGACAAAAAAAGTCTTAAGGCGATGTTCCCATGGTGAATAAGGCGATTAACTTAGACTTGCCATGATGGCAGAGTTGAACTAAGGATAAGGCGATGTTCTCGTGGTGAACAAGGAAATTAACTTAGACTTGCCATGATGGCAGAATTAAACTAAGTATAAGGCAATGTTCCAGTGGTGAACAAGGCGATTAACTTAGACTTGCCATGACGGTAGAGTTTAACTAAGTATAAGGCGATGTTCCTATAGTGAACAAGGAGATTAACTTAGACTTGCCATGATGGTAGAGTTAAACTAAGTATAAGGCAATGTTTCAGTATGAAGAAAGGCGAAACTTGCTATATTTTGGTCGGTTTGTGCGAAAAGCCAAGGTAGATAGTACTCTCGGGGTACTAAGGTCAAGCCTCAAGTGTTTAGTTTGGGCGAGCCAAACGCGATGACCTCGGTCATGGATGTCTAAGTTAGACTTAGGCAAGAATCAGGCGATGCATCCTTAATGTGAACATAAGGGACATTTAAGTTCACACTAGGGGGCATGAAGCATGAATGAGTATAACACTTGTGAAAAATTTTAGAAAAATGTAACAAGTTTAAGTTATCTGAGATGATAGATAGAAGTTCTATCTGAGGCATAATAATCATAGATGATTAATTATTTGAGGTGTTCTGATCTGAGATGATTCATTACTATCCGAAGTTTTTTAGCCTGAGACGAATGTCAAAATTATGCTACTTAGAAAGACAAGAAAAAGTCCAAGTATAAAAACATACAAGACATAAAGAAAAGGCAGTAAGCATACAGAAGCAACATTCAACACTTAGACGAAAAGAGGAATTGCATTAAAAGAAGAACATGTTCCATCACAAAAGAAGGCACATCGGCCTAACATGTCAGAAATTGCTTTATAGAAAGGATTAAAACTATTCAAAGGAAAAGAAAAAGTACAAATAGAAAGAAAAAAAAATCCTAAGTATCAGGAGCATTGTTCTATAACTGATCGACCTTAGCATTTGGCGTTGTATGCATTCTTTTCAGTCGCTATCTTGGCATCGATTTTTATCATGTTGACCCCTGAGTGGGGAACAACCCCTGAGCTAGTTAACTTGGGCTTGCCAAGAAGATAGAGCTAAAACTAAGTTAAAATGATGTTCTAACGAGGAACTTTGCATTTAACTTAGGCTTGTCATGAAGATAGAGATGAACTAAGTTAAAGAGATGTTTCAAAAAGAAACAAGGCGAAACCAGCCATGATCTGGCTAGTTTGTAAGAAAAGCCAAGGAGGCAGAAAACATAGATGAGTTAATGAAGACTGAGTTAGTGATTTGAAAGTGATACTTGGTGAAATTTTTAAAAAAAATTGAGTCTTGGCCTTTTTAATAGGCCTTAGCGTCTGCTCCTTGCTGGTTAGTGCCTCTGCTAGTTTTTTCTCAACTTCAACAGCTTTCTTTTCAGCGGCCTTAGTAATGGCCTCAACTTTGGCAGTAGTAACTTGGTCCTTTTGCTTCATGTGCTTCTCTTCCGAGATGTTGAGTTGCTAGAGACATGAGCATGTTAGATTGACTATAAGGGGATGGAGTGGATTGCATAGTTATGACATTAGGGATGTCAGCAAGAAGGTTTTCTACGATAACAGTTCGGCGAGACATGTCGTCATTGGTTACAACGATGGTTAAAGGATTATCAAGGTCTAAGGCTGGGAGCTTAGGACCTCGGTCTTTCTTGTACCCGGTTCTAACTGCAAGATTGTCGCTATGACGATGTTTTCACTACCATTGAGATTGTGGGTTGATGTGTGGAGCAGTTGACAAAGTGCTTGGCTACTAGTCTAGTTTAACTAGTAGAGTTTGAACCTTGGGCACGAATGGAGTATTCATAGTAATGAATGCTTCAAGAACAACGATGATGGTTTGTAGAGGCCAAGTGAAAAAGAAAGTCTGAGGACACAGAGAAAGATGACATGGGAAAGTAAAAGGTTTTGCTGGAATGGAAAGAGGTGACAGATTGTAATGATTCAAGTTTCTTGGGAGACGTGTGATGGCTGATGTTAGGTGACGCCTAATGGGGCGGTGTGTGTCAATTATGGGACTTATTGGGAACCAATGAAGAGGCGACACGTCATGATGTTGGTATGATAGTTGAGACGACAGATTTCGAATCTTGATGTTCTTGAACTAGTGAGTTAT
This sequence comes from Camellia japonica, assembly GCA_030407325.1. Taxonomy (NCBI): domain Eukaryota; kingdom Viridiplantae; phylum Streptophyta; class Magnoliopsida; order Ericales; family Theaceae; genus Camellia; species Camellia japonica. The sequence continues at coordinate 8,640,046 of JAPPVO010000036.1, forward strand.
GACCTCGGCTAGTAATGCGATCTTTGTTGAGAAGATAATCTCAATTGAGAGTGTGATCTTGGTTGAGATGATAATCTCGGTTGAAAAGTGTGATCTCGGTTGAGATGTTGATCTCAGTTGAGATGGCTATCTCGATTGAGATAATGATCTCGGTTGAGATGATTGATCTTGGTTGACATGATAATCTCGGTTGAGATGCTGATCTTGGTTGAGATGATGATTTCAGTTGAGATGTTGATCTTGGTTGAGATGTTGAATTTGGATGGGACAGAACTTTTTTGTTCTTGGTTCTTGATGAGTTGATACTAGGATCGTGATGTTCTTGAACTAGCAAGTCATGATCTCTGCTAGTAGTGTGACCTCTGTCGAGATGTTGGACCTGGATGAGATAGAACATGATGGTTCTTGGTTTTTGGTTTACTCTTGATTCTTGATTTTTGGCAAGTGGACATTTAAGTCCTTGTTTCTTTACACCGGCGAGTCATGATTTTGGTCGGAAGAGTATCTCTAGCATGTTGTTTAGCCGACATGTTGAAAGATGAAATGATGTAGTTCCATGACCTCAGGTTGCCAAGGTAATAGAACCTAGAGGCAATTGCGGAGACATAATTTTTGGTTTGTCCACGTGGTCGAGGTTGTTAGCCGAGGTGCCATGTGGATGGACCAAGTCGCCGAGATATGATGTGATCATATATGAATCTAAGATATTCAGATAAAGGAAAAGAGTCCTAGATAACATCAAGCTACCTATTTGGATAGAGATGAAACTCTTGAGGAAGTTCATCTAATCTGAATAGTGTGAGTTGTGATAGATGTTATCCTTGTAAATGATAAAGTCCCATGAAGTAAGACTTCTAGGGGAAGTTGGACACTAACCATTATAAAAGTGATGCACCTCTGTGGGTTTAAGGTACGCTTTTATTTTTGATGCTTTTGATTGTGAATTGTGTATTTGTTTAATAGCTTTGAGAGATAAGTTGACTGACTTGATCGTTATAGTGCCCCTAGGTAGACGAACCACCGCTGTATTCTCATCTTTTTATTGGCAGGTGATTGGCTCAATCTATTCTGTCGGTGTTCTCCAGCTGAGTTTCCTGTTTGGTCGTGTGGTCGAAAATCAACACTCACAATAACTTAGACATATAATACACACCCTAAAATAAGATGTGTATTATAAAAATTTTATTTTATCATATAATATGTCACTAACGTATTGATTTCACAGCATTATCTTTTACATCTTGTAGCAATCACATGACATTATATTCAAATTTTTATATTTAAATTTAGACAATATTACAAATTTAAGAGGTGAAAAAATTGTTGTTAGGTTTTTGTAAATAGCAGTGAAGCCTGGTTAGTGGCTATGAGGTCACCTTTTCCTCATGTCAAGAGACAAATACAGAGGGATAAGCAGAGGAAATGCAAATAGATGGTAGGGGAAGCATTCACATTTATTCAACAAATACTCCTTGATCACTAGATGTTTGACTTTTTTCAGTCATTCGCATATTCTCTTGTCGAAGATCTAGCCATCAGATCACTACTAGGATTTGAATATAGTGTTTGTCGAACTCCAATAGCCAGACACACACTTTTATCATGGGCTCTATGATTTTCACACGTTGCATCACATTCTTTCATGAGAAATCTTCTAGAGGTTGTGCACATTGTGTTTTCAAGTAAATGTATTTCTTGGATATTCTTGTTTGTTTTTAAGATATAAATATGAAATTCCTTACTTGCTCCACCATATTATTTTTGTATTTTCCTTTTTGTTCATTGTTTTTGGTGCTTGTGGTTGGTTTTAGTGAGGGGGAGTTTGGTTAATCATTGCAGGAGAGTTTATTTAGCATGAATTTACATTGATTGGTTTTGTGAGGGAGATTGGTGTAAATTGGTTTGCATGTTGCTATGTATTGCTCATTGCTCGCATGCTATTGATTATTATATCATCATGTCCTTACTTGTGTGGTTTATGCTCTTGCTTTATTTGACTGAGCTTCCTTTGACAATTCATGACAAAAATGGAGACAATTTTACAGGAGAATTTGTTGAGAATTTTTTTAGTGTGGTTGCATGTTTAAAATTTTCATCTATTCATACTGCATGTTCTTTAAAAAAATTTCCATCTATTCATGCTTCAAGATAATCTTGTTTGCTTTCATATACTCTTGTGTTACTAATAGCTGTTTTGTAGATCACTACATTAATAGTTGTTTTGCAGATTTGGACCTTAAGAAAGCTATCTTGGTTGGTTGGAATGGGTTGGGGTGTTTAGGATTTTCTTTGTTAGGTATGTTTTGTCTCGGAATTACCAAAGGGAGAGATTGTTAGGTTTTTATAATTAGCAATCTCGTTTGACAAAACTCCTTTCAGTTGTAATTTTATTCACTCTTTTGTTTCATGAAGATGTGAGTGTTTAGATGTGAATCCAACATGAATTTTGGCTATGCATATGAGTTTGTGATTTTGAGCCTTTTATATTTGCCACTTGACTATGTACGGGGAAAGGAGTTTGTGATTTAGAAAAGATGTGATCTGTAGTTTGTGATCTGGGAAGATGTTTCACCGTTGGAACGGTGAAATGTGCACTAGAACGGTCGACTTTACTCACACTGCTCAAGCGGTGAAGTGTGCACTCAAGCGGTCTTCGCGATCCTATTTATTATAAAGTGCACATCGTATGCTGTTTTTAGGATTTAAGCCGTCCAAATTCTGGGAGAACAGAGCTACTCAGGTTTTATATGTTGGAGGGTATTTTTATAAGTGTTTCCTTTATGATTTGAAAGTAATTTGTGGATCTACGAGTTTCATATTGGTATCATCAAGGGGTTTGTGTTTATTCTTTTATCCACAAAAGAGAGAGAGGTGTTTTTCAGTGGATTCCGAGAAATTTAGGCCTGAAATTTTTGTGGATTCCGAAGTAGCTCATCGTCGTGTATTCAACATCAGCATTGTGAATTCAACGTTGGGCAAGCCAATTCCGATGAGAAGAATGTTGTAGAAGAGGCACATCGGGGTCGGTTCAATTCGAGTGTGGATTCGCTAGGTAATTGAGGGTATGCATGTGTAATTTCTTTTTATCCTCTTAGTGGATTATTTTGTAGTTTTGGCTGGTGATTTTTATCATAATTGGGGACGCTCCAATTGTGATTTTTTTTCACGTTAAATCATTGTGTCGTTTTTATTTTTGATTGTTTGATTGAGATTGGTATTCACTATTTAAAATTGAAATATAATCACAAATCAATATTTGGGAAATTATTTAAATTTTTCGGGTGTAAAATTCATTCCATAAGGCAACAAATGTCATTTTCTTTCTTAGTCCTTTTTTGTTAGGACAAACCAATAGTGCCTTAATATATGTGAATCATCATACTAGTGGCCACCCCAAAATTTTTTATTGATGAGGTCGGTTAAAAAAAATTAAGGCAACATTTGGTTTAATTTTTAAATTAAAGTTGGATCAAAAAAATTAACAAATATGTTTGGTTAATCAATTTTTAAAACTCTTTTTAACATTATTTTTTCTCTCTCCTCTCTTGAGAGGGAGATTAATGATCTGAGATTGGGCCGTGGAATTAGCCGGACAGATTGGGCCGGACGAGGTTGGGCCGAGGTATTTGGCTCCGAGATTGGGCCGTGATCTTGCTCGGTAATGGTAATGGAACCGAGCTACCTGATTTCGTTGGCACGGGGGCCAGTCAGGTTAAGGTTCAGTCAGGCAAAGGTTCCACAGCTCGCGCGTTGCTCGGTTGTAATACGCACGCCCTTAGCCCGGCGTGACCAGTGTGATCAATCTCCATCTCGGCTTCGCCGGAATGCAGTCGAGCACGGCTGGAAATGAGCTCGGTTGTAGGAGCACTACGACATCAAGTGCACTTGGGCTAGAAGTGTAGTATGGCCATTGATAGCCGAAATAATGTTGCCCGGCTGCCGAGCTCCCAGCAGAGTGGGCTGACAGTTGGGTTAGGTGATGCTCAGCAAGACTTGTGCTGACAGATGGGATAGCGGAGCCACGTGTCGAGAGATCACTGGGAGTAGATTTGGGGCGCAGAGGGTATATAAGCATGTCTGTGCCCCCCATACGGGCAGGGACGAACAATCTTGTAAGAAACTCTTACACTCAAACACACTCTCCTCTATCTCTCTCTCTATCCCAAGGTGTGTGCTAACTTGATCGTCGGAGGGGTTTTCCGGCCACACACCGCGGGTAGCTCACCGCCGTTGTGCTCGCAGGTGATCGGACAGAAACGGAGCTTGGAAGAAAGGAGTACGGCTCGCCGAAATATTTGCTCCCCGTACAATTGGCGCCGTCTGTGGGAATCACTTGCAGACAAAACCTTGTCTTCCACGCTCGTCTGATCGCCGTCCATGGCGAACAACGATGAGTTTCCATTGTCCGCCGTCGATGGAGTTACCCCGGAGTCAGGCAGACGGAGAGAAGGACATCCCGACATCCTTCCAATGGGGGACCTGGAGACATTCCCAGGAGGACAGTTGGGAGACGCGCGAGATAAGCGCGGGAGAAGTTATGGTCATTCGCGGAGTCCAGACGGTCATCGGCGACGGAGAGAATCACACGCCAGACGACTGGAACACAAGCCCAGGGACCAGGACGCCGTCATCCGGCGAATGGTGGCGGAGATGGAGGAGCTAAAGCGTCATGTCAAAGGGAAGGGTGTAGCTGGAGTGGAAGACCGCAGTGAGCGCACCCAACCCCGCCGTTCAGGCAGTCAGAGTCAGCGACATACTCCGTCCATTTCTATTACCAGAAGTTATAAGGTTGGTGATTCTGACGTGCGAGCAGAGAAGTCCAGCGCGCAAGACAGCACTTACTAACCTTCACGTCCGGCGACGACGTCGAGGTACTCTTATTCCGCTCATTTAGAGGATTTGCGGGCAGTCTTAAAGGAGCGAGCTCGCCGGCGAGAGGCTCAAAGAGTGCCGGCGTTTCAGCGGCTATCCTACGGAGTTCACGCCAGCGAGGAGGTCGGAATGCCTCCACCCCGCCAAGCAGCACCGTTCCTTGTAGATTCAGACTTGGCAAGGCTGAGCGCCACCCCATTCTCCCTGGAGATAGAAACAACACCGCTTCCGGCGGGCTTCCACCAGCCTAAATTTACGCTTTATGACAGAAAGACCGATCCCTACATGCATGTAAGCCACTTCCGACAGGTTATGGCTGGACATAGGCGGAATGATGCACTTATGTGCCTTATCTTCCCGTCAAGTTTAGGCGAACTGGGCCTGAAATGGTTTGAGAGGTTGCCGGAGGGGAGCATTGAAAGGTGGCATCAGTTGGCCGAAGCCTTTGTGACGCGCTTCAAAACCAACACAAAACACCAAAGGAAGTTGATCACCTACTGGGTGTCAAAATGGAACCGAGCGACACATTGAAGGCGTACAACTCTAGATATTGGGAGACCTTCAACGAGATCTTGGATTGTCCGGTCAACCTTGCAATCACTCAATACAAGCGTGGTCTCCCGGTCGGACATAGACTGCGGGACTCACTTACTATGCACCAGCCGACGTCCATGGGCCAGCTCATGCAGCGCATCAATGAGCACATCCGAGTTGAGGATGATGCGTCAGCGTCCACCGCAAAGGCAACTCCGGCAACGACAGACAAGAGGACAATAGGCAAAGTGCACGCGGTTGGGCAAGAGTCCAGCTGCTCAAATGACCGAGCAGAGGAATCGGACCGTGGTTCGAACCGTAAAAACCGGGGTAGGGGACGTCGGAATGACCGGGATGACTACCCCCGAGATGACGTAGCGGATGCAAATAGAAGGTTGAAGGCCAGGACAGGTATCACCACGGTCTTCAAGATTCCAATCTGTCGCATACTTAGTGAAATCCGTGACGAGGAATATGTCCGGTTTCCAGCTAAGTTGGGCGACGGTCAGAAGGGCTTCAATCCGAGGTACTGTTGCACGTTTCACCGAGAGCGCGGCCACCGGACAGAGGATTGTTTGCCTTTAAGGCAATACTTGGAAGAGCTAGTTGCAGCCGGACACCTGGACTTTTACATCGATGGGGGCGTTAGGGCGAACCAAGCTCCGGTCGATCCGCGGGGACCGGATGACCATGACGTGCCTCCACAAGGAGTTATCAACGTCATCCATGGCATCGTGGAGCCGGCGCGGGTATGCGAGCTCCGAGGTATGATCAAGAAGGCAAAACACATGAGGGAAGTTTTGTCAGTACAGCTTGCGATCAAGAGGGGGAAGACCGAAGAGAAAGATGTGATTAGTTTCACCTCAAGGGATCTAGAGCGTATTTAGACGCCGCACAACGATGCCTTAGTAGTAACGCTCCGCGTCAAGGAATTTGATGTCAAACGGATCTTGATCGATCAGGGAAGCTCGGTCGAGATCATGTATTACGACGCGTTCAAGCAGCTCAAACTCCGGGAGATAGACTTGGCTCCAGCAACCTCACCACTGGTTGGTTTCAACTCACAACCGGGGTGGCCTTTGGGAAAGATTATTCTGCCGGTCAAAGCGGGATCCGTGGTCAAGCAAGTGGAGTTCTGGGTGTTACGTGTGCCTTCTACTTACAACCTGATCCTTGGAAGGAGTTGACTTCACGCTATGCAAGCCGTAGCGTCGACCTACCATCAGGTGATGAGATTCCCCTCGGCTATGGGGGCAATCGAGGAGATTTGGGGAGATCAAGTCATGTCAAAGCAGTGCTTCGTGGCAGTGAATGGGAGCCGGGCTGCTAAAGGCTTCATTCAAATGATAGAAGGACCGGAAGACCGGGGAGTTCTTGACGATATGGGCACCAAGGCAGAGGACAAAGCTGTTGAGGAATTGGTGGAGGTGCGAATTGATACGGAGCAGCCGGACAAGTTCTTCCTGCTCGGCTCCAGCCTTACTGCCCAAGAAAGGATCGAAATGGTTGAGTTTTTGATGGCCAACATCGAAGTCTTCGCATGGTCGCCTTACGACATGCCCGGCCTCGATCCAAGTTTTATCTGCCATCACTTCAATGTCTTCCCTGGAGCAAAGCCAGTCATTCAGCGAACAAGGAGATCGGCGCTGCGTCACGCCGAGGTAGTTGCAGAGGAAGTGAAAAACTTGCTTGAGGCACGAGCAATTCAGGAAGTGCACTGCCCTCGGTGGATTTCCAACACAGTAGTGGTGCCCAAGAAGAATGGGAAGTGGCGAGTCTGTGTCGATTACAAGACAGTCAACCGAGCTTGTCCGAAAGACAGCTTCCCTTTGCCCCGCATTGACCAGCTTGTGGACTTGACGGCTGGACATAATAGGCTCAGCTTCTTGGATGCCTATCGCGGCTACCATCAGATTGCCATGCATGGGCCTGACCGAGAGATCACCTCCTTCACGACTTCAAGGGGACTCTTCTGCTACCGAGTCATGCCTTTTGGTTTGAAGAACGCCGGGGCAACCTTTCAGAGGATGGTGACTAAGATGTTTGCTCCTTTGCTTGGCCGGACAATGGAGGCTTACATTGATGATATGGTGGTTAAAAGCCGGCATCAAGCAGACCACTTGTCCGACTTGGCCGAGATGTTCGCCATTCTCAAAAAACACAAGCTACGCCTGAATGCGTCTAAGTGTGCCTTTGGTGTGGGGTTCGAAAAATTTTTGGGATTCCTAGTCACGAACCGGGGCATCGAAGCAGACCCCACTCAGATCAGAGCTGTGCAAGAGTTGAAGCAACCCAGCTCGGCTAAGGACGTGCAGCATTTGGCCGGAATGGCCGCTGCGCTTAACCGATTCATAAGCCGGTCATCAGATCGCTGCCGCCCTTTCTTTCAGGCATTGAAATCAAAGTTTTCGTGGGACGAAGAGTGTGACCGGGCTTTGGCCGAGCTCAAGGAATATCTGTCTTCTCCGCCACTATTGGTTACACCGAAGCCAGGCGAGGAACTCTATCTTTACCTTGCCGTCTCACAGTATGCAGTCAGTGCGGTGCTAGTCCGAGCTGAAGGAATTAAGCACCTCCCAATCTTCTACGTTAGTAAAACCTTGCTGCCGGCAGAGTCGAGATACTTGCCGTTGGAAAAGCTTACGTTGGCATTGATGATGGCTTCAAGGAAGTTGGCGCACTATTTCCACGCCCATACATCATCGTACTGACCGAGTTTCCCCTTAAGGCCTTGTTTTGAACGGGCGGACTTTTCTGGTCGAATTCTCAAGTGGGTGGTCGAATTGGGACAATTTGATGTGAAGTTCCAGCCGCGCACAGCTATAAAAGCCCAGTCCTTGGCTGATTTCGTTGCTGAATTCTCACCTGGAACTCATCCGGTGTGCCCGGTTGACATTGCCGCGGCAGATGAGGAGGTGAATGCAAGCCTGACTGAGATACTACAACCTGGTGGAGTTCGCGACGCGGAATTTGCGCGCCCCACCGAAGCACCCTCTTTGTACAATTCCACCGACCGGTGATGCGATGACGGAGTCGGGTCCCACCGACCAACCTGTTCCGTCCGAGCCGCATCACCACGGGGGGAAGAAATAGACCCACCGGCACAGAGCCTGCGGCCGCATAATACCGCAACCTGGTGATTCGCCTACGGACTTGGGCATTGTAGATCAACTTGCTAAGTCCGGTGCCGAATCACCAGGGGGGCTGAAGTGGAACCAATCAATGCAGAACTTGAAACCGGACAGCCGAGCAACCGTGATCCCATCACCCTTCGAAACTCTCAAGACCCTTCAGAATGTTGGAAGCTCTTTGTGGGGGAGATGTGGAAACTTTTCGTTGATGGAGCGTTGAACCGTCACGGTGCTGGGCTAGGTATCGTTCTTATCTCGTCGGATGGCCTAACTATTGAACATTCTATCACCCTTGGCTTCCCAGCATCCAACAACGAGGCTGAGTATGAGGCACTTTTGGCCGGACTCAAGAGCGCTCTTCAGATGAAGGCTTCCGAGCTAATGGTGTACAGTGATTCCCAGCTTGTGGTTAACCAAGTCGCTGGGATTTATGAAGCAAAGGATGACAGAATGGCAAAGTACCAAGCTCTGGTCAGGGAACATATCAAGCAATTTCAGGGAATCAGAGTTCAACAGATTGGCCGTGAAGAAAACAGCCGAGCAGATGAGCTGGCCGGCCTTGCTTCAATGGTTGATAGTATATCTCCTAACCCCCTGTTGATTGAATTCCTTCCACGGCCAAGCATTGAGGAAGCCGGGCAAACAGAAGTACTCTATGCCACACTAGGTCCTTCTTGGATGGACCCTATAATCCTGTTTTCTCAGAGACCGGACTCTGCCAGCCGACAAGAAAAAAGCGCACAAAGTCCGGGTGAAGTCAGAGCGGTTTTGGCTCTCTCCATTTGTAGCGTTGTATAAAAAGTCCTTCACCGGTCCTTATCTGAAGTGCGTGCACCCGAGTAGCGTGGAGGCCTTCTTGTACGAAATTCACGAAGGCATCTGTGGCAGTCATATAGGGGGCAGATCCTTGGCCTACCGAGCTATTTCGCAGGGTACTGGTGGCCGTGCATGCAGGCCGACGCACAAAAATATGTACGCAAGTGTGAGAAGTGCCAGAAATTCACCCATCAGATCCACCAGCCGGCCAGGGAACTTCTTCCCCTCACCAGTCCTTGGCCCTTTGCAATGTGGGGCTAGATATAGCCGGGCCGCTACCAACAGCACCAGGCAACCGGAAGTTCTTCATCGCGGCCACAGATTACTTACTTCACCAAATGGGTTGAAGCTGAGCCCTTGGCAACAATCAAGGAGAAAGACGTGAAGCGGTTTGTCTGGCAGAATGTGGTCACGCGGTTTGGCATCCCCAAGATTTTGATCTCTGATAACGGCACCCAGTTTGACGGTCGCCTATTCAGAGGATTTTGTGAAGATCTAAAGATTGAATTCTACAACTCTACTCCGGCTTACCCGCAGTCCACGGTCAAGCCGAGGCCTCAAACAAGACCATCCTGGATGGGTTGAAGAAACGACTGGAGAAGGCAAAGGGAAAATGGGCTGAGGAACTACCCAGCGTCCTTTGGGCATACCGAACAACCCCGCGGCGATCTACCGGGAAACTCCATTTGCTTTGGCTTATGGCATGGAGGCGGTCATACCTTTGGAAGTTGGCATGCCCACCCTAAGAAGTGAAAGTTTTGAGCCTGAGCTGAACGCCGAGGCTATTGCCCTGGAACTAGACCTAGTGGAAGAGCGTTGGGAGAAGGCCCTCATCCACGTGGCCGCCTACCAACAAGAGCTCTCAAGGAAGTACAACAAAACGGTGCACCCCAGACCGTTCAAAGTAGGTGATTGGGTTTTGAGGAAAGTTATGGGCAACACCCTGGTGCCAGGTGAAGGCAAACTAGGGCAAATTGGGAAGGACCCTACAAGATAACCGGTCTGGCAGGCAAGGGACATACCACTTGGAGGATCTGGATGGCAGAATAATACCCCGGCCATGGAATGCGGCCAACCTCAAACTGTATTATTTCTAGCTTTAGCTTTCTTTTTGTGTAAAGGAATTTTTTTGCCTTACACTTCAGAATGTAATTCTTTTTGTTAATATATAGAAGTGTTTCTTCTTCTTTGCTTAGCATTCAGATTGTTGTTTTGATAAAAAAAACAAAACAATGGAGATGATTTGTTCCGGTTGAAAGAGTTGATGTTCTGTTCAGCTTAGGTATCATCAACCGAGATGGTTTACTCTGGTTGAAAGAGTTGGTGATTTGTTCAACTTTGTTGTTCCAACCGAGATAGATATTCCGGTTGAAGAAGTTGATGTTTTGTTCAGCTTAGGTATCCTCAACCGCGATGATTTACTCCGGTTGAAAGAGTTAGTGATTTGTCCAACTTTGTTGTTTCAACCGAGATGCTTTATTCCGGTTGAAAGAGTTGATGATTTGTTCAACATAGGATTCCCAACTGAGATGATTTATTCCGGTTGGAAGAGTTGATGACTTGTTCAAACTTGGGATTTTCAACCGAGATGATTTACTTTGGTTGGAAGAATTGATGTTTTGTTCAACTTAGTTATTTCCAACCGAGATGATTTATTCCGGTTGAAGGCGTTTATGTTTTGTTCAGCTTTGTTACTCAACCGAGATGTTTATTCCGGTTGAAAAGTTGATGTTTTGTTCAATCTGAGCCGAGCTGTCTTTTTCGGTTGTGTGAATTACTTAATGTGGTTTGTCTTGCCGAGGTGTTTTGTTCGGCTGAAGTTATGAGACATGTACACCGCTCAAAAACTTGATGAAATTTGAAATTTTCATTGATAGAAAACAAGTACAAAAGGTGGGGCTGATAGCCCGGTTATATTGTAAAGCAACAAAAAAAAAAAAAAAACAAGAAGAGAAAGAAAACTAGGCTAAGGGGGATAGATTGATGAATTTATCCTCAGTTGTCTCCAAATTGATTGTTGGAGATTGATTTTGTACACCGATCAAAGTCTGGCCGGGCTGTTCTTGCTCTTCGCGGTCCTCTCCCTCCGCATTTGCTTCGGCCTCTTCTTCCTCTTCCAGCCCTTCCTCGGTTTCAGCTTGCAACGCGCTGAAGACATCGTTGGCATATGGCACGAGATAGGTTGGTAGGAAGGCAGACGGTGGAGTGGCAAACATGTCGGTGTCTGGACCTTGACCGAGATGTTCACAGGCAGACTTCCAGCCGGTTTGAAGTAAATGTCTTGGGTCGCGAAGACTTGCTTCTTGTAGTTATCCTCGGCTTCGTTGAAACCGGCGTTGTTAGCATCTTGGCAGTCTTTCTTCCTTGACTTCTTGAGCGCATCAAGCTCGGCCTGGAGCTTGTCCCTCTTCTTCTCGGCCTCGCCAAGCTGACCGAGCAATCTGTTGTTGTCGGCGTTGGCGATTTCAAGCGAGGACTTTGCTCGGCCCAGCTCGGTCTGAAGGCTTTGGACTTGGCTGGCAGTTTTACTCGCCTTTTGCCAAAGTCTGTGGATGCGCTCCATGACCAAGTGTTGCTTTTGGATGGCCTGCAAAAAGAGAATTGGATCAGAGAAGAAACCGTGCAAACACTTGTGAAAATTTAAGTAGAAGATTGAGATTCTTACCCTGGTCATGGACTTCACAGCTGATTTCACCAGCCGGGTGTCAAGGACGTGGTCGCTGCCAACCACGTCGCTCGGCAGCAGCAGAGCTTTTGAAAGGTCGAAGGCGAGCAAGTGCTCTTTGTCGGCCTTGATGGAAGCATTAGCTGGGATCTCTTTGCCCCGGTGCTTTAGCTGCGGCCGCCATGCTGGAATGGGGTCGACCGTGTCGGCAGGTTGCTCGGTGGTTAGCTTGGCAACTAGCTCGGCAGATGGATCTGTGCGAGGTCTTTTGCTAGCCCGGTGAGTTTCCTGTCTGGTTTGCCAGGCGGCTGGAGATGCCAAGGCAACCACGGGGCCGTTGGATTGACCGGCAGCTAGAGAACGTGTGGCGATGCTCGGTATCTCGGCTGAGGTTACTGTGAGCAAGTTTTTGATGCGACTTCTTTTTCGCCATCTCTTCGGCTTCTGTCAACGGATTAGTGGAATGTTTGACAGAGTTGGGTCTAGAGGAGGTGATGGAGCACGGAGAAAGTTAGTTACTTTACTCCGGCGTGGAGCTGAATATCTGTATGTGGGGGTGTAGCCGAGCAGTTCGTTACAATCCCAGTGGTTGTAGCGAAGCACGGTCCGGATGGCCTCGACGTTGGGAAATTGGTAATTGGCTTGCAAGGCTTGAATTGCTGCAAAGGAAACAGGAAAAGTTGTTAAGTACAGAATATTGTGTAAAAGCATAAAACCGAGCAAATTAGTGCGGTTTAAATGTGGAACCGAAGTTCTTGCTAATCGCCCAGCCCGGTACGTCGGCTAGTTTATAGTTGCCGGACACCCAGAAAAAGTCGTCGTCATGAAGGTCTTTATCTGGGGTGCCGATCACTATTTTTTCTTTTCCTGGTCGGATTTTTAGGTAATACGCGAGGCCCTCCCCAGTGTGACCGAGTGTGTATTGCCTCAATATCTCGGCTAAGCCTAAGTTGGTGCCTGGCCTATTATTGAGTTCATGGACACCGTTGATAATGCGGTAAGTGTTTGTTGATACTTGTGTGGGCGCGAGTTTAGTCCGGCGCAGAAACTCGGTCATCAATGGGTTGACCGGGAAGCGGAGGCCTTCTTCTATGATGGACAGCACGGTAAAGGGGCACTGGTCTAGTCTGCCCCAAGGGGTTGTTTCAATTGGCGCAAGGTCAAGGTGGACGTCGGCCAGGATACCGTATTCCTCCTTGAATGCGGCCAGCGCAGCCGGGGTATCGACGAGGAAGCGAAATTTCCCCATGAGACACTGGCTAAGTTGCTCGACTGAGGAGGTTTGGCACTGTCTGGCGTATTGATGGCTGCTCGGTCTTTGGGAGCCCCAATATTTAGGCAGTGGTCCCCTTGGACTCTGTAGGAAAAAGGATGGCAATGAATTATAAGTGTGAGCGCGGTCGCGCAAAGCGAGCTTAACTTTAGCTCGGTCATGAGGAGTGCCAAACCACTTCGGTTGTAAAGGCTAACCAAGGAGCTCGGTCGCCCAAGCGGACCAGGTGTTAGCCCGGTCGAGCGGCCAAGTCTTTTTGTTATCCCGGTTTTCACTAAGGGTAGGACAAACAGGTTATTTGCTTGGTTAGATTGGCTTTTGGATCAAACGAAGACCTGGAGCCCGGTCCGCCCTAGATCTTCAGTGTTCTTCAGGAAAAATGATGAACACCATTCACAGTTGGAGGTTTGGGATGGTTCTCGATGCCTATGTCTTAAAAGCTACGTTTTAGTGCCCTAATGTGTGAAATATCGAAGGAAACAACAACAAAAGGGAAGTTGGAGGGCATACCTGTGAAGGACAGTAGCTGCTTCCTTGAACTCGAGCTCAGGAATGGCAGGTGAGAAATGGAAAAAGCTCTGGATCGGCAAGGAGGAATGAGAATCAGTAAGAAAGGAACGGAAGAAGGAAAGGGCATGTATATAGGCCCCAAGACCGCCAAAATTTGAATGCCAACGGACGGTTGGTTGGCCGCTCGATGACCAATGGGAGAACGCCACGTGTCCCCATTAATGGCAGCGTCAGAGTTGAAGAGACAGGAGGGCCAGGTGAGGCGTCGACCGAACAAGTCGAAGAGACAGGAAGGTCAGATGGGGCGTTGACCGAGAAGGCTACTGGGCAAGTTTGAAGACAGGTATGTCAACTAGCCCGGTTGCTGATTAGTAAATTGAGGACCAAGGAGGTGTTACCCTGGTCGGAATGGGTAATCCCAGTCACGCTTCAGCGGACGGAATTAAGGGGCAATTGAGAGGGAGATTAATGATCTGAGATTGGGCCGTGGAATTAGCCGAACAGATTGGGCCGGACGAGGTTGGGCCGAGGTATTTGGCTTCGAGATTGGGCCGTGATCTTGCTCGGTAATGGTAACGGAACCGAGCTACCTGATTTCGTTGGCATGGAGGCCGGTCAGGTTAAGGTTCAGTCAGGCAAGGGTTCCACAGCTCGCGTGTTGCTCGGTTGTAATACGCGCGCCCTTAGCCCGGCGTGACCAGTGTGATCAATCTCCATCTCGGCTTCGCCGGAATGCAGTCGAGCACGGCTGGAAATGAGCTCGGTTGTAGGAGCACTACGACATCAAGTGCACTTGGGCTAGAAGTGCAGTATGGCCATTGATAGCCGAAATAATGTTGCCCGGCTGCCGAGCTCCCAGCAGAGTGGGCTGGCAGTTGGGTTAGGTGATGTTCAGCAAGACTTGTGCTGACAGATGGGATAGCGGAGTCACGTGTCAAGAGATCACTGGGAGTAGATTTGGGGCGCAGAGGGTATATAAGCATGTCTGCGTCCCCCATACGCGCAGGGACGAACAATCTTGTAAGAAACTCTTACACTCAAACACTCTCCTCTATCTTTCTCTCTCTATCCCAAGGTGTGTGCTAACTTGATCGTCGGATGGGTTTTCCGGCCACACACCGCCGGGTAGCTCATCGCCGTTGTGCTCGCAGGTGATCGAACAGAAACGGAGCTTGGAAGAAAGGAGTATGGGCTCGCCGGAATATTTGCTCCCCGTACATCTCTCATTCTCTTTATTTATTTATTTATTATTTATTAATAAATCAATCGATTAATTTTTCTTTCTCCTCTCTCATTTTCTCACAATCTACACATCAGTCAATCAAATTTTCTATTAAACCCATCTATTTAACTTCAAAAAATAAAAAATAAAAATAAAACTATATATCCTTCCGAAATTATTTTTAAGACTTGTAATCAAACAAATTTTTAATTTAAAAAACTTTTTTCAAAAACTAAACCAAATAAAACCTAAGTTTTAAAATTTTTATTAAAAATAAGTTAAGTTAATTAACATTTGAACTTATTTAAACTTCTCTACCTTCAAGTAATAAAGTTTTAATAAAATACTATCATCTTAACAAAATAAAAGAAAAAAAATATTAAAAAATACATAAATTATCGTATTTGATTATATGCCATTTTTTTTGGAATTATTATAATAACCTCATTGTCAATAGTGTCCAACACATCTTTATATCTATATATATGTGTATATATCTCATTTGGTTTAAGTCTTGAGAAAAAGAATATAATAAAGAAGAATTAGGTTCCTAATGAGTTTTGATTTCTAATCGACGAGGTCCCATATATTTTTTTTAATGGGATCAATAAGTTATTAAATAATTTTTTTACCATAATTAAAGTAGAAGGGGTACTTGATATTTACTTAAAATACGAATTACCTCTTGTAATTTGAAAAATTAAAAATATCCCCTTATCAATATTTTTTATTTAACCGAATTAATTGAAAATATAAAATTTCTAACTACTCTCTTATACAATAATAAAGTTACCTGAATTAATAATTGAAATAAATTTCTAATATCATTAAAAACTCTTAATTGATATGATAATTTATTAATAATAAGGGTAATTTGTTATGAAATTATAAATTTGAAGGGGTGAGATATACTTTCTAGAATTACATGGAGCTATTTGCATTTTAAACAACTTTTAAGAGAAAAATATTAGAAAATCCCATATGGGAATCAATTACTTCAACCAGTCCCATGAATTTTCTAATACAATGATAGATCCTAATTTGAATTTTGGTATGATTTGGCAAACAGTTCTACACTTCCTCATTGGAGGACGCCGTCATAGGGAAGTTTGATCCAATTTTTGGATCACATTTCCGTCACCCAAACGTAACACTCCGACATAATATTTTAATATAATACACAAAAAATTTCTTTGTGTATTTTTTTCAAACATAACATTCCAAACGTAACAATTCAATATAACACACTAAAAAAAATTAATGTATTTTTTCTCAAACGTAACACTCCAATAAATAATAATAATTAAGGAGATTATAATAGCAAATAAGTTATTATACATCCAAAAAAATTAAATAGATCAAAAAAAATTATGAAACTTACTAAAATATAATTCTAACATATAGGATTTATCAACAACTTTCACAAATTTTAAAGATATACTTATACTTTACTTAAATAAAAAAATCAATAATTTTTTAGAAGGCGAAGGGTAGATGCCACCCCCATCACCCTCTTAATGGAGTCGGCCCTGCACAAAGTCATACGCCACTCACTATACCCTTGAGATAACCTGAGCATTATGCATGTGACAATATATTAATGTTTCGTTTGGTTTTTCTAAGGGGATTTGGTGGTAGATCTCTCACTGTCTAATTTATTTTTTAAAAAGATAAGAATTATATAGGTACTTTCAAAACTCTATAATATTTTAATACTTATTTCTTTTATTATATTGCCCTCATATCTATTAGCTCTCCCATTAAGCTATCATCATAGTATATTTCAGAGTAAAATTTTACTTTGAATTACTTTAAATCAGAGTAAAGTTTACTATCATTCAAAGTAAAATTTTATATCGTTAAGCAAATCAACATGTTTTTAACCAGAGTAAAATTTCAGAGTAAAATTTTACTTTGAATCAAAGTAAAACTTACTATAATTCAAAATAAAATTTTATATCGTTAAGCAACTCAATATGTTTTTAACCAAGTAAAATTTTACTTTGAATCATGGTAAATTTTACTCTGATTCAGAGTAAAATTTTACTCTGAAAGTATAATTTTACTATCATTATATAATTCAAATCTGCAATGAATTGATAGTAAAATTTTAGTATCACTAGGAGTCCAAAAACAAATAACAGAAGTACACAATAACAGAGTAAAAGTTTACTATCATTGTATAAAAAAAAATAAAAAACAGAATAGATAACACCAAAGTAAAAGTTTACTCTCATTTTATCAAACAAAAATAGAGCACATACTAGAGTTTACTCTCATTTTATTAAACAAAAACAGAGCACAAACCAGAGTAAAATTTTATTCTCATTTTGTTAAGCAAAAACAGAGCACAAATCAGAGTAAATTTTACTTTTATTCTGTCAAACAAAAACTAGAGTACACACTTGATTGAACTCAGAAAATCAAAAAAAATAAATCAAAAAAAAAAAAAAAAAAAAAAACTAATCAACATATGTCGAAGATCAAATAGCTATTGCGTCTTCTATCATTATTGTGTCTTTTCCTCTCTCTCTCTCTCACTCTCTCTCACACACGCACACACACACACAACTCTCTTCTACAAATCTTCACCATATCCACATATCATCTCTCATACCTCTACCATCTACATCGTCAATTAGTGTTGCTCATCGTCATAATCATTCGAAGAGAAAGTTACGAGTGATGATTTTTTCAAATCTTGAGACAGAGAGCTTATTCCTTAGGTGCAAACAACGAAGCCATTGATTGAGGATGAACTTTTACTATTTTGATTTTCTTATCGTTTCCATGGAGGCATTTGTTACCAGATCTGGTCACTCCGACCAGAACTCCTTTGAAACTCTAGCCATGGCGTTATCATCTATGTATAAGCAATAGTTGTATCAGACGAAACTTGAGAGATTGAGATGGTGATTAGGAAAAATTTAGTTGAGGGTATAATAGTCTGATAAAATATTTAAATAATAAATTTTGTCATTTATACAAAACTTTATAATTATGAGGGAGTTTTAAAAGTATAATTTTTTTCTTAATCCTTTTAATAATAAAAGGAAGATAAGAGGGGTTTATAGCCAAATTTCTCTTTTTCTATACATGTCAGATATATTAATGATTCGTTTGGTGTTTTTTATGAGGTAGTAAAAATAAATAATAATAATAATAATTGATCATTTTTAATTTTTTAAAAATAAATTTTTTAGTTTAATTAATAATTATAAAAAAATAATTAATTAATATATGTGATATAATCATGTGTTATTGAGATTAAATTTTAAATTTTTTAACTTTTTTTCGCAGAAAATTAGAAAGTCACTTCTGAAAAGACTTCTAAATTTGCAACTAGCTAGAAAAAAGTTGCCACCGTCTAAAAGTTTATAACAAATTTTATATATCAATCTACAAAAAAAAAAACTTATATTAAATTACAAAAAGTCTATTTATATTCAGAAGAAAAAAAATCAGAAAGTTACACTTTCACGTCAAATGTATAGATTTAATTTGTGAAACCACTCTCTGAATGATTGGCCTTCAATTTAAATTCGGAATAGATTTCTTATTGATAGAATTTTATATAAAATTAAGTGACTAGATTGAAACGTTTTTTCATTTAAATACATAACACTCATCATTTTAATTATAATATACAAATATAGTATTATTACATCATTTAAACAAACTATGTATAAAATTTCTGATGGTTACTATTTTGCCAAAGGGTCCGGACTGTCTCCAGTCCAGAGCTGAGATAGTCTAGTCCAGTTCGGTCCATTGGACTCACTTTTGAATCATTTTTCGATAATTTGAACCGTTCACATTTTATGATTTGTTGAGTATATTATTCTTGTAAAAAATCACGTCAATCGGATAATGGATACTATGTATTCAAATCACTTTTGTCCTGAAAAAAATAGACGGTCAGAAAATTAACAGTTCATAAAAAAATGATCCGAAAATATAGTATTCGTTATCCGATCGAAATAATTTTTATAGGGATAATTTACTCAACAAACCTTAAAATGTTAACGATTTCAAATTATCAAAAATAAGCCCAAAAGTGGGCCCAATGAGCTGGATTGGACCTTCCAGTTTAGATGGTGGACTGGAAGCAAGCCCCACCTTTACGAAAAATATGAAATTAAAAGTCGGGTGTTTTGGATCTAATCTTCTAATTTTGATTTTTATTTTCTTTTCAATTATCTCTCAAAATTTAAAATGGAAAGGACTTGGGCTTATAATGTACTTTATCTGTAAAAATATAGGGGAAATTAGTGTACAAAGAATGTTTCAAAAATTAATTACAAAGTTATGGAGAAGTATATATGGAGAAGTATATGAATTTAGTTTTTAATATATGTAAAGTTTATCATTAATTTAAAAATAATTTTTTAAACCCCACTGGAATGAAATTTTTCCAAAAAATATTTGTGTTATTATATAAAGTTTACAGCTCACTCAGTGTAGATACCTTTTTTTTTTTTTTCTAAAAATGCCCATAAGAAAGAATAGTTACGTACAAGAACGGCTTGTAATGTTCTAAATTTCAAATTTTTATTAATTGAAAAAAAAAAACTCGCAACTACCGTACACGATCATTCTTTTACGAAAAATTTTATTATACAAACTCTCATATTACATGTATCTTTAGTTATGTCATTTTTTTTCTTTAATAATGACTAATTTTTTTCTTTAATTATAACATCATTTTAAGATATTTGGTTATGACTTTTTTGTATTTGGTTATGATTTTTTTTTATATTTTAGTTATGACTCAAAAATTATGAAATTATGTTATTTTTTCTGTAATTATAAGGTACATATAATACACATATCAGTGTGCTTACCTTTCAAACATATATAATTTGAATTTTACAAGTCAGATGATGGAGCAATCATTAAAGAAATTTCTTCACTTAAATTCTATGTCATATGCATTATGTTACATATTTTTATAGTATATAATATGTATTTTATGATAAATATTATATAATTTTTTGATAGAGTTACGATAATTTATAATTTAAAAATAAAATTACATATTTTTTGTGGTAATATTACATATTTTTGTAGCAATGTTACGCATTTTTATATTACCGCAAAATGCATAATTTCATTTTTAATAATAAATATCACAAAAATACATAATAAACATGTATAAGGTATACATTCATGTTAGGATCTCAACATAATAGAACTTGAGAGGTCCTTAGGGTCCGACACGGGTCTCGTTTCAATGCAATGTATAATGTCCATAAAAAATTTAGAGTGATCCGATAATCGTAACATTTTTATTTTATCATATTTGTCTCAAAAAAACGAATGGTCTATTTCAAATATGTATTTGCTGCTCATTTTTTTTTCTAGACTAATGTGGTAAAATAAAAAAGTAACAATTATCGGATCGCTCTACATTTTTTTCATGGATAATATATATTGCGAATCCTATAAAATGAACAGTTTGAATTATCAAAACAAGATCTATGTTGGACTTTATGAGTCTTTCAAGTTCTATCATTTTTATTCATCCAAAAAAAAAGTTCTGTCATTTTAAAATCTCTTAACATCAGTGAAGTTGAATTCCCATAACAATTCCCCTTTGAATGGTTGTTGATACATGAACTGATTGTTTGGAGTGTCTTAAATAAGTGTACTTTTTGTCTTTTTAGACTAAAAAATTGAGGAAAAAAATATGGATGTTTGGGTTAACTTTTTGACTTTTTATGAAAAAATGTGTATTAAAAAATTGAATAAATTAGTGTGTAGGAGAAAATTAGGATTGAGAGTTGTGCAGTCGTAATTTTTAACTTTTGATAAATAGTGATAACTTTTTAACTTTTTGAATAATTTTTGACTTGGCTAATGCATTTTGAGTATTGCTATGCTTTAACAGCTGTCTTGGTAGTTGATGGATTCTTGACCAGACAGTCTAAAGTTGAATAAAATCGTTATATAAATCTCCATCCATATACCGATTACTTGCATTGTTCTACTAAGACCTTGAACAAAAACCGAAATGGCCTCACTAGGCTACTATGAAGTCCTATCAGCACTTATATGCTTTCTCTTCCTTTTCTTCCTATCCACCACCGTTGATGATGTGCTTCCTTGGAACTGGCCTCTTTTTGGGATGCTACCGACTCTTCTCTGCCATGTGCACCAGATCCACGACTGGGCCACCAGAGTTCTATGCCAAGCCGGAGGTACTTTTCTATTCAAAGGCCCATTTTTTGCTAACATGAACATGTTGGTAACTGTTGATCCATCCAACGTGCACTACATAATGAATTCCAACTTCTTGAATTTCCCAAAGGGTCCTCAGTTTCTCAAGATTTTCGACGTTTTTGGAAACACGTTTATCAATTCTGATTCAGATATGTGGAGAAACCAAAGAAAACTTGCTCAATTACAACTCAGTCACCCCCGGTTCCACCGGCTTTTGGTCAAGACCACCCAAGATAAGGTGGAGAAAGGACTCATCAAAGTTCTTGAACATGTCTCCAAACAAGGCCTAGTGGTGGACTTGCAAGACTTGTTCCAAAGGCTAACATTTGACACCACTTGCATACTTGTCACCGGCTATGACCCCGGTTGCCTCTCCATCGACCTCCCTCATGTTCCCTTCGCCAAAGCCATGGATGATGTCACGGAAGCTATCTTTATTCGCCACATAGTCCCTGAGAGCGTTTGGAAGTTCCAGAGGTGGGTAAGTATTGGACATGAGAAGAAATTGAGAAACGCTCGCAAAACCCTAGATCATATCATAGAGAAATATATTTCCATGAAGAGAGATGAACTTAGCAGAGTAATCAAATTGAATGACGAAGAAGAAGAAGGTGTTGATCTGTTAACATTGTATTTAAATGAAGAAGAGATAAAAAATAACGATAAGTTCTTGAGAGACACCGTTTTAAATTTCATGATTGCAGGGAGAGATACGACTAGCTCAGCTCTCACGTGGTTTCTTTGGCTTGTTTCAACTCACCCAGACATAGAAGAAAAGATCAGAGAAGAACTCAAATTAAATATACCAACAAAAGAAGCTAACAAATGGAGATTATTCGGCATAAAAGAGGTAAGCAAACTAGTTTATCTACACAGTGCACTATGTGAAGCATTAAGGCTATATCCACCAGTTCCATTCCAACACAAAAAGCCTCTAAAACCAGACACACTTCCAAGTGGGCATTGTGTTGATCCAAAAATGAAAATATTATTCTCTCTATATGCAATGGGGAGGATGAAATTCATATGGGGAGAGGATTGCGTGCAGTTTAAGCCGGAGAGATGGTTAGCTGAGCGAGGAACGATCAAACATGAGCCATCTTACAAGTTCTTGGCGTTCAATGCAGGACCGAGGACTTGTTTGGGGAAAGAAGTTGCGTTCACTCAAATGAAGGCGGTTTCGGCTGCAATAATCCATAACTATAACGTTAGAGTTGTTGAAGGACACCCTGTGGTTCCTAATGCTTCTATCATTCTCTGTATGAAGCATGGCTTGAAAGTTAAAGTTACCAAAAGATGGCCTTGAAATTAATTTTAGTAGTAGTTTGGGGTATTTAAAAAGTGTAGTAAGTATGCAATGATTAGAATTTCAGTAAGTAAAATGAATGTTTCAAAATAAATGTTGATTGTTGCTCTCTTTTTGCATATTGCCTAATTGTTTAAAGTTGTAATATCTTGTTCAATAAAGATGACATTTGGGTTTATTCTTGTGTATGTGAAAAAAAAATTGTGAGAATGGTGATTATATGTGGTTGTGTTTTACTCACTTGCTTGTGTTTTGATTTCTTTGTATGTAGAGGGGTACTATACCTATTTTCTTAAGACCTCCACTAAATAAATTATTTTCCTCCCTCTTTTCTTTGGACCCATCATAATATTTAAAATACTCCTTTCTTTGAACCTTCTCTTTACCACAACTTTTCCTTTAGCAAACCTCCTCTTCTGCCACCCCTAACTCTGGCCACTTTTAGCATTGCCTCTGGCGGCCCTCCCCAACGCTCGCCTTATCCCCTAACACCCTTTCGCACCTCCATCATTGCCTAGTAGTAGCCCTTCCTCACCCCAGCTTTTCTTCAACCGTTTTTCTGTTTTGTATTTGAATTTTTTTGGAATAACCAGGACCAAATGAACTTGATTTGTCTTGTCGTGTTCCATTGAACAACTAAGTTTGTTTGACTGGAAATGATTGAACAAATCAAATTTGTTCGGTTCTAACCGATCGAACACAACGAAATTGATCAAGTTTGACTTTAGTAGTTTGAACATCCTTAAAATGTTTGACAATGAAAAACCGAACAATATTTGTTCGGCAAATCAGAACCGAACAACTCAATTTTTGTCAAAATCATATAAAATTCATCAAAATGATAACCAACTACGCTCAAACATTTCTTAAACACCAAAATCTTATATATAATTTATATACAATAATCATATTTACTGTTAAAACAAGTTGAGAGAGAGAGAGAGAGAGAGAGAGAGAGAGAGAGAGTCTCTGTGAAATATATTATTTCAATACTGAAACCAATGAACATGGTCTCCTTTATATAGGAGAAAGAAGACAAGATAAGGACTAAGATACATAGCTATCTCTATATATATCTTAACATATCTATCTACAGAAACATAGCTATCTATATACATATCTATCTACAGATACATAGCTATCTATATACATTAACAGCCCCCCTCAAACTCAAGGAGGATACATATCAACCAACTTGAGTTTGGAAACAAGTTCAATGAAGTAGCCAGGAGGATGAGCTTTAGTGAAGATATCAGCATGTTGATTAGCAGAAGAGATCAGATAGAGATGAACAGTACCATGAGTGACATATTGACGAATAAAATGGTAGTCAATCTTAATGTGCTTGGTGCAATCATAAAAACATCATTGTGAGCAATCTGAATAGCACTCTGATTGCCACAATAGAGATCAGTAACATCAGAGGGGGTAACATCCATGTCAACAAGAAGCCAACGAAGCCAGAGAAGCTCCTGAGTAGTATCAACAATAGCACAGTATTCGGCTTCTGTACTTGAACGTGCAATAAGAGACTGTTTCTTGCTGTACCAAGAAATAAGAGAATCACCTAAGAAGAAAAAAACACCTGCAGTGGAGCGGCTAGGGATGACAATTTAAACCCGATCCGATGGGGACCCGACCTCCCGACCCCGATTGGAACGGGTTTTTCCCGAAAATTATCCCCATAGCGCCGGGAATGGTATTGAAAATTAAATCCCTGATGGTTTTCGGGCTGGGGACGGGGATATGTTCCCTAGCCCCGGCCCCTGCCCGACTTATTCTCCGACTAATCTCCGTATATATATATTATATGTTTAGGGTTATTTTGTGTCACTTCTTTTAGCCTCTCTCTCACTCACATCACACTGACTTCTCTCAGCCTCTCTCTCTCTCTCTCTCTCTCTGCTGTGTAGTTCTTGTGATGAAGATCAATGGTGGACGTGCAGATGGGCGAAAGAGAGACGACGAATCAGACTCCCCTCCGACGATGACGACGAAGCAGAAAGTAAAGAGAGAGAGAGAGACCACCGAATCAGACCCTCCTCCTCCGATCCGACGACGAGCGCCACTTCCTCTTTCTCCTCTTCCTCCGACGACGAGCGCCACCTCCTTCTCCTTCGAGACCTCCGACGACGACGACGTTCCATCTGCCATGCCAGATCTGAGCAGATGGATCTCTCTCTCTACTTAGATTTGTGTGTTGTTGATGTTGTTTGATGATATTGTTGTTGATGATGTTGATGTTGAGGATGTTGTTGTTGCTACTGTATTTTTTTTTTTTGAATTTTTGGGATCGGGGAAACCCGATCCCCGTTAGGGGACGGGGACGGGGACGGGGACATTCTTACCATTGGGGATCGGGGACGGGGAGGGTGTTCCCCGACCCCGCCCCGCCCTGTTGCCATTCCTAGGAGCAGCGGTCAGTAGAATCCCCAGCCCAATCAGCATCGGAGAAAGCACGAAGCTGAAGAGAGAAGTGTGCGGAATAATGAAGACCATGAAACAAGATGCCTTTGAGATAGCGAAGGATACGAACTAAAGCATCATAATGAGGTGTATGAGGAGCCGACATATACTGGCTAACAATATGGATAGCATAGGCAATGTCAGGACGAGTAATAGTAAGATAGACAAGGCTGCCAACTAGCTGATGATACAGAGTAGCATTAGAGAGTAGAGTGCCATCAAGAGGAGTAAGATTACTCTGAGTCTCTAGGGGAGTGGAGGCAGTCTTGCAATCTATAAGACCAACACGAGCGAGAAGATCGAAGGTATACTTAGCTTGAGAGAGAAACGAACCCGTGGAGTCATGAGAGATTTCAAGACCCAAGAAATAGCTGAGAGGACTATGGTCTTTCATCTCGAAATGATGGCTAAAAAACTTTTTGAGGCGAAGAACACCATCCACATCATCACCGGTGATAATCATGTCATCCACATAAAGCAGAAGCAGGGTAGTCCCTGGAGTAGTTTTCCACACAAAAAGAGCAGTATCATAAGAACTGGAGGTGAAACCATAATCATGAAGAGTAGAGCTGAACTTGGCAAACCAAGCGCGTAGGGCTTGCTTAAGAACATATAATGCACGCTGAAGTTTGCAGACCTTATGAGGCGGATAAGTAGACCCAGGGAGAGGTTGCATGTAGACCTCCTCTAGAAGATCACCATTAAGGAAAACATTTTGAACGTCCATTTGAGAAAGGTCCCATTGGCGAGTGGCAGCAACAGCAATCAAGCTGCGAACAGAGGTAAGACGGGCAATAGGAGCAAAGGTCTCCTCATAATCAATGCCATATTCCTGGTTGAAGCCTTTAGCAACAAGGCGAGCTTTGTATCTCTCAATAGAGCTATTAGGGTGGGTTTTGATTTTGTATACCCATTTGCAGCCAATGGCAGTCTTCCCAGAGGGAAGATCAACAACATCCCAAGTATAAGTTTTGTCTAAAGCCTGCAACTCATTAGTCATAGCATGCTACCAAAGAGGATTAGAGTGAGCCTCGCGATAGGAGGTAGGTTCATGAGTTGAAAAAGCAGTGGAACCAATAATATAATCACGAAGACGAGTAGAAGGTTGTGTTACCCGGTGTGGCCGAGCAGAGGGTGAAGGAGCCAGCGGGCATGGGAGAGACGCAATAGGAGAAGAGGATCCTAAGGGAGCAAGAGCAGAACCATCAGAGCGAGCAGGCTCATGGGCAAGACCAGTAGGCAAGGATGTCTCTAAAGGGGCAGGTAGGGGCCCTGTATCAATCTCATTAGAAAATAGATCTGTGGAAGGGTTAGTAAAAAATAGAAAGGGTGAGGGAGTGGATAAGTGGAATTGGGAGAGGGGGAGAAACATTTTGTGTTCCCAAAAAATCACATGACAAGAGATACAGAGGTACTGGGAGATAGGATCACAACAACAATACCCTTTATATTCAATACCATACCCCAAGAAGCAACAAAGACATGAACGAGGTTCAAGTTTGTTGTGTTCATGAGGTTGGAGAAAAACAAAACATGTAGAACCAAAGACCCTAAGATTGGGGCAAGGGGGACAAGTGCCATGCAAACGCTCATAGGGAGTGTGATTATGAATGACAGGCGTAGGGATACAATTTATAGTGTAAGCAGCAGTGAGAGCGGCTTTACCCCAAAAATTTTCCGAACAAGAGGAAAAGAGAAGGAGAGCTCGAGTAGTGTCGAGAATATGACTATGTTTCCGTTCAGCACGTCCACTTTGTTAAGACGTGCAGGGACAGAAACGATAAGGCTGAGTACCATGACTCTGAAGAAAAGAAAGAAAATCATAATCCTTATATTCCATGGCATTGTCGGAGCGAAAGATCTTAATAGTTTTAGAAAATTGGGTTTGAACCATTTAAACAAAATTGTAATAAAGTTGTTTCAGCTCAGAGCGATTTTTCATAAGAAACAACCATGTAAAACGGGAAAAATCATCTATAAAAATAACAAAATAACATGTACCTCCCATAGTAGGAGTAGGGGAGGGGCTCCAAACATCAGAATTGATGAGATTAAAAGGCGTAAGAGAAATAGAGTCACTTTTATTAAATGATAAAGCAGTTTGTTTGACAAGTTGACATGACAAACAATCTAAAGTTTCAGAACTGACAGGACTTAATTGACCACTAGAAATTAAAGACTTTAACCGACCAACAGAAAGATGTCATAAACAACAGTGCCAAAACTGAAAAGGAGATAAAAGAGGAGCAGTAGTAAGAGCTGCTAGTTGAGAAGAAACCTAAACATAAAGGTGAATGAGTTCATAGAGACGTCTATGCTTACGGCCGATCCCAAGAGTCCGTTCTGTCCGAGGGTCCTGCATCAAACAACTAGTGTGAGAAAAGGTACTAGTTAGACCATACTCACATAAATGACCAATGGAGATAAGATTTAAAGTAAGAGCAGGTATAAGGTACATATGAGATAAAGATAAGTAAGAGGTGGAAATAAAACCAACATGACTTACAGACAAAAGAGACCCGTCAGCAGTATGAATAGAAGAAACATGAGGATTAGAAGAGAGAGAAGTAAAAATAGTAGGATCAGAGGTCATGTGATTACAACAAGTTGAGTCAAAGTACCAGGAAGTTTTACCTGAGGTGACAGACAAAGCAGTAGAGGGAGGAGTACTGGAAGCGGAGAGAAATTGTTGGAACATGGCTTCGACATCGGTTTGAGAAAAGACTGGAGTAGAAGGGTCTATAGGCATAGAAGAAGGTAAATCCTCTGAGGCAGCAGCAGCAATGTAATGAACAGGCATAGATTTAAACTGATTCCCAGAACGTTGAGAGTTGCCCTGTGAAAAACTCCAAGTGGAAGAACCATTGTGAGAGAATGAACTAGGAGAGGCTTGGGCTGGATTTTGGAAGCAATCTTGTTGTAGATGACTAGGACCAATCTTGTTGCAAAATCGGCAAAGTCGAACTGGACAATGAACCAAAAGATGAGTAGATGGAAGACCTCGGTTTTGACAGTAATTTCAAGTAGTGGACCGCTGTTGTGAAGAAGAACTATGAGTCTGGGGAGTAGCAAGAACAGAGTCCACAGGGTGTGGATGGAGAGGACCAAGCCTAGTTTCCTCTTATAGTAGTTCGGAAATAGCCTGCTCAAGAGTGGGTAAAGGAGTGCGATGAAGGAGAGATGCCCACACCGGCTCAAAATGGGGAGTTAGAGCCATAAGAAATTGAACCAATCACTGTTGGTCGCGATAAGTAGTAAATAGAGCAGCATCCTTAGTATAGGGCCATGGAGGTTCAGAGAGAGCGAGCTAATCCCAAACAGAATAAATTTTGGAGAGGAAATCATTAATAGTCTGAGTTGGCTCTTGGCGCATACGGTGAAGATGGCTCTGAAGCTGATATTGGTGAGCAAGACCAGTAGTCTGATATTGGTTTTTCAAAAATCCCAGATATCTTTTGCTGAGTGGAAACAGAGTCAAGTTAGAACCGACCAAACTGAAGGTTGATAAATGTAGTAGATGTATTCCGAAGGCAAGTGATAATCTGATAGTTCTTACTGTCCCAATCCTTTAAGCGGTCTACATATTTGGCAGCTGATTCAGCGGTCTCTTGGGTGGGTTTGCGCACATCCTCAGTGACAATATGCCAAAGTTTCTTGCCTTTGAGGAGGAAGCCAGACATGGCTTGTGCCCATAAGACATAATTGGACCCGTTAAGAACAACTGAAATAGGGTGGTAAAAAGAGTCTGGGCGATCCATGGAAAAAAACAACACTATAGATGCAGAATCTGAAAAAACCGAGGGTACCAGTGAATTCAGAGGGTCGAAAACAGTGAGGAACCGGTTTGAATTGGCCCAAAAAGGCCAAAAATTAGACTGAATCAGCCTATTGAGGAGGCTGAACCGGTTGAAGCTGAACCGGATTAGGGCTGATATCAGCAACAGTGTGCGTCAGTCAGGTATGTATGATTGAGGTTGCTTAAGCGGCTGAGACAGCGCAAGTGTGTGGCGTCTAGGGCGCGAGCAGCTGAGACAGCTTAAGCGGCTGAGGCTAACATAAGACATGTAAGATAGCGGAGACAGAAGCGATTGACACACCAGCGACAAAAGCGACGCGTGAGGGCGCGTGGAGTCTGATCTGAGGACGCCGTTAGTGGCGTTGGAATCGTTAGAAGATTCCG
This sequence comes from Camellia japonica, assembly GCA_030407325.1. Lineage (NCBI taxonomy): Eukaryota > Viridiplantae > Streptophyta > Magnoliopsida > Ericales > Theaceae > Camellia > Camellia japonica. The sequence continues at coordinate 8,669,243 of JAPPVO010000036.1, forward strand.
AGCACTATGGTAGGCTGTGTGAAAATTTTAGAGAACAAAAAGAATCTGAATAGTGACGGAACTGGGATAAATAGCAAAAAATGTAAAGCTTTATGGTTAATGAGCCATAACTTTGCTCTCTGATACCATGTTAAAACAAGTTAAGAGAGAGAGAGAGAGAGAGAGAGAGAGAGAGAGAGAGTCTCAGTGAAATCTATTATTTCAATACTGAAACCAATGTACACGGTCTCCTTTATATAGGAGAAAGAAGACAAGATAAGGACTAAGATAAATAGCTATCTATATATATCTAAACATATGTATCTACAGAAACATAGCTATCTATCTACAGATACATAGCTATCTATATACATTAATATATACGTCTAAACTACGATATTTATTTTTTTTATTTTTGTTCGTTATTATCTTTTTCATGTTCTATATGGAAGTTCATTTTCAAGAAAGAGAGGGGCTGGAAAGGGAGCCGTCGGTAAGAGAGGGGCTAAGCTTGCTAATGGAGTTGGAAGAGAGATGAGGTAGCCGCAAGTAGTGATGGGTTGGTGGGATAGGGTTAAGGTTAGAATTTTGTTGATTAGGTATGAGGATAAGGTTAGTATTTCATATTAGAGTAATTTTGTAATAAAAAAATAAATAGAGAAAGTGGAAATCCTATGATAAAAAAATGGGAGCTATTAGCATTTCTCTTACATGAAGCATGGCTTGAGGGTGAGAATTTTGTTGAATGTTATCATTTTCTTGTGCTCTGTTTGGTTCATCAGATTAAGATAGAATGGAATAGAAATGTGATTTCTTAAGCCTTACTATGGTCAAAATGGTGAAAGAAGATTCCTTTAATTTGATATTATTTTTTAAATCTAATAAGTGTAAATATATTTTTATAATGATCATTTCATTCTATTTCATTTCAGTTAATCAAACACTACCTAATAAAATTTTTCTATGTTTCTACGAAACACAATGTTACCTAATATATGTAGATTTTTAATTGGTACTAATTGTGAAATATAGTTGTGGAACAATTTGATCGTGCAAAACATGAAGAAAAAAAATATCCAGGTGATTGGTCATTTAAAAATTATCAAATTGAATTTTTATATTTTTAAATAAGGGTTTGGATTCTCTCAAAATTGGTCATTCAACTTCTAATAAATGTTTGAGCTTGGTGGGTCCATTTTGGGACCGACCTCGGTAATCTAAAGCATTTATTTTTGAGGATTTATTGAGTAGAATATTCATATAAAAATTAAGTTGAATAGACATTCATAGCTATATAATTTAATTACATTTGTTTAAAAAAAATAGAAGATAAATATAAGTTTTTGAATAACTATCTATTTTTTGTAATATAACTGTGATTCAAATATATAATTACTGATATTCGATCATCTTGATTTTTTTTTTTTTTATAAATATTCTATTCAACGAATTTTAAAAAGTAAATGGTTTAAATCACCAAGGTCGGCTCCAAAATAAGTATTCCAAGCCCAAACACTCTCTGAAATTGAGATGACCAAATTGATAGAATGAATACATACCCTTAAATAAAGATTTAACATAAAAACAAAAAAAAAACAAAAAAACAAAACAAATACACAGGTTACTTAAAATAATTGAGATTCCAAATACATATTAATCTCTTAACTAATCATAAAATGTTACATTACTTGGATTCTAGGACCTTTAGCTTCTTACGCTGGAGGAAAATGTGAGTAAGCAAGCATTGAAGAACTTCGAAGTTGGAAGCATGCCTACCCAACAAGATACAGTATAAAATATTAACCAAAATCACATAGTAAAGTCATTACCAAAGAATAGCCATAATTTATGTTGATTTATTCACCAGTAAACTTTCCCCTTGAATCTAGCTTAATGTTTGTTTTGTGTTAAAAAAAATAAAAATATAAAATAAATAAATAAATAAGCACTAATGAGGAAGAATGGTGTTGAGTTTATGCAATGGAATGGAGATTTCCATTTTAATGGGGGAAGATTATTTCTCTCTTGATCTTATGCATATTATTATTATTATTTGGGTTAATTATCTATAGGTCTTGTTATAAGAACCTGTGCACCATTAAAGGTTGTTTGACATATGCTAAAATAGCACATGTTATTTCAGTACATTATCTTATTTGGGTTAAATCACCTTTTTATCACATCACTTTAATCCCAACTCACATTTTATATTTTTTTTATTTATAAAAAGTTAAAAAGTATACTAATCTAACACTTCCTAAATAATCCCTAACTCTCACAAGTGTTTGTATAGATCAAAAAGTTCCACAAGTGTTAGTGACGTTTCTTTGTAACATTTTTTCAACTGACGCTAAAAGCTAACCATTAGTACCATGTTTTTTTTTTTTTATAAAAATGCCACTAAAATAATAAAAAATAGAATTTGTGGTAACAATTAAAAGTAAATAGGACTTTTTGATACATAAAAAATTTAAGAAGATTTATTAATGCACCCATCTTTCACTACAAGAAAAAGGGGCTATTGCAACGGTTCTTTTATGGCGTTTATGAAAATGCCATTATAAATTAATGAAACACAACGTTTTGAAAAACGTTGTCTGTAATATCAGTTAAACGGTGTTGTATTGGGTCAAGTTATTGACCATTCAAACCTCCATCTCTTTTAACCCAGTCTCTCTTTTTTTCAGTCTCTTCCACAACTCAGTCTCTCTCTCTTCCAAAACTCTTGATTTGAAGCTTTCACTGTCATTTTCACTCTCATTCTCAAACAAACTCGTTCGCTCGATTGCAAATTTTGCATTTGATCTCTATTATCTCACTCTCACACACTATGGTTTGCACTTCATCGATCTCTGTCGCTTGCAATCGGACTCTCTAGCAGTTCTTCATTGATCTCTGTCGCTCGAGGGCTTTGCTCTAGCTATTCTTCATTGTACTCGAACTCGAACTCGATCTGTTCTTCATCAAATCGCAGATCCAAAACCCATATCATTCTTGAACCATATCGATCTCTCTCGCTCTTATCTCAAGTACATTTTTCATTCTCTACTTTCTCATTATCAAATCTACTGATTAACTCTGTAATTTTTTCATTCTTTAGTTTTTTTTTTTTTTTTATAAAAAAAACTAGTTCATATAATTTGTGATGATCTTACTGTTCTAGTTCTTTAGATTATTTATGATTTTAGCATTGCAATCTGTTTGGGGGAAAAACTAGTTAATAGTCACTTGATCCTTGTCTTGAATTGGATGTTGTGTTTCATTGCTTACTCGACGACTTCTCTTTTGAATATTTTGCCAAGATGAATAAATTACTTTGTTTGCCTGAAAACAATGATGATTCTCCAAGGAATCCACCATGGGTATACAATTTCGTTCTTCTAACCAAGCTGGTACTTCTTCAAGGAGTGGGCGCTACTATATATGTTGTACTGAACTTGTTCTAAAGTAGGCAATGCTACCAAGTTGTGTAGGCTTTTGTTAGTGTAGTCAATTTGTATGTATGTTGTGGTCACTAACTAGGGTTTTGAAGGGGTTTTGGCACAGAACAAGTTAGTGTATATTTTGTATCTATGATGGTCACAGTTGGGTTATGAATGGACCTAGAACAGTAGTACAGCTTAGTGGATATATGTTTTGAAAAGTGCCTATGAAGTTCCATTTAGTTTCTGGAACTAGTTGTAATTAAAGTTTCAGCTATTCTTAGATCCACTTAAATGAATACTCCAGTTTAAGATGGTTTCTTGGTTATGCATAGCCTAATTTGTTTCATTCTCTTTTTGAGGGCATATTTTTTTCTTTAATTATAGGGATAGTGTCTTGTGTTTCTATCCGTTTTGTTGCTTCCAGAAGTCAGGATATCTTCCATGAATGTTTTGTATGTTTCTCATGCTCCAGAGGATAAAAATCAGATTCTAAAATTATTGCGAGCACTGTATACCAGCAGTTTTATAACCAATATCATAATTCATGAACCTAAATTTATTTTGCAGGAAGAAGTCAACTTCGCCTGTTGGATAAGATCTTCATGATCACCTTGTAACTAAAATTTTCATCTGTTATTCTTTCGGCCCAAGAACTTTACTCAACCCTAGAGATGCATTATAAGAATATCAATAGCTCTTCCTTGGGAAATTTAGAGAATCCAAAAAATTTGAATCAATAAACTTGTGAGGCCTATGGGAAATTTGAAATGGTTGGTTAAGGTAGTTGTTTTGAAGAAGATCATATGTTTTTACTTCTGGAATCTTTATCTCCAATTTGTTTTTGTCTTTCTATTCTAAAACCTTGCCAATCATATGATTATATAAAAATCTCAAAACATTAAAGGTTGGGACCATCTAAGCTTGTTGGTGGATAGTCTAAGAAGTTGGATAGATCAACGTTGATAGTCCCATAGATTGTATCTTTGGTGGGAGTGGACCCATTAATGATTGGCCCATTAGTTCATATACTTAGAGCATCTGTATCAAGCTCTTCAAAATCATTTTTTAGCTAAAAACTTCAAAAAAATCAACTCCATCAAACTCGTTTACAGCTCGTCAAAATTTACGATGGCTACAATAACTGGTTACAACAAACGAGGCACTGTTCATCGCTATTTGTGTGTTACCGGATGTCCGGCAGGAAGTCCGGCCGGACGTCTGGCCGGTTAACAGGTCAACGACAAATTTTTTTTTTTTTTCTTTTTTGAAGAATTTTTTGGCTGGTAACTTATCAATTTAATAAAAAAAGAAAGACTAACAAACATAATAAGAAAATAATATTTAATAAGAATAAGTTAGAATAAAGAGTTTGATGTAGTAGGTGCTAAAAAGTGAGTAGCTAAAATAATAAAATAGCTTTAATTTAACTAAAAAATTAAAGAGTTTGGTGTGGATGCTCTTACAACTAGATTTGGACACATGTCAAAATCTAGACAACTAAATCACCACGAATCCACCTGATTTTTTGTTATATATAATATTTCACGATTTTTCGTGTTAGTTAAACTTAATCATTTAATGATGAGGATTTGGGTTACAGGTACTTTCATTTTGTGCCATGTATTTATGATTGGTATTGCAACTACATGTATATGGGCAGTAGTGTATTTTTATTTATTTATTTTTAATTGAGTGTCCTGACTAGTTTACGTGCATGTCAATTATTCTTAGAGTTCTGCAATTAACAATCAGATAAATCTCTAATGACTCTTGAGGTGACTTGAATTTAAGATTTTAAATCTATACTCAAGTCTTTATCACTTGATAATACGAATAGTAATATATAATAAAAATTACAATGATAGATCCATATATATTTTTATAAGTTGCGAAATCAAGATCACCATCTAGTTATGGGGTTGCTTTCATAAACACTCCATATTTCTCTATGTGTCAACCATTGTAACTCCATTAAAAAAATATGAAGTATTAAAAAATTCATTTTAAGTAAGAAAATGCTATTTGTATAAATATTGATATATATAGGCCTCTTTTGAGAAAGTAAAAAAAAAAAGTCAGCTTATTAGTTTATTGATTAAAAAGTCAAAAAAAAAAAAAAAAAAAACTCTTAGTTTATTTTAGCATCTGTTGAGTACTTAAAAGTTAAAGTTGCCAATTACTTGCAGGTTAATACAAATGCTGACGAGTCGATGAAGAAGTTTATTTTGGCATTTGTTGGGAAAAAAAATGGAGAGAGTGGAAGGCTAGAGTTAAAAAAATGAGATATATGTCATTCGATAATGATGTTGATAGGCTAACTCATCGACCCGAAAGAGTACATGAGCATCAATGGTGGAACTTGGTGTGGACTCGCCTTTTTCCACACCCCGCCTTTTGGAAAGGGTTTGAAATGAAGGCCTCACAGTTCGGACTCCCCCGATTCTGAATCTAGTCTCACAAAGTGCAATGTGAAACTGATAAACACCAAAGAGTCCAAATCCAGCAAACCTTTTTGAAAATCGATTTTAAATCAAATAATGCCAAAATTAGACTGCTTTGCTAGATACAGAGTCGCTACCTAAATATTTTATTTTGGAGAAATTTAGGAAACCCTGACTCGTGCCAAAGGCCATGTGTCCGTCATCACCAAAGTTGCCTCAGTTCGAGAACTTAGGTACAAGAGGGGAAGGTCTTGAAATGAGCAACCCCGCTCGCCCGATCAAAAGATCGGCCTCTACTAATCATGATATGATTTTTATAAACATTATGTGTTCTTATTCCAGTTATTAGCTAACATTACTATGTGACGCACACAAGCAAGTATAGACTACATCGCAAGATTTGGAACAATTCAACTCATGTTTATTTGCGAAAATGGTTTGAATTTGCCACCCTCAAGTGGGCTTAAAGTTACGAATTTGCCACCAAACACAATGGGCTTAAAACATGATTTTGCCACAACAAAGTGGGCTTAAAACTCACATTCATTGAATTGTTCCAATTCAAACAACAAGCCTTCATTCACAGGCATTCATGCATTTTAGCAAGTAAGCACATAGCCTCAGGGAAAGCATGCGAAACATGGCAGTATGGCAATCACAATTCTGCAAGTATGCTAAAGCATAAAACTCACCGAGTACTTCAAGCCAAAACAAAAATTAGTTAGAAAAATGTATGATCCTAACTATACAAGATGCCTAATGCAACACATCCAATAATGCAATTAATAGGCTTGGCTACTAAGCATGGCATATGAATCGATTTGAACAATATGCGATTAAGCACGTATTCAAGTAAGATATTGAAATGACGATTGTAACATGCCCGGGGGGAAACCAGCGCGCGTTAAACAGTTCGGACTCCCGAGATCTCTTTGATCTAGTCTCACGAGTGCAATGTGAAACGTAGATGAGAGTCCAGATTTGGTAACTTTTGTTGAAAATTCATTTTATTACAGTTTTGTCAAAAAATGGACTGCGTCATCAGATCTCAGAGTCGCTACCTAATATTTTTAGGAAATTAGGAAACCCATGACTCGTGCCAAGGCCACTGTTCGTCGTAACCAAGGATGCTTGGCTTGGAACCTTAGGTATGAAGGGGGAAGGTCATTAATTGAGCACCCCCGCTCACCCGATCAGAAGATCAGCCTCTACTAAACCATGATATAACTTTTATTTTCTTTATATGTTCATGTTCTGATTATTTAATAAATCCTAAAATTTACTATGTGAAACATACAAGTATAGACTATGTCACCTACTTTGGAACAACTTGATTTCATGTAGTTTTGAAAAAGTTTTGAAAGTGTACAACCCAAATAAATTGAGCTTACAAACATGACAATCAACATATTCCAAATTAAGCGATACAGCCTTCATCCACTGGCATTCATAGAGTTATATCACATAAGCAAATAGCCTCATGGTATAATGCTAAACATAGTAAGAAAAAAAACACACACACAAACGGGATGCTAAAGCATAAAAACTTACATGTTTAACGACCCGCGAACAAGCTACAAAACAAAGTTAGTAAAATATGCATGATCTTATATACAAAATCCTAATGCAATTCACTCATGAGATGCAATTAAAGATTCGGCTTCTAAGATATGACATGTGAATCATCTTAAGAATATGAGGTAGCACACATAATCATATAGGAATTGATTAAATCCACAAATGCAAACTTAGCCGAATCAAGATGCATGAAACATAGATGCAAAGCATGAATATAATGAAAAATAAATATGATGTTTATGTACAAATAAGGAAAGCAAGTAAAAGAATGGGATAGAAAGAAACGGGGGTGGGGAATTATTACAACACTTGAATTATTACATATCCAAATAAAGGAGGAGGAGGAAAACAAATAGTACAGCAAATTATAAAAAATCCTCACAAACTCTCAAAATAAAAAATAAAATAAAGAAACTTCATGTGTGCCGAAAAATATTCTGCTTGACGTAAGAAGACTGCTCTGTTCTGTCTGGGGAAACTTATTTTGCAGGAGCACTATTCATCCTGAGATACTATTCACTGCTGGAAGTTACTATTCACCATGGCAATTACTATTCACCTTTCTTGATCGTTATTCATCTTACCGAGCATTTTTCATCCGCAGTTACTATTCATCGCCGGAGGCACTATTTATTGACGGGGCTACTATTCATCGTCGGGGTTACTATTCACCGCCGGAAGTTACTATTTATCACCGGAGGTTACTATTCACCATCGATCATTATTCATCCGGTGGGGTCACATCTTTTAACAAATTAGGTGGTTCGACCGACCATTTGAAGTGGTAAAATTACAACAATTTATAAATAGTAAACTACAACATTTTATGTAAATTACAACAGTTTATATACAACAGTATATTACAGCAAATATGTGGGTGGTGCAGCCTTCCCGTTAAAATAATTAAAAAAATAAATTACAACAGATATATGGGTGGTGCAGCCTTTCCATTAAAGCGATAAAAAAACAATTATGAAAAGCAGTAAATGAAATATTTAAGCAAGTTATATCGCATTTTTAAATTAAATGAAAGTTTGTGAAAACTCACCTTTTGGAGAAATGATGAATTTTCTGATTCACAAACTTTCTTTTGATTACCCTCAAGTCTGTGAAATGTGTTCTCAATTCTCAGTTCAAAATTTGGAATTACAGCCTTGGTGGTTGGTTTTGGAATGGTATATTGATGAAATGCGAATAAAAGTTTGGTTCATAAAAATAAAATATTTAAGAAAATAGTTTATTTTCCCCCCTCTTTCTAAAAAAAAGCTAACTTTCCTTCTTTCTGATTCTTTTCCTTTCAATCTCTCTCGCATCACTTCTTTTTTTTCTCTCTGATTCTCTCTTTTTTTCCATCCCCTCTCCCCCTCAATTCTTCTCCCATTTTATAGAGAATGGACATAGCAAACAAACAAAATAATAATATAATATAATAATATAATATATAATGGTGGGATGGTGCTAGCATGCACCACCGAAAGTTAGAAACATATCAATCAATTTTTTTTATTATTTTTTTTATTACTATAATATAATATAATATATATATATATATATAACGAGTGCATGGTGGTGGCATGCACCACCGAAATTTGATTATAAAATATAAAGTATTTAAAATATGTACAATATTAATCAATATATGGTCTAAAATAATTTGGTTAAAATAGGTGTAGGTCGGGATTAAAGCTTAAATTCCAATTTTTTCGCTGAGAATTTTGTGAGATGGCATATTCTTATTTTCATCATCGGGTAATCAAAAGAAAGCGCCCAAGTCTTAGGGTCGGTCAAAATGGGGTGTCTACAGTTTCCCCTCTTTGACAGAGCTCAAAGTCATTTCTTGACGTGAGTGAATGTCAAAGCCCAAAGACGACCCTTTTGACAAGGCCATAAGACTTGGGCAAACAAACAAGATGCAATGCAAGTGGTTGAACCCGAGGGTTGCCTACGTATCCCTTTGCAAGGAATCAAACCTGTAGTTCAGGGGCAACATGTAACATGACATGCGCAGTTTGAAAGTTGGACTTATACGCTTCGCGAAGCCAGTTGTTTTAAAATTCATGATTATGCAATGCAATACAATGCCATGGAGTGATGATAAAGATATGAAGATGACAACATGAGAGGCAAGCTTCGTGCAGATGATATGAAACATAACAGGGGATGCATTGCATTAAATGTACCGCAAGATCACATACAAATATGCCACAACACAAATGATAGGTGAACTCGAAATCCAAACGTGTCTTACGCGAGAAGAGAAAATGATGAACTCGAAACCCAAACGCGTTTCACGCGAGAGGAGGTATAGTGGTGTAACCAATAGATATTCCTTACCGTATCTCATACGGAGAGGAGGAAGGTAAACATGAAATCCTGGCACGTTTCACGTGAAAGGAACAAAAATGGTAAAACCAACAGACATACCTAACCGTATTTCATACGGGAAGGGGGAAGGTTTTAACTAGGTAAACATCAAATCCTAACATGTTTCACGTGAAAGGAACAAAGGTGGTATAACCAACAGACGTACCTAACCGTATCTCATACGGAAAGGGGGAAGGTTTTAACCAGGTAAACATCAAATCCTAACACGTTTCACGTGAAAGGAATAAAGGTGGTGTAACCAACAGACGTACCTAACCGTATCTCATACAGAAAGGGGGAAGGTTTTAACCAGGTAAACATCAAATCCTAACACGTTTCACGTGAAAGGAATAAAGGCGGTGTAACCAACAGACGTACCTAACCGTATCTCATACGGAAAGGAGGAAGGTTTTAACCAAGTACACATCAAATCCTAACACATTTCACGTGAAAGGAACAAAGGTGGTGTAACCAACAGACGTACCTAACCGTATCTCATACGGAAATGGGGAAGGTTTTAACCAAGTAAACATCAAATCCTAACACGTTTCACGTGAAAGGAACAAAGGTGGTGTAACCAACAGACGTACCTAACCGTATCTCATACGGAAATGGGGAAGGTTTTAACTAGGTAAACATCAAATCCTAACACGTTTCACGTGAAAGGAATAAATGTGGTGTAACCAACAGACGTACCTAACCGTATCTCATACGGAAAGGAGGAAGGTTTTAACTAGGTAAACATCAAATCCTAACACGTTTCACGTGAAAGGAATAAAGGCGGTGTAACTAACAGACGTACCTAACCGTATCTCATATGGAAAGGAGGAAGGTTTTAACCAGGTAAACATCAAATCCTAACACGTTTCACGTGAAAGAAATAAAGGTGGGACGCGATGATATGTAAAATACGTATTACATACGTATTCGTTTACACACAGACAAACTATATACATATACGGATACACACATATACATATACAGACAGAATACATACAGATATGTACATACGATATACATCTATATACATATACAGACAAAATACACACAGATATGTACATACGGTATACATATATTCATATATACAGATATACATATATACATATACAACTCTCCCGCCTCTCTCTCTGTTTTTGTCTCACTCTCTCTTCCCTCATCTTCTTCGAGCGTCGTGTTTGGCGCGCGATTTCAACAATCGTGGCGCCTGACCGACAGGCTATCCAATCCTGTCCCGATTGTCAATGATCGTGTCAGCCTTCTTCCCTCTTTGTCTTCTCTTTCGCTCTCTTCTTAAGTTGAGGCTGTGAGAGAGAGGCAGAGAAAAAGCCTGCAAACTTTCTCTACCACCACTAGATGACCAATTCTGACTCCCGTGAACCTCAACCACGGGCTCCTCCTCCTTCCCCTGTTTTCAACTTTCCAGCGATGTCAGTTGAACAAATCATGGCGGCACAGTCTGACATCGAAGCAAACTCGTATACACTGAGGTCATGTGTGGAGACTGTGACAGCGGTCTCCAACTTGTCCCGTCGACTGCAGAACAGGACGTGTGAAGTACATCAGTTACATGCACAACTCTCCCTCCTTCAACGTATGTACAAAGACGCTCGAGTAGAAATTGGTGTGCTGAAAAAGCAGAACAAAGAACTGAAACGACTGACGACCTTTGTGACTCGATTCGGAGTTTCTTTGCACAACCAATTTGATGGCCGGTGAGGAATAATCTCCTTCGAAAACTCTACCAAGGCCGAGGTAGAGTCTTTAAGAGCTTCGAAGGTGCAAAGATGAAGCGAGGTAGGTGATGGTAAAGTTAGGCAACGAAGCTGTGTGCAAATGAAGCCGGTTGTAATCTTCGTCGTCGAGTTGCTGTTGGAAAACTGAGAAAATGCTACTCTCTCTTTTCTTTTCTTTTTTGGAGTGGGCACCTATAGCTTCAACTCCTTTTTGTACAACTTTGATCGGGGTTGATCCCTGGCATTTAATAAAACGAGTTTATTCTGCAAATCTGGATGGCATGAATGGCACAACACTGAACATAAAAATTATTTTGTTTTGAACTTGAAAATGGCTGCATTTTAGTGAATTCTGAACTGAATATTGAGCCTATCACCGACCAAAACACAAAACACAACTTAATGAAATGAAAATGAAGCAAAAACCATCCCAAAACACACCTTTTTGCGCTTGTCGGAGCAAAATGAATGCAAAACAGAGTAACACCGGTCAATCGCCCGACGGAAAAGCATCGTCGGCGACAACTACTGTGCATTTTTCGGTGATTGCTTGATTAAGATGACGAGAACTCGATAGTGTGGATAAAAGACAGAAAACCTGACTCAACTGTGCCCCTAGTTCGTCACTTTGCCCCTTTTTTTGTTTTTCCTTTCTGCTAAAGCGATTTTGATCAATATGAGAGGTAAATTGGCACACTTGTTCCATTTTCTATCTTGAAATCATATGAGCCAAATTATGAGCACTGAAAATTTTCTCTTTTTGGTCCAAAGAATGGTCTGAGTTTAAAAAAAAAAAATCAGTCAACTTCATTAAAAGTCCTCAAAATCTATTTTTGCAAATGACCACTACTTGATCAACATGAAATCAACCCTTGAGATGCACACTTGAATTCGTCTTGCGACTGAACTCGTTATGAAAGAGAAATAGGACAACTGAATCAAATGGGGACGAGCCAATCAAATATGGATAACCGAGCCGAATAAAGATACACCAATCAAACATGGACGAGACGAGTGAGTTGAAAAATGATTAAGGCCGAACTTCAAGATGAAGCTGCCTACGTATCCCAAAGATAGGAATCAGGCCATACGTAGTTCCGGTTAAGGTTCACTCGGGTATTGACACTCTCCTTTTGTGCTCTAACTTTTGCCAAAGCCGCCCTTTCGGGTTTTCAACCTTGCGAGCTTTTCATTTTTCTATTTTTTTGTTTTTTGTTTTGTTTTGTTTTTAATTTTGTTTTTATTTATTTTTATTTTTATTTTTATTTTTGCTCTAACTTTTGCCTGGGCCGCCCTTTCAGGTTTTCGGCCCAGCGAGCCTCTCAAGGGTAGTACTTCTTCAGCTTATCCATGTTGATTGGTTGTGAGAACTCCAAACCATCCAAATCCATGAGAATGACTGCTCCTCCTGACCAAATTGATTTAATGATGTAGGGACCCGTCCAATTGGGTCTAAACTTGCCCTTGGGGTCGTGAATAGGAGCTCGGTTGTCTTTCAACACTAAGTCCCCTTCCCTCAAATTCCTGGACCTAACCTTTTTGTTAAATGCTCTGGCAATCCTGCGTTGATACCCCTGAATGTGGTATAATGCCTTCAATCGTCGCTCATCAAATAGCATCAGTTCCTCAAATCGGTTTTGTTGCCAATCAGCTTCTGTTATTTGACATTCAGCCATAATCCTTAATGAAGGCACTTCCAACTCAATCGGCAAAACAGCCTCCATTCCATATACCAAAGAGTAAGGGGTTGCCCCTGTAGACGTTCGAATTGATGTCCTGTATCCCCAAAGTGCAAAAGGCAACTTATCTGGCCAATCTCTATAAATTTCAACCGTCTTACACAGGATGTTCTTGATGTTCTTATTTGCAGCTTCAACGGCTCCATTGGTTTGTGGCCTGTAGGTTGATGACTTGTGAAAAGCCACGTTATACTTCTCAAGTAGAACTGCCACTTCTCCTTTGAAATGTGAGCCATTGTTTGAAATTAATTCATTTGGCACCCCGTATCTGCAGATAATGTTGTTCCTGATAAATTTGGCCACATGTGATGCTTTCAACACTGAATACGACTGTGCTTCAACCCACTTGGTAAAATAGTCAATGGCAACCAAGATGAACTGATGCCCATTTGAACCTTTCGGTGTGACTGCCCCGATGACATCTATGCCCCAGACTGAGAAAGGCCAAGGCGAAGTCATGTTGTAGAGTTTTGATGGCGGGATGTTCATGCGATTGGCGTGGATTTGACATTTATGGCATCGCCTGACAAAGTTGATACAATCACTCTCCATGGTTAACCAGTAGTATCCTTGTCTAAGGATTTTTTTGGCTAGCATTACACCGTTCATATGGGCTCCGCACTCTCCTCCATGGATGGCTTCCATGATACGTTTTGCCTCTTCTTCCTCTACACACAGCTTGTGCATTCCCAAATACCCTCTCTTGTATAACTTATCTCCACAAATGATGAATTGAGTGGCCAGACGTTGTATCCCCCTTTTGTCTTTGGTGTTGGCCCCTTGTGGGTATGTACCTCTTTCCAGAAAATTCCAAATATCAAAGTACCAAGGGTTTTCATCTTGAACTTCTTCCGTTGTGGCTATCATTTCATACGCGGGGGTGTACCTTTGTTCTATAAAGATCGGGCGCATCTTGACCCCGACCGGTATATCTATCATTGATGCCAGGGTTGCCAATGCATCAGCAAATCGGTTGTTCTCTCTTACCAGGTGTGTAAAAGTTAGTGTTTTGAACCTCGGGATCAGCATGTCCAAGGTTTGATGGTAGACTTTCATTTTTTCCTCTTTAACTTTCCAATCTCCGTTGGCTTGAGAGACGACCAAGTTTGAGTCCCCGATCACATCCAACCTTATTGCTCCTAGTTCCAGGGCTGCTTCCAATCCGGCAATGCACGCCTCATACTCTGCTTGGTTGTTAGATACCCTGAATCGAAGTTTAAAAGCTAAGGGGATATGGGAATCATCTGGTGCTATGAGCAACACGTCTATCCCATAGCCAAATTGATTGGACGCTCCATCAAAGTACAATTTCCAAGTGTCTTCTTCCATCTGCATGACCTCTTCATCTGGAAATGAGTACTCCATATCTTCTCCTCCTTCAATTGGGTGATCAGCCAAAAATTTTGCTACGGTCCTTCCTTTGACAGATTTGCGAGTGACGTACTTAAGGTCAAATTCGGAAAGCAACAGCAACCAATGAGCTAGCCTATCGGTAAGTGCTGGTTTCTCAAAAAGATATTTGATTGGGTCTAATCTTGAAACCAGAATTACCGAGTGAGCTAACAGGTAGTGTCTCAACTTCCTGGTGGCCCATACCAAAGCTAAGCAAGCTTTTTCCAAAGGAGTATAGCGGGTCTCATATTCAAGCATCTTTTTACTTAAGTAATAGATGGCCTTCTCTACTTTCTCATCCGACTCTTGTGCAAGCATACATCCCATGGTTGATTCAGTCACTAATAAATACAAAATCAGCGGTTTCCCTGGCTCGGATGGCGATAACACAGGCGGATTCTGCAAATATTGCTTAACTTGCTCGAAGGCGAACTGACACCGATCATCCCATTGAAACTTTTTCCCTTTCTTCAACAGACCAAATAGTGGTTCACAAGTTAAAGTTAATTTTGAAATAAACCTCCTTATGAATTGCAACTTTCCCAGAAAGCCCCGCACCTCCTTTTTAGTCATTGGTGGCGGCATTTCTAAGATGGCCTTAATTTTAGATGGATCAACTTCGATTCCGCGCCGTGTGATTAGAAATCCCAACATCTTGCCCGCAGTTACCCCGAAGGTGCATTTCTGTGGATTCAGCTTAGCCTGTATTCCCTAATTCTCTCAAAGAATTTCTTCAGTGCAGTGTAATGGCTTTCCCGATCTTTGGACTTGACAATCATGTCATCTACATACACCTCAACTTCCTTATGGATCATATCGTGTAAAAGAGTAGTAGCAACTCTCTGATAAGTGGCCCCGGCATTCTTCAAACCAAATGGCATAACCCTGTAGCAATATGTCACCCATGGCGTGATAAATGCTGTCTTTTCTCTGTCCTCTGGAGCCATAAGGATCTGGTTATACCCTGAAAAACCATCCATGAATGACAGTAAGGCATGCCCTGTAGTGAAGTCTACCAATTCGTCAATATGTGGCAATGGGAAATCATCCTTCGGACTAGCCTTATTCAAATCCCGGAAGTCAACACAAACTCAGATTCTGCCATCTTTCTTCGGAACTGGCACAATATTGGCTAACCAAGTAGGATATTCTGATACGAGCAAAAACCCAGCATTGATTTGCTTGGTAACCTCTTCTTTAATGTTCAAGGCCCAATCTAGACGAATTCTGCGAAGCTTCTGTTTGACAGGTCGGGCCTCATGGTCGAGAGGGATCCTATGCTGTACAATCTCAGGGTCAATTCTCGGCATGTCTTCGTAGGACTATGCAAAGACATCTTTGAATTCTGTTAATAAAGCAACTAATTGTTCACGTTCCTCTGAAGACAATGTAGAACCAATTTGGATCAAGCGAGGATCTTTTTCAGTACCTACATTTACAGAAACAATTTCATCCACTAATGGCTTAGCACGCCTTTCTTCCTCCCAGTCGATTAAATTTTTCAAAGCCGAGGGATTTCTTCCTCTTCGTTTTTATCAAGATCTTGAAAATTTTGGTCAATGTTATGAACTATGGGCACAGAAAAGTAAGCGAAAATCACATCTTCATTCAAAGCCTCGGGCTCACAAGTTGCAACAGACTCAAAAGAGAAAGAAAAAGAAGACTCAGACATCTTAGACAAACTTAAATCTGACTCCAACCCCACAGGCCCACCGGACTCAGACTCAACAGCCAATTCAAAACTCTCAATACAACTCTTTTCAAAATGCCAATTCATTTGTGAGCTATTCATTGCATCCATGATGAAGCTTGAACAATCAGCAGGTACCTCTTCTCCGATCACGGCAATGGTCATATCCCCCAAATTCATCGATTCAGTGCTAGTATGCGATTCTGTCAGTAAATCAGCCAGTGTTAGACCCAGGACTTCCTCTACACTGCTTTCCGAGCTGACTTCTCTGTCTTGTCCGATGTCGATGCTAGGATCTACCCACTCCTCGCCACTGTCGAGAGCTGATGATCGAAGAAGATCTCAAACCCAGGGTATCTCTTCTTCTCCACTTGATCAAACTAGGGCTCAGGAAAACCACAGAAAGGGAAGTCTTCTCCTTGGCGGACAAAGCGTCCGTTCAAAGTCCCATAAATTGGCTTATGAACCAACTCAAACTGCTGCCCGGTTCTCTTGGCCTTGATCTTCTCCCTGATCTCTTCAGTTTTCCTTTTCTAGTCATCAGCCGTGGGTGCATACCCTAGTCCAAATGCATGTGGGTTATGAGGTACTTCACTGGCTGTAATAATACCTTTCCTGCCACTTTGTCCCAATCCCATCCTTGGAATGTGACCTAGTTTACTCATGAAATAGATTGATTGGGCACCGACGTATACACCTTCGTCTTCTGCCCTGAGCGTTTGAACTAGCTCGGCCTCTGCCAATGTAAAACCTGACAAGAACACATCCTCTTCCCCATGTTATATTTCTAGCAGTGGTGTTGTGACTTCTGGAGGAGGATGAATGGATGAATTTTCGAAGACAGTGGCAATTCCTCCGCCGTATGGGTACTTTACCAATTGATGTAATGTGGATGATACAGCTTTCATCTGATGAAGCCAGGGCCTTCCCAATAGCAAGTTGAATGTTGCGGGAACATCCATGACATGAAATTCAGCTTTGTGCTCAGATGGACCCACTGCTATTTGTACTTTGATTGTCCCCATCACTTCCCAACTAGTATTATCATAGGCCCGGATCAATTGAGTAGTGGGTGTGAAATCTGCCGGCTTTAGCCCGATTGCATAAGCAGTGCGTGTAGGGCAAACATTGATGGCTGATCCAGTGTCAATCAGAACAATCGGGATCCATTTCTTTCTGCATTCCAGTGATACGTACAGAGGCTTATTATGTCCCGATCCTTCTTGTGGCAACTCTTTGTCAGCAAAAGTTATTGCTGGGATTGTTCTCTTGGGGTGATTAATGACACTAATTGCTCAGGAGTGGTGTCAATTGACAATTTAGCCTTGCTCAACATTGACAACATTGCCTGTCGATGTTCTCGGGAGGCCATGAGAAGACCTCAAATGGAAATGTTTGCTTGGATCTTTTTCAGTTGTTTCAGAACCAGGTCTTTTTCTACCTCTTTCTCTTTTTCTTTCTCTTTCTCTTTCTCTACCTCTTTATCTTTGCCAGAGGGCTCTCCTTGGTCTAGATGTGGAGGCTTGAAATAGTGTCCACTCCTGGTCAAATGATCGATTTCGTCTGCATACCAAGTCTCATCCGGCACATGGTTTACCCATTCATCATCAGTATGGGCCAGCTGTAGGTCATTATCATCCCACCATTCGCCTTCGTTGACTGAAAGGCAATTATCTAGCGCTGCTTGAATCATTCCAACAGTATGCTTTGACTGGCTTTCTGGTTCTTCTTTTCTTCCTCTGCAACTCTTTCCTTTACCACATTCAACAGGTTTTCTGAAATCAAGTCTTAGTTCATCCCTTTTTCTTTCAGTTTTCTCATCAGAAGCTTCGTCACCGCTTGACCAACTGTGACTGTAATTCTTCAGTTCCCACGATTCCATCTGCACATTCCCAAGATCTAATTCTTCAAAGAAATGAAGATTAGCCAAGTCCTCCTCTAGGTCGGCCAAATCATCCAACCCTTGTTCAAGTACATCATCTCTGACAACATTGATAGAAAATGAGTCAGGCAGATCAACCTCAAGCTTTAGTTGACCACTGGGAATAATATACCGGCTAGGATCATACTTTTTCTCTGATAGTTTGCTAGCCTCAAACATAGTACTGCCACCATAGGGTTTTTGGGTTTTGGCTGGGTTGAAGGTGCATCCATCATGCATAACTCAGTGCCTTCAGGAATATATACCTCAGGTTTTGGTAAATGGGTAGGTGTGATATAGATACTGGGATTAAAAGTGGATGAAAGTGTATGGATGAGGAGGTGATGGAACTCTATCATGGGGTGGCAACAGGTTGGTAGTGACGTTGGGTTTTGGCGGTTGTGGGGGAGCTATGACTTTATTGTCTATGAGATCTTGGATCTCATGACGGAGACGAAAGCAACGGTCTGTGTCATGTCCTGGTTGTTGGTGGAAAGCACAGTGTTTGGTAGGGTCATGTTTGGCTGGGAGAGCTTCGGAAAGAGGTCAGGGGTCCAAAGGCTTCAAATACCTTCTTTTTGTCAAGATGTTCATTGCTTTAGAGAGTGACATATAGAGAGGGGTGAATGTTCTGCTTGGGGCTCGGGTTGTGTTTTGCGGGCCAGCATGAGCAAAGGGGTCGGCTATTTTAGTGGTGGTGGCAACCATGTTGATTTCAGAGGGCTTCATAGCTGTGCTACCACTGGTGGTAGCATTGGAACTGCGACCAAAAGGCTTCCGAACAGGTTCCTTATCTTCCACAATGATTCCCTGTTTGATGGCATCCTCTATCTGGACCCCTATCTCATTTAAGTCATTAAAAGTGAAGAGCGGGAGGACTATCATTTTTTGTAACATCTTTCCATGCAGATTTCTGACTATCATACGGATTTGGTCTTTTTCAAGTGGTCTGTTGGTCATCATTGCTGCTTTTGCCCTCCATCTGGTGATAAAGGCCACGAAACTTTCATTGGGCTCTTGACGGGTGGCCTCTAATTCCCGAGTAGTCACTTCAATCTGGGTGTTATAAGCATACTGGGTAATAAAGGCCCCGGCCAACTCTTCCCAACTTTGTTTTACCGAGTCCTCTAACTTGGCATACCAAATGGCAGCCACTCCTGACAAAGTTCGTCCGAATAAAGAGAGCTTTTGCGGACGAGTCAAACCCATAGGCTTTAAGACATCAGAGAACAAGCGAATGTGCACCATTGGGTCGCCGGAGCCATCAAACCTATCAATGTGTGGCATTTTAAACCGTTCTAGCAACTTCACAGCTGTCTTGGCGTACCCGTCTTCGATGTCCGGGATTGAATTGACTCATTGTGCCTTTTTGAAAAGTTTTTCCAACTTGGCCAGCTTCAACATAGTTGAGTCAGACTCAGGTGCTTCAGAGGGACAGAGCCCTCCCACTGGTTGTGGAAGAGGAAATGATCCTCCTGAAGTTTGTGCAGGAACCCTCAGATCTTCTGGTAAATTAAGTTCAGGAAACTCGTCAGCTGGTGGAGGTGGAGGTGGAGGGGAGGTGGAGGTGGAACTGGATCAGTCACCGGAGGTGGTTGAGTAATGGACGCCCAGATAAGCGTTGCAGTTCAGCAAGAGTATTGCCTTGAGCAGCAAGAGTAGTGCCTTGGGCAGCAACCATAGTGGCAACAGTATCCATGCTCCGTTGGAGGCCCAGTAGTATGTCTGCTATATTTTATGGAATCTGAGCCATCACTGATTCTGGTGAGTTGAGTGGTGATGATCTAGTAGGTGAAGAAGGGGTATTCTGGACAGTTGATGAAACTTTTGCTTTTCTTCGTGTAACCGGTGGCAAAGAAACTAACACTGGCTGACCTTGAACCAAATCTGCACTTTTGCAAAGTCTACCAACGCGAGTCCATAGAACTTGGGGGATATTAGACCTTTCGGAAGCTATAGTGCCCGACTACCTTGCTGAAACAAAACGGGACCCCCGATCAGAATGTCATTAGCATCCTAGCTCAACTGATTACTGCTAACTCATGTGAAAAACTGAACTCAACCCCACAAATTGAAATGACTGAACCACTCATCTGAATATGAGAATTCCCATATATTGCACATAACACACAACAGGAAAGAGAACAAACACCCCTATGGGGGGTAGGGTTACCCTGTCCTATCTTTGAAATGATCTAGGGTTTCACTATTCAAACAAGTAGCATCATACATCCTAGAAATAGGAGAGCATCCTGTCCTAATTTTGGAAGGTACTATAGCTCATTATATGCACAAGGTTAGCTCTACTCTAAGGGTTGAAGTCAAGGTGACGTTACCAAAGAGTCCTTTGGGTCATAACCAATAAAGATCCCAGGAAATCAGAAGAGTCAAATAACCTCTCTTCGGAGTCTGAGAACCTTAGATAGCAAAGCTAGATAGCAGAGCTACATAGCAAAGCTACCCTTTTGAAAAATCTCAAAAGGTTACAACACAAGGCCTCTAAAGTATCGCAAAAATAGGTGTGGTGTCACAAAAAGCTTGCCTGTGCTCCCACCAGTATCTGGGCAACACAGGGACTTGAAGTGCACCAATGAATGCAATGCAATGAACATATAATTGAAAATAAAGGTCATATCATGGAGTTCGAGTCAAGGTTTCATAAAATCCCCAGCAGAGTCGCCAGAAACTGTAACATGCCTGGGGGGAAACCCGTGCGCGTTAAATAGTTCGGACTCCCGAGATCTCTTTGATCTAGTCTCACGAGTGCAATGTGAAACGTAAATGAGTGTAATAACCCTCACCACTGATTACTGGTTAACCACTGATTACTGCTGAACTGAGACTGATTATGATAAGTAATTGAATAGACTGAAATACTGAACTGACTGATTGAATGTACTAGTTTAAATGCATTTCTATCTGTTTGACTGTTAAATTACCTGTCCATGTTTTATGCTTTAAACTGCAAATTGAAGGCCATATCGGCGGCCGAACCGGAAATTGATCAGTGTTTTATGCTAATTGAGATTTATATGATTTTTATGGTGTATTTATCTGAAATGTGATTTGGTATGATTAAATTAGATTAAATATTGATAAATTGCACTAATTAGCTTAATTCACCAAAATGCCACACTAGTGGCCCACTACCTAAACATATTTGAGCCTTATTACATTCAAACAAAACATTTCCTCAGCCAATTTCCTTGTTATTGCCGACTAGAGAGAGAGAGAGAGTTAGGGGAAAACCTTGTGTTCTTCAAAGAATTGCTTGGAATTTAGAAGGATTGAAGGAGTCTTGCATAATTGAGCTTGTACATCTTGTATTCAAGACCTAAGGTAGGACATTCAACCTTTTATTGTTGTATTCAAGTCATATGTTGCATGGTTTATGGAAGTCTAGAGATTAAGGTCATGAATTAGCTTAATTTGCTGAGTTAAAGCTTGAATCATGCATGCATGTTTATATCCTAGCATTTTGAGGTTGAATACATGGAATTTGGTACATGCATGTTCATATTTTTGCATTGGACCATGAATTCATCTTGGTTTTGAAAGAATTGGCTCATTTGAGCTAGTATTTGAAGCTTTAAAGTTGTTGAATTCATGCATGTTACACATTCATCATGTTCATGAAATTGGTTTGAAATTGTGTTTAATTGAACTACCTTTGGGCTTTGATTTTACAAATTGAGCTTTGAAACATGTTATATTATGAGTTTTGAAGTGTTTTCCAGAAAATTAGCCCAAAAGGATCGAATTTGATGCATTGAAACTTGGTTTTGAGCTTGAGGTTCAAATCTGGAATTTCCAGAATTTGGACTCACGCTCGAGCGGGGAAAGTGGCGCTCGAGCGTGAAATTCGTGCTCCCAGCACTTTGCATTGTTTTGCAGTCTGCTCGAGCGGAAGAATGGACGCTCGAGCGGGGGCTTGTGTCACACGCTCGAGTGGGTGTCGAGCGCCCATCGAGCGTGATTTTCACACATCCAGTACTTTTGCCATGTTTTGCAGTCCGCTCGAGCGTGGGAAGTGACGCTCGAGCGGGGAACCTTTGTCTGCATGTCCGCTCGAGCGGGGAAAGACACGCTCGAGCGGGACCCTGTTTTTCTGAAAATTCTGAAAATGTTTTCAAAGTGCATCTTTGTATCCTCATTTCATTCTAGGCATTCTTAGGCCTAGTTTAAGGCATCTTAATGAGGATATAGATGTAGAACCGCACCGAGTCTAAGTAAGGACTAAGTCTTTGATTCCCGAATGTAAACTTAGTGTGTGTTCATCCTATAAACTGTGTAGGGTTGGCATCTAAGGACGCGCTCTAGCTTAACTGTAGCCCTGAACTCTATGAGTAACAACTGTGTAAAGATATGTTCAAATATGAATATTTTCTGAATGGTTAAACTGTACTGTTTCTGAATTGATACTGTTAACTGAATGAATGTATGTCCTCTATTCTGAACTGTATTGTGGCATCCATAGCAACTACTGTTACTGTTACTGCCACTGTTGCAGAGATCTCTGTTAGTTCCTATCTTGGAACTTCTGTTTACTGTTATGATGGCCATCATTGACTGCTCGGTCTTTCAAGACCTACTGTTTACTGTATTGTTCTGCTAATGGATGTACCACATATGACTGTTATGACTGAATGACTGATATACTGAATCAATTGACTGTTTTCAATACTGAAAGGACATTCATTCTTAACCTCTTTACGCATTATGTTATTCACTGGGCTTTAGCTCACTATTTATATATATATATATATATATGTAGGTGTCCAGGCACCAGACCGGCGCTAGGAGCGTGGGTTAGACCCCCTTTTGTCAAAGCCAACCACTGTGCCTCACTGTGAGGTTCTGAGCCCGTTCAAGCTACGGCTTTGGGGTGTTTTAGTTTCCCCCATCTGTCTCTGTATCTGTTTTGTAATACTGCATCGACTGATAGCACTGTACTGTACTGTCTTAATAGGGATTAAGTCCCTGACCTGGATGATTGTAAATACTGTACATATTGTTTTGGTACTGATAGTATATATGTTATGAAAAGTCCTTTTGCATACAGACTGTCACAGCTCATTGGACATCTTTTAATTACTGTTTTGGCTTCTGCCATGCCCCTATACTCTGTAATACTGTCTTACTGTTAAGCAGGCCTTCGGTAATCACGGATTACTGGCCGGTTACGGTGCTAAACCCATAGGGGCGGGTTTGGGTCATGACAATGAGAGTCCAGATTTGGTAACTTTTGTTGAAAATTCATTTTATTGTAATTTTGTCAAAAAATGGGCTGCGTCATCAGATCTCAGAGTCGCCACCTAATATTTTTGGGAAATTAGGAAACCCATGACTCGTGCCAAGGCCACTGTTCGTCGTAACCAAGGATGATTGGCTCGGAACCTTAGGTATGAAGGGGGAAGGTCATTAATTGAGCACCCCTGCTCACCCGATCAGAAGATCAGCCTCTACTAAACCATGATATGACTTTTATTTTCTTTATATGTTCATGTTCTGATTATTTAATAAATCCTAAAATTTACTATGTGAAACATACAAGTATAGACTATGTCACCTACTTTAGAACAACTTGATTTCATGTAGTTTTGAAAGAGTTTTGAAAATGTACAACCCAAATAAATTAAGCTTACAAACATAAAAATCAACATCATTCCAAATTAAGCGATACAGCCTTCATCCACTAGCATTCATAGAGTTATATCACATAAACAAATAGCCTCATGGTATAATGCTAAACATAGTAAGAAAAAAAACACACACACAAACGGGATGCTAAAGCATAAAAACTTACATGTTTGACGACCCGCGAACAAGCTACAAAACAAAGTTAGTAAAATATGCATGATCTTATATACAAAATCCTAATGCAATTCACTCATGAGATGCAACTAAAGATTCAGCTTCTAAGATATGACATGTGAATCATCTCAAGAACATGAGGTAGCGCACATAATCATATAGGAATTGATTAAATCCACAAATGCAAACTTAGCCGAATCAAGATGTATGAAACATGGATGCAAAGCATGAATATGATGAAAAATAAATATGATGTTTATGTACAACTAAGGAAAGCAAGTAAAAGAATGGGATAGAAAGAAGTGGGGATGTGGAATTATTACAACACTTGAATTATTACATATCCAAATAAACGAGGAGGAGGAAAACAAATAGTACAGCAAACTATAAAAAATCCTCACAAACTCTCAAAATAAAAAATAAAATAAAGAAACTTCATGTGTGCCGGAAAATATTCTGCTTGACGTAGGAAGACTGCTCTGTTCTGTCCGGGGAAACTTATTTTGCAGGAGCACTATTCATCCTGAGATACTATTCACTGCCGAAAGTTACTATTCACCATGGCAATTACTATTCACCTTTCTTGATCGTTATTCATCTTACCAAGCATTTTTCATCCGCAGTTACTATTCATCGCCGGAGGTACTATTCATTGACGGGGCTACTATTCATCGTCGGGGTTACTATTCATCGCCGGAGGTACTATTCATCGACGGGGTTACTATTCACCGCCGGAAGTTGCTATTTATCGTCAGAGGTTACTATTTACCACCGATCACTATTCATCCGGTGGGGTCACATCTTTTAACAAATTAGGTGGTTCGACCGACCATTTGAAGTGGTAAAATTACAACAATTTATAAATAGTAAACTACAACATTTTATGTAAATTACAACAGTTTATATACAACAGTAAATTACAGCAGATATGTGGGTGGTGCAGCCTTCCCGTTAAAACAATTAAAAAAATAAATTACAACAGATATATGGGTGGTGCAGCCTTCCCATTAAAACAATAAAAAGATAAATTACAACAGATATGTGGGTGGTGCAGCCTTCCCATTAAAGCGATAAAAAAACAGTTATGAAAAGCAGTAAATGAAATATTTAAGCAAGTTATATCGCATTTTTAAATTAAATGAAAGTTTGTAAAAACTCACCTTTTGGAGAAATGATGAATTTTTTGATTCACAAACTTTCTTTTAATTACCCTCAAGTCTGTGGAATGTGTTCTCAATTCTCAGTTCAAAATTTGGAATTACAGCCTTGGTGGTTGATTTTGGAATGATATATTGATGAAATGCGAATAAAAGTTTGGTTCAGAAAAATAAAATATTTAAGAAAATAGTTTATTTTCCCCCCTCTTTCTAAAAAAAAAACTAACTTTCCTTCTTTTTGATTCTTTTCCTTTCAATCTCTCTCACACCACTTCTTTTTTTTCTCTCTGATTCTCTCTTTTTTTCATCCCCCCTCCCCCTCAATTCTTCTCCATTTTATAGAGAATGGACATAGCAAACAAACAAAATAATAATATATATATAATATAATATAATATATATATAATGGTGGGATGGTGCTAGCATGCACCACCGAAAGTTAGAAACATATCAATCAATTTTTTTTATTATTTTTTTTATTACTATAATATAATATAATATATATATATATATATATAACGAGTGCATGGTGGTGGCATGCACCACCGAAATTTGATTATAAAATATAAAGTATTAAAATATGTACAATATTAATCAAATATATGGTCTAAAATAATTTGGTTAAAATAGGTGCAGGTCGGGATTAAAGCTTAAATTCCATTTTTTCGCTGAGAATTTTGTGAGATGGCATATTCTTATTTTCATCATCGGGTAATCAAAAGAAAGCGCCCAAGTCTTAGGGCCGGTCAAAATGGGGTGTCTACAACGATGCAGTTTGAATGATGCGCCGAGCCTCGGTGCATGCAATACGAGATGAATAGATGTAAGCATGCAAGCGTAAGGTATGCTAATTGAAAATGTCCCTAATCTAACCACCGAAATTGATTAAATAAAAGGGAGAAAGACGTGGGGTTGGAAGACATACACACACGCTAGCACACTTAATATGATATTATGCCCTCACGAAGGAGGGTCCGAATGAATAAGTTAAGCTAATCTAAACTAAGCTAACTAATCTAATTAAACTAATTAGACTAATTATTACAAATCAAATGAATAACTAGTAAACTAATTACTAACTATTACAACACTTTAATCAACTAGTAAACTAATTAATTAAAACAAATGCACACTAACTAAGCATATAAGGCATTAAACTATGCTGCCATTGCTCCGCCTTGGGAAGTGGAAGATGTATGTGCTCAGTTTTCTTCCCGAAAAGACCTCCATTATGCTCTCAAGAGGCTCTGTTTATAGGGTTGAGCACACTTCAGAATCTTTTTGCTTCAACTTACTAAATATTTGCTGAGGGTTACACCAGTGACCTGCTGGCCTTGAATAGTTGCTGTCGGCCCTCTGCTGGCCAAAAGGGTGCCTTGCCGGCCAGAAATGAAGCCTTGCTGGCCATTGGTGAGGCACTGCTGACCACTGATGCTCTGAGTCACCATACTGCAACGGAGCACAAATAGAGCAAAATGAAGGTTTTTCCAAGGGTATCACTACGCCAAAATTGGGCTTTAGCGGCGGTTTTTTACCGCTGTTAAAGGCTGTAAAACCGCCGTTAAAGCCTTTAACGGCGGTATTAACGGCGGTTTCATTACCGCCGTTTATACGCGTGTCGAAAAAAGTGAAACCGTCGTAAAAAGGCAAATTGCCGTCATTAAAAGTCGACCAAAAACGGCGGTAATATAGGACCAAAAACGGCGGTTTTTTACCGCCGTAAATAGGTTCAAAATTTTCAAAAAATAATTCTTTCTTCTTGCACTCCCCAAGTTTTGAACCCAAGACCTCTCATCCACCCACACCAACCACTCTGCCACAACCACTCTTCATGAAATATATTCCCTAAATAAATATTTAAACATTACTTTTACTTATTGTAGATGGTTTCGCCGGAACTCACCGGAGTTTCGCCGGAGCTCCGCTGGCAAAGACCGCCGTCATTAACGGCGGTAATGGTTGGACATTAGCGGCGGTTTTGCTACCGCCGTTAAAAGTGGGCATTAACGGCGGTTTCGTTACCGCCGTTAAAAGTGGGTTTCATTACCGTCGTTAAAGACACTTTTAGTGGCCGTTTTTTTAACGGCGGTAACGAAACCGCCGTTAATGATACATTAACGGCGGTATTAACGGCGGTTTTCGTTACCGCCGTTAATAGTACCTTTAACGGCGGTTTTCGTTACCGCCGTTAAAAAAACTGCCGTTAATGCCCTGTTTTGGCGTAGTGTATGTTTGTACTGTACCCCTCCTTATTATCTCAAAACCTCAAAGGAGTGGCACACTTGGATCCAAAACCACCAATCAAGCAATTTCATTGCATGATGGCCAAAGATCCAAGTTGTACAATTTCAATAAATGCACAAATATGACTCAAATGACCACCACCCTATCATGCATGATCAAGGGTGATGGAGACCAAGGAAAATGGTACATTTCATCACTTTTGAGTATAAAATGTCCCATTTGCCTTGTGTTCAAACTAACATTCGGTTTGAACACATGCAATGCAATACAAAGAATGCTTATCTTGTCTCTTTTACTCGTTCAATTTTGTTTACTCATTTTATATTACCGATCTATTCTTTAATAGATTAAGTCCATTAGTGAGTGTCCTCTAAAGGAAAGAGAGATCAAGCCAAAGATTTTTTTAGGCATGAAAGAGACCTCATGCCATTGGTAATGAACCCCAAAAGGGATTAAACCATTAAGCACAAGCATCTCAATTTCATGTTTTAAACAAGCAAATGGTTTAAACCACTTTCAAAGCAAACAAAAGAGTGAAGAATGGAGGGAGGTTGCAGAGATTTTAAGTGTAGAAATGGAGTGCAAAACAACACTAAAACATGCTTTGAATTTAAAACAATGATGATTAAAGCATGAAAACACCAAGCTAGTGAAAGAATTAACCCTACAACTATTCAATACAAGCCTCAACTGAATTAACCAGCCCAAAATAAAGCCAAAACAAGTCAAAACAGAGGCAAAAACATGCTGGACTTAAGCTAAATTAAGCTAGAAAAACATGCTAACTCATGAAGCTAACTAGGTATGCAAACAAGATACAAGGAGTGGAGGCTAACCCCTCCAATTTTGGACTTCAAAACAGGGTTTTTACCACTGAAAAACCTTTGAAATTCAGTGGTTAAAAGGCCTAAAAAAGTGGGTTTGAAAGTGATGAAAAGATGGCACAAAAGCTTAACAAGCTAAAAAGCAAAAAGGGTAGACAACCCCTTAACTCAAAAGAGCTCAAACCACCACTTTTAGGCCTCAAAAACAGAACTTTTACATGCCAAAACCAGCCCCAAAATAGTAGAAAAAGATGGCAAAGCAAGTATTGAAAGCAAGCTTAAGTAATAAGTGTTATACCTCTTGAAGCAAAGGCACAAAATAGGCAACAATCCAAGCCCAAACCACTTACTAGAGCTCAAACCAAGTCTCAATGAACCTCAGCTCAAAGAGAAGTAACTTCTATCGAGGAAGTGTATGCAAAAGTGTAGAGAAAACAAGCTTCAAGGCACAAAATTGTAAGAGAGAGAAATCGAGAGAGAGAGAGAGAGAGAGAGAGTTTTTTTTGTCTTCAAATTTGTCTAACCCCTCCACATGCAAAAGAGGGGTCTATATATAGAAAATAAAAAATCCCCTCACAAAGATCCAGCCACACACGTATTGGAAGATGAATGAACATGTGCAAACAGCTGGCACAAAATATCACAAAATACCTGCAGAAAAGGTTGATGGTCGGCCGGCTATCACTGATGGCTGGCAAGGCTTCAGTGATGGCCGGCAGGCCAAAAACCATGGCCGGAAGCCTTCAAGGATGGCCGGCAGGCCATTAAAAACTTCACCCTGAAAAGACCCAAGCATGATCCAAAGATGAGGCAAAATGGATGCTGGGTTTAGAGAACTCAAACCTGTGGCGTTCTGCCGCGGACTTCGAGCGTTCGGTGGGCAATCAAACTCATTATCGGATGTACCTGCAAGAACATCCATGTACCTGCAAGAACATCCAAGTCTTAAAGAGGGCGTCAAAAATGGAGTGTCTATACTTATTATTGGGGCACTCGGAAGGCACAGGTATCATTTAATGTTGCTAGTTCAATGAATTATTTGTATTAAATTGTTTATTGAACTCTATTGTAATCTCATAAGATGAGTTTGTTAATTAATAAATTATCTTGTGTTTGTGTTCATATGTAATAGGAAAAAAAGTACAAAAAACAAAGAAATTCGGAAGAAGAAGACATTAAATCACATAACTGGCAAAAAACCATTCTTAGTTGTTTGAGTAGAGGTAAATAGTTTCTTTATATTTCAAATTGAAATTGTATATTTTGATTTTGTTACTTATTTTTAATTGTAATTATAGCAAATAAATAAGAAGAATGGAGTTCTTGCAACTCGCTTAGAGGTGTGGATGGTTGGGTACTCAAAGGATAACAAACCAAGTACTGATAAAGTTGCTGAGGTCATGGTATGTAACTTGGTTGCTTCTTTCTCTCTCTCACAACTATGATTGTTTTCATGATTCTTTTATCAGTTTTGTTAATATAAATTTTATTGGTGGCTAATTAACTAATTAACAACTGCAGACACAAATGAAGGAGCTTGGGGCACAATCCAATGCTACAGATGAAGAGATTATCACACAGGTTTACAACTGAATCACATTGTATTGAATTGTCTTAATAGTATATGTCATCGTTCATGCATTATAAGTTTCTTTAATTTGGGGTACAATGATCGTGATTATAAGTTTGTTAACTTTTCTTTCACAGACTGTGTACTTGATGGGAGTTATTGAGAAATACAAGGAATTGGCCAAGTACAATTTGAGGCAGCTATCATCCAAACCATAGTTCCTTCCACACTTTTTGGGGTATTATTATAATTGGGAGTTTCTTTGTAGTTTTTGTCAGATGTTATCAAATCGTTGTTAGGTTAAAGATTTTGATGAAAGTCAAAAGATGAATGAAGGATCTTGGACCTGAGAGATAAGGAGCTTGTTTTCTTTTAAATTATTTAAAAACATGCTTATCATTCTAAAAGTTTAATGTAGTATAGCTATATTTTTATTACCCCAATTAATTATACTTCTGGAGGCTTTGTTAAGCTATTTGACTAAGCAGTATTTGGAGTGAGGGGAGCTATAAATTGTTGGAGTTGTTTTCTTCTTTTAGCCTATTTTCCTATTGTAACATGCCTGGGAGGGTACCCGCGCGCATTAAACAGTTCGGACTCCCGAGATCTCTTTGATCTCAATGTTTCACGAGTGCAATGTGAAACGTAGATGAGAGTCCAGATTTGGCAACTTTTATTGAAAATCCATTTTATTGCAATTTTGTCAAAAATGGACTGCGTCATCAGAACTCAGAGTCGCCACCTAATATTTTGGGAAATTAGGAAACCCATGACTCGGTGCCAAAGGCCACTGTTCGTCGTAACCAAGGATGCTTGGCTCGGAACCTTAGGTATGAGAGGGGAAGGTCAATAATGAGCACCCCCGCTCACCCGATCAAAAGATCGGCCTCTACTAAACCATGATATGACTTTTATTTTCTTTATATGTTTATGTTCTGATTATTTTAGTAAATCCTAAAATTTACTATGTGAAGCATATAAGTATAGACTAGTTTGCTCAAATTGGAACAATTCAACCTCATGTTTGTTTTGAAAACGGTTTGATTTTGCCACCATCAAGTGGGCTTAAAGACGTATACTTATTGAATTATTCCAATTCAAACAACAAGCCTTCATCCACAGGCATTCAAACAGTTTATCATTTAAGCAAATAGCCACATGGTAGGATGCTAAACATAATAAGAAAATCACACACAAATGAGATGCTAAAGCATAAAAACTCACAGATTGACCGACGTCCCTCGAACAACTACAAAACAAAAGTTAGTAAAATATGCATGATCTTATATACAAAATCCTAATGCAATTCACTCATGAGATGCACTAAAGATTTGGCTTCTAGAATATGGCATATGAATCATCTTAAAACATCCGATAGCACACAGAATCATGGGATAATCAATTGAAGCATAAAGATGCAAATTTAGCCAAATCTTATGCATGGATCATGGATGTAAAGCAGGGATATGCATGACATGTCAGATATATACATACACACAGTTAGGGAAAGCGATAAAAGAATGGGATAGAAAGAAGCGGGGTGGGGGAATTATTACAATACTTGAATTATTACAGATCCGAATAAGGGAGAGAGGAGAGAAAAATAAAATAAAACAAAACCTCACAAACACTCAAAATAAAAATAAAAATAAAATAAAGAACTTTATCACTGGCACATTCCACTCCTTTTCGCATGTCCCGAGTTCCGCAACACCACATGATTCACATTTTTCAGATTCAAGCGGCAAACCAAGGAACGGATTTGAAATCTGACTAGCATGGCTTATAGGGAAATCACTATTGGATGATGTGCAAATTTCCTGAGAGTGTAGAGAGAGAAAGAATGACTATCTCTTCGTAACCTCGGAGTTGTACAGAGCTTGTGTGTTGATGTCTTCATCTCCGAATCAACTCATGCGAGAGAGAGAGAGTTGCTCCATGCAGAGGTGGTTGGGTTTGCACTGGACTGTCATCAACAGAATTGGCCATTGAGAATCGGAGAGGGAGAGAGAGTAGATGCATCTGTGTATGTGTATGATAGGAGAGAGTCATGAGAGAGGGATAGAGAAAGAGAGAGAGAGAGAGAGAGAGAGAGAGAGAGAGGTGGGTTTCTGTCTTGTGCTGTGTGTGTGTGCTGTCCCTCTCCAAACCGTGTATGGATGGTGTGGGTACGGATGGTGTGGGTGGCTCGGTGCAGAGTGGTGGTGGTCTATCAGTCCGTGAGCTCGCCGTGTGTGTCCAGTTGGTGGTCTGTGGATGCGAAGGTGTCATGCATGGGTAGGAGAGTGAAGTTGGTGGGTGTGTGTGTTGGTGCTGGGCCGAGAGAGAGAGGCCAGCTGGGTGTGTGTTTATGGTGATGAGGGTGGCCACGGTTGTTGTGGGTGATAGGTTGGTGCTGTGTGATGGTGTGTGGGTGTGAGGGAGTGATGATCGGTGGTGATGGGGTGCTGGGACTGTCGTGAGTAATGGGTGAGGTGTGAGTGGGTGTATGCCGTAGGTGATGGGTGAGGTGTGGAGTGCTGTGTTGGTGTGGAGTGCTTGGTTTGGGTGTGTGTTGAGTGGGTGAGTGTGTTGAGTGGGTGATGGGTGTATGTGAGTTGTGGCTGGGTTGGTGTGTGTGGGTCAAAGCCATGTGAGTGCTGGGGTGTATCAAGTGTATGAGTGTCTTCTCTCTCTAAGCATGTCTATGGTATCTCCATGTGGCTTCTGTGTGTATCTCCTCTCCATGTGTGTGTTTCTACCCAAACATCTAAAGAACTCTCTCCTCCTCCTCAACCCATTTTCTCTCCTTTCTCTGTGTTGTGTCTGAGCGTGTCTTTTAGGCTGTAAAGCACCCCCTCTTCTTTTCAACACTCAAACCCCAGACCCTCCACTTAACCCATCTCCCCTCTTTTAAAAATATATATCCTCCTATTCCCCCCTTTCTCCTCTCCTTTTTTTCCTCTTTCCCTCATGCTTTTCTATTCATCCACGAGGCCACCCACGAGGCCACTCAAAACAACCAACAAACATAATTATTTTATTCTTAATCTTTTTCCTTTTTCTCTTTTTTTTTTGTTGTTTTCTTTTCTTTACAAGTGTTTTCTTTTTTTATTTATTTTTTATTTTATTTATTTTTTTTATTTTCTTTTATCTTAAAAATAGTTATCAATTTATATAAAATACACTGAAAAGATATGCACACACCTAATTTAATATGTACACACACATTATAAAACACTAAAATACTAATGATGGCCAAAATGGGTGAGGTTTGGAATTTAACATTTCAATTTGATTTTTTTGATGAGGGTGGTCAAACTAAAATGCCCAAGTCTTAGGGCCGGTCAAAATGGGGTGTCTACAGTTGCCCCTCTTTGACAGAGCTCGAAGTTATGAAATGACGTGAGTGAATGTCAAAGCCAGAAGACGACCCTTTTGACAAGGCCGTAAGACTTGGGCAATCACACAAAATGCAATGCATGTGGTTGAACCCGAAGGTTGCCTACGTATCCCTTTCCAAGGAATCAAACCAGCGTAGTTCAGAAGCAGAATGCAAGTGACATGCTCAAAATGCAGTTTGAAAGTTGGACTTACACGCTTCGCGAAGCCGGTTTGCTTGAAAATTCATGATTATGCAAGAGAGGGAAGACCTCAACCAAGAGAAATCAACATCCTAACGCGTCTCACGCGAGAGGAGAATGGGTGGTGTAAACAGATAGGCGCACCTGCTGTTTTTAACTGAGTGAATCAACATCCTAACGCGTCTCGCGAGAGGAGAAGGGGTGGTATAAACAGACAGGCGCACCTACTATTTTTAACCGATTTTGAAGATTGGACTTATATGCTTACGCGAAGCTGGGGTGGCAAGTGGACTTATACGCTTACGCGAAGCAGAGTTGGCAAGTGGACTTACACGCTACGCGAAACCGGGGTGGCAAGTGGACTTATACGCTTACGCGAAGCCGATTTAACGAGTGGACTTATACGCTTACGCGAAGCCGATTTAACGAGTGGACTTATACGCTACGCGAAGCCGGTTTAACGAGTGGACTTATACGCTTACGCGAAGCCGGTTTAACGAGTGGACTTATACGCTACGTGAAGCTGGTTTAACGAGTGGACTTATACGCTATGCGAAGCCAATTTAACGAGTGGACTTATACGCTTACGCGAAGCCGGTTTAACGAGTGGACTTATACACTACGCGAAACCGGTTTAACGATTGGACTTATACGCTACGCGAAGCCGATTTAACGAGCGGACTTATACGCTTACGCGAAGCCGGTTTAACGAGCGGACTTATACGCTTACGCGAAGCCGGTTTAACGAGTGGACTTAT
The DNA here is from genome assembly GCA_030407325.1 of Camellia japonica. Taxonomy (NCBI): domain Eukaryota; kingdom Viridiplantae; phylum Streptophyta; class Magnoliopsida; order Ericales; family Theaceae; genus Camellia; species Camellia japonica. Next base: position 8,703,435 of record JAPPVO010000036.1, read on the forward strand.
ACGCTTACGCGAAGCCGATTTAACGAGTGGACTTATACGCTACACGAAGCCGGTTTAACGAGTGGACTTATACGCTACGCGAAGCCGGTTTAACGAGTGGACTTATACGCTATGCGAAGCCGATTTAACGAGTGGACTTATACGCTTACGCGAAGCCGGTTTAACGAGTGGACTTATACGCTTACGCGAAGACGATTTAACGAGCGGACTTATACGCTTACGCGAAGCCGATTTAACGAGTGGACTTATACGCTTACGCGAAGCCGATTTAACGAGTGGACTTATACGCTTACGCGAAACCGGTTTAACGAGTGGACTTATACGCTACGCGAAGCCGATTTAACGAGTGGACTTATACGCTTACGCGAAGCCGGTTTAACGAGTGGACTTATACGCTTACGCGAAGCCGATTTAACGAGTGGACTTATACGCTTACGCGAAGCCGTTTAACGAGTGGACTTATACGCTACGCGAAGCCAGTTTAACGAGTGGACTTATACGCTACGCGAAGCCGGTTTAACGAGTGGACTTATACGCTATGCGAAGCCGATTTAACGAGTGGACTTATACGCTTACGCGAAGCCGGTTTAACGAGTGGACTTATACGCTACGCGAAGCCGGTTTAACGATTGGACTTATACGCTACGCGAAGCCGATTTAACGAGCGGACTTATACGCTTACGCGAAGCCGGTTTAACGAGCGGACTTATACGCTTACGCGAAGCCGGTTTAACGAGTGGACTTATACGCTACGCGAAGCCGGTTTAACGAGTGGACTTATACGCTACGCGAAGCCGGTTTAACGAGTGGACTTATACGCTACGCGAAGCCGGTTTAACGAGTGGACTTATACGCTATGCGAAGCCGATTTAACGAGTGGACTTATACGCTTACGCGAAGCCGGTTTAACGAGTGGACTTATACGCTTACGCGAAGCCGGGGTGGCAAGTGGACTTACACGCTACGCGAAGCCGGTTGTTTGAAAATTCATGATTTATACAATGCAATGCAATGTCATGGAATGCTGGCTATGTTTGCAACTTTCCCTATTCTCCAACAGGGTGACAGACTAGGTTGGTTCAGTTTCCAGAGTTGAGGCGCATACAAGCTATCTCAACCTATGGGGCTGCCATACAGATTTCAAGCCGGGGATACACCCCTGGGTATTTAAACCAGACTTTAGTCTCGGAAATCCCAAACCTTTTGCGTTCTAGGCATCGCCATTTGAACTCTAGTTTCCACCGTCTCAGTTGATCTCCTAGGAACTCATTACAAACAAAGTCAAGTGACTATACCAGACTGATTGAAGTCGTTCGGGCACGACAAACACCAAAGGAATTGCACCTTTAGAGGATTTAAGGTCTCCTAGACCCGGGAGAGTGTACAAGATGGTGCGATGCGCAAGATAGCGCGATTGAAATTGATGCACAAAGCAGTGCGGTGCCCAAAGTAGGGCGATAGAAATTGATGCACAAAGCAGTGCGATGCCCAAAGCAAGGCGATTGAATTTGATGCACAAAGCAGTGCGGTGCCCAAAGCAGGGCGATTGAATTTGATGCCCAAAGCAGGGCGGTGCCCAAAGCAGGGCGGTTGAATTTGATGCCCAAAGCAGGGCGATTGAATTTGATGCCCAAAGCAGGGCGGTGCCCAAAGCAGGGCGGTGCCCAAAGCAGGGCGATTGAATTTGATGCCCAAAGCAGGGCGATTGAATTTGATGCCCAAAGCAGGGCGGTGCCCAAAACAGGGCGATTGAATTTGATGCCCAAAGCAGGGCGGTTGAATTTGATGCCCAAAGCAGGGCGGTGCCCAAAGCAGGGCGATTGAATTTGATGCCCAAAGCAGGGCGGTGCCCAAAGCAGGGTGATTGAATTTGATGCCCAAAGCAGGGCGGTTGAATTTGATGCCCAAAGCAGGGCGGTTGAATTTGATGCCCAAAGTAGGGCGGTGCCCAAAGCAGGGCGATTGAATTTGATGCCCAAAGCAGGGCGGTGCCCAAAGCAGGGCGATTGAATTTGATATGCACAAGATAATGCGATGGAATTGAAATTGAAATTTGAGTGGTAGGTGCACGAAGTGAGATTATTGTGCGATAGATGCACATAATGAAAGAAGGAATTGTATGTTCGAACCAAATACCGTATACATATACCATGTACAAACAAAATACATACGAATACGGCAATATACACAGACAAATAACAGACCTATACACAGACACAGACATATATACAGTATATATACACGTATATATGACACAGACATATACGGACCTATACACAAACATATATGGATATATACACAGATATATATACGGATATATCTTTTCTGGGCTTGCTGTTTTCTCTCTTTTCTTTTTTTTTCTCTTTTTTTTTTTGTTTTTTTTGTTTTTGGAGTCTCTGTAATCGGGGATCCCCTGACTGTAACAAAATCAGTTTCTGTTTTGCTCATCAATGGCGTGACTGGCATATCACTTTGAATTTGAAAACATTTTTGTTTGATTGAATTTGAGAGTGATTGAATTTTGAACTCTAAATTAAACATTGATTCTATACTGACCTGAATCAAAGAATGACTTAACGAAACAAGAACGAAGCAAAATATACACTGACTAGTATAAATACACCGACTGGTATAAATATACTGACTGGTATAAATACACTGACTGGTATGAATACACTGACTGGTATGAATACACACTTATATACACTGAATAGTTGACTCGAGCGGTGGAGAAGACAGAATCTCTAACTCGACTATGCCCCTAGTTCATTGCCTTGACCCTTTTTTGTCTCTTGATTTTTTGTAAACATGTTTTGATCAACATGAGAGTTAGATTAGCATACTTATTCCATTTTCTGCTTCAAATCATGTAAGCTAAACAGTGAGCACTGAAAATTTTCCCTTTTCAAATCCAAAGAATGGTCCACGTTTTGCAAAAATGGAACAATTTTCGAGAAAAATTAGTCAGCTTCATTCAAATTAATCAAACCTATTTTTGCAAATGGTCACTACTCAACTAACATGGAATCAATCATTGAGGTGCATAGTCCCAAGCCAGATAATCAAAGGGGATAACCGAACCGAGCCGATTTGAACCAAGCTATCCGAACCGAATGAAGCCGAGCAGAACCGGACCGGACCGAACCGAACCGAACCGTCGAACCGAACTAAACCAAGTTAAATCAAACCAATTGAACTGAGCAGAACGAAGATACACCAATCAAACACGGATAGGACAACCAAGTCGACTAAAGACACACCAAGCAAACATGGACAAGATGAATGAGTTGAAAAATTATTAGGGCCGAACTTCGAGATGAAGCTACCTACGTATCCCAAAGATAGGAATCAGGCCATCGTAGTTCGGGCTGAGGGTTCACTCGGGTATTGACACTCTCCTTTTGTGCTCTAACTTTTGCCAAAGCCGCCCTTTCGGGTTTTCGACCTTGTGAGTTTTTTTTTTATTTCCTTTTCATTTTTTGTTTTTTTATTTTGTTTATTTCATTTTTTTTGTCTTTTGAGTTTCTATTTTTTTTTTGTTTTTCTGCTCTAACTTTTGCCTGGGTCGCCCTTCCGGGTGTTCAGCCCAGCGAGCCTCTCAAGGGTTACTTTCATTTTAACTAGTCCATGTTGATTGGGGAATCTCTAAGCCAACTATAAGAACAACTGCTACACTTGACCGGTAGATATGATGATGTAGGGACTAGGTTGAATTGGGTATGAATTTGCCCCTAGTGTTGCCCCTAGTGTAGTGGATAGAAACTCGATTGTCCTTCAATAATAAAATTCATTCTCTCAAATTCTGTTTTTTTTTTCTTTCTAGGCGGTCTTCATCGGGAAATGATTCAGTTTTAACTCTTTGATCACATCCAACCTTTTGCCCCTAGTTCAAGGGCTGCTTCAAATCTAAATCTCATCTGACCTTCTTGCCCCTAGTTCAAGGGTTGCTTCCAATCTGAATCACTGGCCCTACATAGTTTTGGCTAAGGTTCACTCGGGTATTGACACTCTCCTTTTGCGCTCTAACTTTTGCCAAAGCCGCCCTTTCGGGTTTTCAACCTTGTGAGCTTTTCATTTTTCTTTTTTTTTTTCCTTTTTTTTTTTTTTTTTTTTTTTTTTTTTGTGCTCTAACTTTTGCCTGGGTCGCCCTTCCGGGTTTTCGGCCCAGCGAGCCTCTCAAGGGTGATACTTTATTGCCCCTAGTTCAAGGGCTACCTCCATTTCAGCTATGCAAGCCTCACACTGTTGCCCCTAGTTCAAGGGCCGTTTCAAATCGAAATCACATTCTCCCTTATTGCCCCTAGTTGAAGGGCTGCCTTCATTTGAATCATATCATGGATCACATCATTGCCCCTAGTTCAAGGGCTATTTCCATTCATATTTGACCTTATTGTCCCTAGTTGAAGGGCTGCCTCCATTTGAATCACATCCTTGCCCCTAGTTCAAGGGCTGTTTCCCATTCGGCTATGCAAGCCTTACACTTTGGATGGTCATTGAATACTTCGAATCACGGTTTGAAAGCTAAGGAGCTAAGGAGGTCGGACCTCGAGTCAAGAGGGATCCTATGCTGTATAATCAATTCCAGGCCTGTCTTCGCAGGACCACGCAAAAATAGTTTTTGAAATCTTTTCACAAAGTGACTAATCACTCGTACTCTTATGAAAACAAGCTAGAACCAATTTGGACCAAGCCAGGATCTTTCTCAGTACTCACATTAACAAATATGATTTTATTCATCAAAGGCTTAGCACACCTCTCTTCTTCTCAGTTGATCAAAATTTGCAAATCCCGAGGAAATTCTTCCTCTTTGTTTTTATCAGAATTTTGGAAAACATTTTGAAAAACTTTGGTCAATGCAATGATTTAAAGGCACAGAAAAGTAGGCAGACTCTATGGCATTTTTTTTTGTTTTTCTGTTTATTGAAAAGAGACTATGACTCAGCAATGACAACAGACTCAAAAGAAAATGACAAAGAAGACCTAGACAGGACTGAAATGTCTAGGTTGGCACTTTCGAAATCAACAGACTCTGACTCACTAGGCTGACTCGAGCCTAACCCCAACTCTACAAACTTGGTGGAGTCAAACTTAGACTCAATACTCAATTCAGAACTCAGAATAAAACCATTTTCAAATTGCCAGTCAAAGTGTGGGCCAGCCACAACACTCAAAATAAAGCTCGTGCAATCAACGGGTGGTCACTCCCCAATCACAGAGATGGTCGACTTTGTGGGATATCGACATTTTTTTTTATTTTTGATTTTTGATTTTTTTGATTTTATGTTTTTGTTATTTTTTTTTTGTTTTTGAAGTAATGGTGCTAAACTAAACAACCTGAACCACTTATTCGAATTTGAGAACCCCTGTATAGATCCAATACATTGCACATAACACATAGCAGGAAAGAGAACAAACACCCATATGGAGGGTAGGGTTATCCTGTCCTAGCTTTTGAAATGATCTAGGGTTCACTATTCAAACAAGCGGTATCATACATCCTAGAAATGGGAAAACATCCTGTCCTAATTTGAAAGGTACTATGGCTCACTATATGTACAAGGTTAGCTCTACTCTAAGGGTTAAAGTCAAGGTGACGTTACCAAAGAGTCCTTTGAGTCATAACCAATAAAGATCCCAGGAAATCAGAAGAGTCAAATAGCCTCTCTTCGGAGTCTGAGAACCTTAGATAGCAAAGCTAGATAGCAGGGCTACATAGCAAAGCTACCCTTTTGACAAATCTCAAAAGGTTATAACACAAGGCCTCTAAAGTATCGTAAAAATAGGTGTAGTGTCACAAAAAGCTTGCCTGTGCTCCACCAGTATCTGGGCAACACAGGAACTTTAAGTGCACCAATGCATGCAATGCAATAAACATATAATTGAAAATAAAATTCATATCATGGAGTTCGAGTCAAGGTTTCATAAATCCCCAGCAGTGTCGCCAGAAACTGTAACATGCCTGGGAGGGTACCCACGTGCATTAAACAGTTCGGACTCCCGAGATCTCTTTGATCTCAATGTTTCACGAGTGCAATGTGAAACGTAGATGAGAGTCCAGATTTGACAACTTTTATTGAAAATCCATTTTATTGCAATTTTGTCAAAAATGGACTGCGTCATCAGAACTCAGAGTCGCCACCTAATATTTTGGAAAATTAGGAAACCCATGACTCGGTGCCAAAGGCCACTGTTCGTCGTAACCAAGGATGCTTGGCTCGGAACCTTAGGTATGAGAGGGGAATGTCAATAATGAGCACCCCCGCTCACCCGATCAAAAGATCGGCCTCTACTAACCATGATATGACTTTTATTTTCTTTATATGTTTATGTTCTGATTATTTTAGTAAATCCTAAAATTTACTATGTGAAGCATACAAGTATAGACTAGTTTGCTCAAATTGGAACAATTCAACCTCATGTTTGTTTTGAAAACGGTTTGATTTTGCCACCATCAAGTGGGCTTAAAGACGTATACTTATTGAATTATTCCAATTCAAACAACAAGCCTTCATCCACAGGCATTCAAACAGTTTATCATTTAAGCAAATAGCCACATGGTAGGATGCTAAACATAATAAGAAAATCACACACAAATGAGATGCTAAAGCATAAAAACTCACAGATTGACCGACGTCCTCGAACAACTACAAAACAAAAGTTAGTAAAATATGCATGATCTTATATACAAAATCCTAATGCAATTCACTCATGAGATGCACTAAAGATTTGGCTTCTAGAATATGGCATATGAATCATCTTAAAACATCCGATAGCACACAGAATCATGGGATAATCAATTGAAGCATAAAGATGCAAATTTAGCCAAATCTTATGCATAGATCATGGATGTAAAGCAGGGATATGCATGACATGTCAGATATATACATACACACAGTTAGGGAAAGCGATAAAAGAATGGGATAGAAAGAAGCGGGGTGGGGGAATTATTACAATACTTGAATTATTACAGATCCGAATAAGGGAGAGAGGAGAGAAAAATAAAATAAAACAAAACCTCACAAACACTCAAAATAAAAATAAAATAAAGAACTTTATCACTGGCACATTCCACTCCTTTTCACATGTCCCGAGTTCTGCAACACCACATGATTCACATTTTTCAGATTCAAGCGGCAAACCAAGGAACGGATTTGAAATCTGACTAGCATGGCTTATAGGGAAATCACTATTGGATGATGTGCAAATTTCCTGAGAGTGTAAAGAGAGAAAGAATGACTATCTCTTCGTAACCTCGGAGTTGTACAGAGCTTGTGTGCTGATGTCTTCATCTCCGAATCAACTCATGCGAGAGAGAGAGAGTTACTCCATGCAGAGGTGGTTGGGTTTGCACTGGACTGTCATCAACAGAATTGGCCATTGAGAATCGGAGAGGGAGAGAGAGTAGATGCATCTGTGTATGTGTATGATAGGAGAGAGTCATGAGAGAGGGATAGAGAGAGAGAGAGAGAGAGAGGTGGGTTTCTGTCTTGTGCTGTGTGTGTGTGCTGTCCCTCTCCAAACCGTGTATGGATGGTGTGGGTACGGATGGTGTGGGTGGCTCGGTGCAGAGTGGTGGTGGTCTATCAGTCCGTGAGCTCGCCGTGTGTGTCCAGGTGGTGGTCTGTGGATGCGGAGGTGTCATGCATGGGTAGGAGAGTGAAGTTGGTGGGTGTGTGTGTTGGTGCTGGGCCGAGAGAGAGAGGCCAGCTGGGTGTGTGTTTATGGTGATGAGGGTGGCCACGGTTGTTGTGGGTGATAGGTTGGTGCTGTGTGATGGTGTGTGGGTGTGAGGGAGTGATGATCGGTGGTGATGGGGTGCTGGGTCTGTCGTGAGTGATGGGTGAGGTGTGAGTGGGTGTATGCCGTAGGTGATGGGTGAGGTGTGGAGTGCTGTGTTGGGTGTGGAGTGCTTGGTTTGGGTGTGTGTTGAGTGGGTGATGGGTGTATGTGAGTTGTGGCTGGGTTGGTGTTGTGTGGGTCAAAGCCATGTGAGTGCTGGGGTGTATCAAGTGTATGAGTGTCTTCTCTCTCTAAGCATGTCTATGGTATCTCCATGTGGCTTCTATGTGTATCTCCTCTCCATGTGTGTGTTTCTACCCAAACATCTAAAGAACTCTCTCCTCCTCCTCAACCCATTTTCTCTCCTTTCTCTGTGTTGTGTCTGAGCGTGTCTTTTAGGCTGTAAAGCACCCCCTCTTCTTTTCAACACTCAAACCCTAGACCCTCCACTTAACCCATCTCCCCTCTTTTAAAAATATATATCCTCCTATTCCCCCCCCTTTCTCCTCTCCTTTTTTTCCTCTTTCCCTCATCCTTTTCTATTCATCCACGAGGCCACCCACGAGGCCACTCAAAACAACCAACAAACATAATTATTTTATTCTTAATCTTTTTCCTTTTTCTCTTTTTTTTTTTGTTGTTTTCTTTTCTTTACAAGTGTTTTCTTTTTTTATTTATTTTTTATTTTATTTTATTTTTTTTATTTTCTTTTATCTTAAAAATAGTTATCAATTTATATAAAATACACTGAAAAGATATGCACACACCTAATTTAATATGTACACACACATTATAAAACACTAAAATACTAATGATGGCCAAAATGGGTGAGGTTTGGAATTTAACATTTCAATTTGATTTTTTTGATGAGGGTGGTCAAACTAAAATGCCCAAGTCTTAGGGCCGGTCAAAATAGGATGTCTACACCTATGAACTCGATACTTTATTTAACAGTGTTGTTCTTTATTGAGCTGAGTGTTCACCGTGGGTTGAGTGATTTAGTTGTCTTACATTGTGAGTTTGCTACAAACAGTGTTATATTGGTTCTTAATGCTATATTTCATTTGTGTGCTCTTATGATTTTGAGTCAGCTTTATTTCTATTGAGACATGAAGATGTATGCATATGGTTTACATATTGTCCAGGTTAATGCTAGAGTGTATGGAGGAATGGATGGAATTTTGTTGGTTGGACTTTATTTTGGTTAGGATTTGGTTTTGTGGTCTTTTGAACTTGTTCATTATCCCTATTTCCTTTGTATATATGGATGTTGAACAGGTTATTCAGATCTTTTAGTTGCTGATCTATTTAGGTTTTAGCCCTATTTAGTTGTGGTAGGTCCTGGGGTATGCACCTTGGAAACTTGTAAATTTTCTTATTTTATTTTATGATATATTCACTCAAGAAAAAAAAAAAAACTCTTTGGTAGCTGGTTGCTTATGTGATATTAGGTGAATATTTTTATCTGATTGTAATTTTGATCATATTTCAGAATCAAGAGAGAGAACAAAAAAAAAAAAAAAAAAAAGGTAGCGCTTTTTAAAAAAGGCCACCAAATGACGTCATGATGATGCGTTAGTCTGTGATGGAAATGGAAGCGGACATTAAAGATTTTATGACGTTTTAAAAAAAGCCGTCTAATAGTTGTAGCGACAGTTTTCAAACGTTGTAAAGCTATTATAGCAGCCGTATCAACGACGAAAATTTTAAATGTCGCTGTAACATTTTACGACGTTTTTCAGGCTTTTAGCAGCGTTTTTAACTCAAATTTTCTGCAGTGTTTATAACAGGACTTTTCAGTTTCTTATTATTTTGTATTGTTATATTATATATGTCAGGCCCAATTTGTATTCGGCCTATGTGCGACGATGGGCCCATACTAAATTGCTATTTCAGAAGTTCAGCCTAAGTTCGGTGTGACAACTAAAAAATGCAAGTTATTTATGCAAAATTATCAGCCAGTCCTATCCGTTAGGATTATTTACCCAATAAATCTTTGAGTGAGATTTTTATGGATCTATTAGTTTTAAAAATCATACTTTTGCAGTTGATATCATTAGAAAGTAGAGAATTTGGTGTGAAAATTGCAGATTAACAGATTAGGTTGTAAGGTTAAAATTGAAAACATAGCCCTATTAATTTAAAGTAAGACTTGTTAGACATGTTTTATTAGTAGGATTATAGCATATGATTGAAATTGTTAGTTCATGGACTCACGATCCCATGTTTGATCGCAAATTTTATTAATTAGATTACATGTACGACGGACATTCAATCCAATAAAATTGACGAATTTTTAATACTGAGAGAGATTGAGAATCATAATTTTAAGTATAAAAGTAAAAGAAAAAAAATGGTTATCTCACTAATTTAATTGAATAACTAATCTTACACTATTTTATGAAATTATTAATTTTTTTACTATCAATTTCATTAATCAAGGCGGTTTGGTATAAAGTCCGGTCTATCATACCAGCACATAAGTCTCCATTAGCCTGGGAGGAAATATTGTTTGGCTCATATTGTTGTTGGGATCAGTGGTCCAACATGCCCTATTTGTGAAAGGTAGAAGTCTCGCTCTCTCCCTTTTTCTCCCTCTCTCTGCGTGATCATTTTAAGGGTTACAATGGTCTTTTGCCTGAATTTGGGTAGAAATTTAAAAAAGAAAAAGAAAAATGTGGATAAAATATAAATAAAATGTAATTATATTTCATTTATATTTCACTCACATTTTCTCTTCTTTTCTTTTTTTTAAAAATTCTTATCCAAATTCGTAATTCAAACACAACATTAAAGTAATACTATAATGATCATATTTTTTAAATATTTATCTATGATCATTTTTTGTGTTAAACGATTCAATTTTCAAATAATAAAAATTATATGATGTAAATAGAATTATCAGTAACCTATGAATATAATATGATATAAATACAATGATATGACAAAAGTTAAATTTAAAAAATTACAAATACGATGGTTAAGATATTAAGACTAGCTGTTGGTCCTCCCATTTTGGATTTGAACCATCAAGTGGCTCCTTTAATTTATTCATGCGGTGCAAGGTGAACTAGATTGTCTTATAATGCAAATCAAATCAAAAATGATTCAGCAATGTTAGCTATCATGAAAAACCTTTCATGAAAATAATTATGAAAGTTTTGTAACCCTTGAATTACACTTAGAATAAAGCATCACACACTAATCAAGGTAATTCAAGGATCATAACTCTTTCATGAATATTTTCATGAAAAAATTTTCATGATCCCTAACTTTTCTCTTCTTGAGTGGAGTGTCAATCAATGCTCCAAAGAAGTCTATTCTCGTCGGCAATAGTAAAAAAAGGTCCAAAACACTGCCGAGCAAACTTGCTCTGCAACAGGACCTCCAATCCTAAAATCATAGACCAAATCTTAAAGTGTATTTACTTATTTTAATAATTAAGACTGAATCGTATATTGAAAATATTAAATTAAATCAAATCGTATAATTTATTTTGGTTCGAATTAATTTATAATTTTTTCAATTTTTTTCTCAACTAAAATATGATCATTCTGTCTATTCAAATGGTTCAATCTTATCCTCATATGACCTAAATGGAATTGACGGAGCTAACGGTAGTTAATAAGTAAATGTTTTTGCTTTTGTTTTTGTTTTTTTGTTTTTTTGTATGAAATCAAAATTTTATTTTCCATGTGACCAAGCAATCCCTTTCCTTCTCCCTCTTTATCTCTCTATCTATTTCCTTCGGTCTTGTTTGATTAATATGATTAATAGTGAAAGAATTAATAATCTCGTAAATTAATGTAAGATTAGTTATTCAATTAAATTAGTGAGATAACCATTTATTGCTTTTCATTTTTTTTTTTCCTTTCATATTAGAAATTATGATCCCCAGCCCAACCCCTCTCAATATTAAAAATTTGTCAATTTCGTCAAATTGAATATCCGTCATATATGTAATCCGATTAATAAAATTGACAATCAAATTAGTGAGATAACCATTTCTTATTTTAATTTCTTTTTTAAAAAAAAAATTAACAATAAATTATATTTTACTATTAAGATTCCTCATGAGTCTAATCAAATTTCATTGTGAATAATTAATTCTTTTTCTTCATAATTTATTCTCCAAAAGTTGGGCAATTCTATTTTCACACACTAATTCCACTCAGTTCACACATTTAGTAAAAAAAAATTTAATACAATTTTATCTGAAAATAAAAATATCATAGTACTCTCATATTCTTTTACTCAAACCATATTTCTAAAAGCCACAACCATCCTCTATTGTCAACGCCACCTCTCTCATCCGTCATCTCCTCTTGTGGCTTCTTTTCTTATCCGCCTACGATTACTTTCTGCCATGAACCATACATTCCCACAAGTCTCTCACCATGAATCACTCAATATTGACTGTGGAAGTCTAGGATGGAGGGGGGATGAGCTAGAAGTGGCGATGGTGGTAGCGATAGAGGGTTGAAAGTGGCGGCAATGACAGTAAAAGATGATTGGATGAATGAAAAAGGCAAAAAAAAAAAAAAAGATTTTGTTTGGTATAGTTTTAGAATATGTTTTCAAAAATAAATTAAAAAAATTCTTATTTTAATATGGTTTCATCTTTTTAGGGGCAAAAAGATTCAAAAATTAAAAAATATTTTTTTGTTATTTATTTTTGTCAAATTAATTTATATTTTTCTCATAAAATTTTTAAAAATTTGATTCAAAAATTGAAACCAAACATAGCCATAGGGTTTTAAAATTGAAAATGAGAGTAATATTGAGATATAGATTTTTTTTGATCGGAAAAACGAAATATTTATTGATGAAACAATCAAAGTATAAACTATTACATCAATAAAGAAGAGCTTGGAGCTAAACAAAAGCTCCAAGCGCCAGTTGGTGAGGAACCAACAACCAAAAGCAAGATAACAAACTAACAGATAGCAGCTAGACTAATCCTAGAAAGTAAGAGACGAAGCAAAAAACAAACCAGCAAAGAGCCAACACTGAGAGAAAACCTGCTAAGCTAACACTAGACAACATAAAGTATATTTTTATATGTGTACTGAGAATTTATATTTTTATAATGTGTGTATTGAGAAAGTATTCATTAAGTGTGTGTATTGAAAGAAATTAGTGTGTAAAAATAGAATTATCTCGAAAAGTTTGCTTCTTCTTAATGGTTTGTTTTATTCCAAATCTATCCTTATAATTAAATATAAATAAAAAATTGTATAAACAAATTTAATTTACTTAAAAATTATATTTTTAATTGTAAAAATTAAACAAATTATATTGAACAATATTATAAACAAGAATTTGATCAAAAGTGCTAGCATAAGATTATGTTGAACAATATTATGTTGTCTCGTATTATGAAAATATGTGGTAAATAATTCAAAAAGCCTAATTTTACTAATATTACATTAAAAGAGGGAAATACTACCATAGCAAATCCAGATACTTTTCAAAGGGTGAGGTAAAAAAAATAATGAATTTTATGTCAACGTTTTTATTTAATAGAATTTGCATATTTTTAAAATTTCAAAAAGATTTTCTTTCAAAGGTAAACTTGGAACAAAACATATTACCATGGAGAAATTATTTTTTTGGAAACAAGTTATCAAAAATAGGATTTAATTGTGGATATCAAAATTTGATAGGATTTTCAATAATATTGTATTAATTATTGTTGGTTTCCTATGAGTGCATGGATGGGATTGAGACTTGTTGAGTATAGATGATCCAAGGCATATTTTTCTGTCTTCATGTCTGTCTGTACTTTGGAATTAACAAAAGCAGCCATATAATCTCATCACCTTATCTTTTTAGAATCCATCCAAACACCAAACAAAAAAACAAAAGAATCCAGCCAACCACTTACAACCCTACTAAGAAACAAGACAGAAGTGTGAGTTTGTATTTCTCTCCTTCAAAATATGACATATCAAAGGGAAAAAACAACAAATCTAACACACACTCACTTCCTTATTACATAATAGACTAGTACCAAAACTCAAATACATAGATCATCAACTTAAACACACAACCCAACTAAAAATCACTTCATAACATCATCAGACCAAGTACTCCTCTCAAATCCATCTATTGGCAACTCTAACCTTCAATCCATGCTTCATGTAGAGAATGATCGAAGCATTAGGAACCACAGGGTGACCTTCCACAACTCTAACATTGTAGTTATGGATTATTGCAGCCAAAACTGCCTTCATTTGAGTGAAAGCAACTTCTTTCCCCAAACAAGTCCTCGGTCCTGCATTGAACGCGAAGAACTTGTAAGATGGCTCATGTTTGATTGTTCCTCGGTCGGATATCCATCGCTCTGGCTTGAACTCCAAGCAATCCTCTCCCCACACAAATTCCATCCTCCCCATTGCATACAAAGAGAAAAGTATTTTCATTTTCGGGTGAACACGGTGCCCCGTGGGCAGTGTGTCCACTTGACTGGGCTCTTTGTGTTGGATTGGAACTGGTGGGTAAAGCCTCAATGACTCACACAATGCAGCATGCAAATAAACCAACTTGCTTAGCTCTTTTGCCTCGAAAAGCCGCAATTTCTCAGTTTCTCCCTCAGGTATAACCGATTTAAGCTCTTCTCTTATCTTTTCTTCGATGGTTGGATGCTGCGAAACAAGCCAAATAAACCATGTCAGAGCTGAACTAGTCGTGTCTCGTCCTGCAAGCATGAGATTCAAAACAGTATCCCTCAAGAACTTATCATCGCGCTTTAAATTGAAGGTGTCATCTTCAATCAAGTATGATGTTAGTAAGTCCACAGCTTCTTCTTCTTCTTCTCCCTCTTTTAACTCGGCCTTTTTGCTCATTTCTTCTTTCTTCATCGATACATAATTATTGATAACGTGATCTAAGGTTTTCCAAGCTTCGCTTAATTTCTTCTCATGTCCAATCCCTAGCCAACTTTGGATCCTCCACACCGTTTCAGGAACGACGTGCCTCATAAGCAAGGCTTCTTCGGCGTCATCCATGGCTTTCGCAAAGGGTACATCTGGAAATTCAATTGAAAGACAACCCGGGTCATAACTAGTTATCAAAATACAAGTAGTATCAAATGTGAACCTTTGAAATAAATCTTGCAAGTCCACAATTAGGCCTTGTTTGGACAAATGGTTAAGAACCGGGATCAACCCCGCCTCCACTTTTCCCCAACTAGTCTTGACTAAAAACCGGTAGAATCGATGGTGGTTGATCAACACGCGGGCGAGCTTTCTCTGATTCTTCCACAGATCTGCGTCGGAGTTGAAAATCCCATCTCCCAAAACATCAAACATTTTCAAGAACTCGGGTCCTTTAGGGAAATTAGGGAAATTGGAACTCATAACGTGGTGCACGTTAGCAAGATCAACTGTGCTTAACATGTCCATGTTAGCAAACCAAGGGCCTTTTAGCAAAAACGTACCACCAGTACGCCCTAGGATTTCGGTACACATTTCATGAACCTGGTTCACATGGCGGAGCATGCTCGGCAACATGCCAAGAACCGGCCAGTTCCGCGGCAAGTCATTGTTGTCACCAAAGAAATACAAGATAATGAAGAAGATGAATGCTAAGAGCACTTCAAAATAGCCTAGTGAGACCATTTATTTTTGAGCTTTTGTGTGAAAAGCTTTTTCTTTCTCTTTTTATATTTTTATTTTCAAGATGGGATTTCTGTGAAAAGCTTGGAATGTGCTTGAACGATATATATAGGAAGGTAGAAAAAATTCCTCTAATTCCTGATTAGATCCTTATAATCTCACAAATAAATAAATTATTTAAATTAATTAAAATCCTCCTACGCATATAAGTTATGCTTTAAACAAATAAAATTTGTTTACAGGTTAAGTTATTACTTAAGTTATGCTTTAATTCATTAATACCATTACAACAGAAACCATAATGAGTCTTATGAATCTGAATATAATGGTGAAATTCATATTTAAATTTGAAATAAATCCAAACAAAACACCATAATAATACTAATCAAATAGTGATAGTATTTACCCAAAATGAAAAGAAAATCAATGTTAACGTTATAGTTAATTTTGACAAAACCAAAAAGCTTTTTGTGGAGCTTTAATATTAAAACTTGGCCAGTATTTAACTTTCCATATAAAAAAAAGATTTAATCCAAAAGGATTCAACATCTTATTTTCAAAAAGAAAACGATAACTAAATACACTTAATTGCACATAAATCTGACCGTGATATGTATAGGACCGTAGATAAAATTCACGATATATATTGGAAGGTAGATAAAATTAATGTAATCCTGGTTAGATCCTTATAATCTCACAAATAAGTAAATTACTTAAATTAATTAAAATCCTCCAACCCATATAAGTTATGCTTTAAACAAATAAAATTTGTTTACAGGTTAAGTTATCATTTAAGTTATTACTTAAGTTATGCTTCAATTCATTAATATCATTACAATAGAAACCATAATGAGTCTCATGAACCCGAATATAACGGTGAAATTCATATTTAAATTTGAAATAAATCCAAACAAAACACTATAATAATACTAATTAAATAGTGATACTATTTACCCAAAATGAAAAGAAAATCAATGTTAACGCTATAGTTAATTTTGACAAAACCAAAAAGCTTTTTGTGAAGGTTTAATATTAAAACTTGGGCAGTATTTAACTTTCCATATAAAAAAAGATTTAATCCAAAACGATTCAACTTCTTATTTTTCAAAAGGAAAACGATAACAAAATGCACACTATGGTACATAAAGCAGACCGTGATATATATAGGAAAGTAGATAAAATCCCTGTAATCTCGGTTAGATCCTTATAATCTCACAAATAACTAAATTACTTAAATTAATTAAAATCCTCCTATCCATATAAGCTATGCTTTAAACAAATAAAATTTGTTTACAGGTTAAGTTATTGCTTAAGTTACGCTTTAATTCATTAAGATCATTACAATGGAAACCATAATGAGTCTCATAAATCTGAATATAACGGTGAAATTCATATTTAAATTTGAAATAAATCCAAACAAAACACTATAATAATACTAATCAAATACTGATACTATCTACCCAAAATAAAAAGAAAATCAATGTTAATGTTATAGTTAATTTTGACAAAACTAAAAAGCTTTTTGTGGAGCTTTAATATTAAAATTTCGGCAGTATATAACTTTCCATATAAAAAAAGATTTAATCCAAAAGGATTCAACTTCTTATTTTTCAAAAGGAAAACGATAACTAAAGGCACTTTATTATACATAAATCTGACTGTGATATATATAGGAGGTAGATAAAATTCCTGTAATCCTGGTTAGATCCATATAATCTCAAAAATAAGTAAATTACTTAAATTAATTAAAATCTTCCTACCCATATAAGTTATGCTTTAAACAAATAAAATTTGTTTACAGGTTAAGTTATTACTTAAGTTATGCTTTAATTCATTAATATCATTACAATAGAAACCATAATTCATAAATCCGAATATAACGGTGAAATTACATTTAAATTTGAAATAAATCCAAACAAAACACCATAATAATAATAATAATCAAATAGTGATACTATTTACCCAAAATGAAAAGAAAATCAATGTTAACGTTATAGTTTAATTTTGACAAAACCAGAAAGCTTTTTGTGGAGCTTTAATATTAAAACTTGGGCAGCATTTAACTTTCCATATAAAAAAAGATTTAATCCAAAAGGATCCAACTTGTTATTTTCAAAAGGAAAACGATAACTAAATGCACTTTATTGTACATAAATCTGACCGTGATATATATAGGAAGGTAGATAAAATTCGCGATATATATTGGAAGGTAGATAAAATTCCTGTAATCCTGGTCAGATCCTTATAATCTCACAAATAATTAAATTACTTAAATTAATTGAAATCCTCCTACCCATATAAGCGATGCTTCAAACATATAAAATTGTTTACAGGTAAAGTTATTACCTAAGTTATGCTTTAATTCATTAAGATCATTACAATGGAAACCATAATGGGTCTCATGAATCCGAATATAACGGTGAAATTCATATTTAAATTTGAAATAAATCCAAACTAAACACCATAATAATACAAATCAAATAGTGATACTATTTACCCAAAATGAAAAGAAAATCAATGCTAACATTATAGTTAATTTTGACAAAACCAGAAAACTTTTTGTGGAGCTTTAATATTAAAACTTGGGCAATATTTAACTTTCCATATAAAAAAAGATTTAATCCAAAAAGATTCAACATCTTATTTTTCAAAAGGAAAACTATAACTAAATGCACTTTATTGTACATAAATCTGACCGTGATATATAAAGGGGGTAGATAAAATTCACGATATATATTGGAAGGTAGATAATATTCTTGTAATCCGGGTGAGATCCTTATAATCTCACAAATAAGCAAATTACTTAAATTAATTAAAATCCTCCTACCCATATAAGGGATGCTTTAAACAAATAAAATTTGTTTACAAGTTAAGTTATTACTTAAGTTATGCTTTAATTCATTAAGATCATTACAATAGAAACCAAAATGCGTCTCATGAATCCGAATATAACGGTGAAATTCATATTTAAATTTGAAATAAATCCAAACAAAACACCATAATAATACTAATCAAATAATGATACTATTTACCCAAAATGAAAAGAAAATCAATGTTAACGTTATAGTTAATTTGGACAAAACCAGAAAGGTTTTTGTGAAGCTTTAATATTAAAACTTAGACAGTATTTAACTTTCCATATAAAAAAAGATTTAATCCAAAAGGATTCAACTTCTTATTTTTCAAAAGGAAAACAATAACTAAATGCACTTTATTATACATAAATCTGACCGTGATACATATACGAAAGTAGATAAAATTCACGATATATATTGGAAGATAGATAAATTTCTTATAATCCTGGTTAGATCCTTATGATCTCACAAATAAGTAAATTACTTAAATTAATTAAAATCCTCCTACCCATATAAGCGATGCGTTAAACAAATAAAATTTGTTTACAGGTTAAGTTATTACATAAGTTATTACTTAATTCATTAACATCATTACAATGGAAACCATAATGGGTCTCATGAATCCGAATATAACTGTGAAATTCATATTTAAATTTGAAATAAATCCAAACAAAACACCATAATAACACTAATCAAATAGTGATACTATTTACCCAAAAATGAAAAGAAAATCAATGCTAACGTAATAGTTAATTTTGACAGAACTAGAAAGCTTTTTGTGGAGCTTTAATATTAAAACTTGGGCAGTATTTAACTTTCCATATAAAAAAAGATTTAATCCAAAAGGATTCACCTTCTTATTTTTCAAAAGGAAAATGATAACTAAATGCACTTTATTGTGCATAAATCTAACCGTGATATATATAGGATGTGACGACTGGGTCACTTTCTTCTATTTCTTTCTTCATTTCTTCGCTCTATCTTCCTTTTGCTTCCATTGGAATAGAGACGTTCGGAAATGACTCCCTAAATAAAGTTCTTATTCTTGTGTTGTTCGATGTCGAGTTTCACTTGTTCCGGGAAGTGCAAGGATAGGTCCGGAGTGCCCGGGAGCGAAGAGGAATTTTTCTGGGCTGCTGGGCCAGGGCCGCACGCACAAGAGGCCAAGCCGCACGTGCGGGAAGAGGGGATTTTGGTGGATTGCATTCTACTTAAAAAGCACGAGCGAAGAGTGGTGCGGGAGAGCCACCGCACGTGCGGGGGTGAGAGCTGCACGTATGGCAAGAAGCGCTCCGCACGTGCGGGGATGGGCGCCGCACGTGCGGCATTCTAGCAGTCCGAAACTCTGTTTTTTCGTCTCTTTTGGTCCAAATGTGTATCTCATTTTTGACACTACTCTCTCACTTTAAACCCTATTTTTCTCCCCCTTCTCTCTAAAAAACATCATCAAACGCCAAAACTCTTTGATTCTTGCAATCTTTGGGCCAAGATCCTCATCATCTTCCTCTAAATCTTGAAGATCAAGAACTAGGGCTCCTCTTGGTGTGGTGAGGGTTGAAGGATCATCCATCTAAACTAGGGCTTTTCTTCTCCATCTTCTCAAAGACCTTGAGGTAGGGAACTCTTGAGTCATATATACATGTTTTGCTTCATAAATGTTGATTTTAAAGCTTCTATGAGGTTGTTGTGTTAGTTTTAATCTTGCACTAAATGAAGAGAGAGAAAGGGAGTTTTGAAAGAGGGGTTTTAAATCTCAACTTCCTTTTTATCCATGAGAATGTTCTTTGTGCTAAATGTAAGAAAATTATGGTTTTGATTAGGTTTCACCATGAAATGGGAGGATTGTTGGGTTTTTGGTGAAAACCCTAGAAATTGGGGGTTTATGAAAACATGAGAAAAACTATGAAATTCTTCTTTTCTTGTGTTTAAATAAGTAAATGAGTGTGGATTTCACAAGGTGATATAATGAAATGTTAATTTCTTGATATAAAAGAGTGGAAGACTTTTTTTTCTTTTTTAAACTATTGTTGAATGTATGGAAATATTTAAGTGGAATTTGATAATTGTTGTGCATTATGGATTGTGAGAATTAATGTTTGAAAAACATTACATGTAGTCTTGATGAGACTATATTGCTAAGAATTGTGAAAGGGGAATTGTGGCTAAGTGTAGATAACATATGGTTATCTTGGAGAAGAGCATGGAAAAGAGGTAATGGAAGATGTGATTGTTGACATTATTGTAGAGACCTTGAAAATAAGGAAATGTTAGAAGATATGGGAAATCATTGCATTGCATATTCATTCAATTATTATTTTTGCATGGTAAATTTCGATTGAAGGTATTTATGTCATGAAAAAAAATAATGTTGTGATAAGAACTATGGAAATGTGTATGGGGTAAATACGGTGGTAAGTCCGGTTAGGGGGTGTAGATGAATTTGATAAGTTGGCCTGAGTGTCCATGGTGAAATACCAGAAAACCGCGCGGATAGGTGTTAAGCCTTCCGGTTAATACCGGTAAAAATGACAGTTTGGTAGTACTCGTAGAGTCTACTTGCAGACACCAGCCTAGGGATTACCAGTGTCGTATTTACCGCCCCTATTGATTAAAATTGGAAGTTTTTGAAATGTGTAAGATTGTTAGCTTTTATTGAAATGGAAATTTTAAGAAGAGCATGAAATGAAATTTTCTTTAAGAAAGTATGGCATAGCATGAACATTAGCATTTTTATTGAGAATTGCATAACTGTATATACTTTGTTAGAATTCTCCACTGGGCTTTATGCTCACCCCTATGGGACTTTGGTGCAGGTAAAGACATGGTGATCCCGCCAAGTTGAGGGCGTGGATAATTGTAAAGAGTGTATAGCTCTTATTTTTATTGCGATCTTTTTGTAAGCTAAGGGCTAATGTGTTTGGGTCCGAGAGACCATTTTGTGTGACCGGGTTATTGCCTTGGAAGATGTAAGCCCTTAAGGACATTTTATTGTTTTGAGAATTGATGCTTCACATGCTATAGATTCATGTATCCTTTTATGCTGTGAATGTATACCGCATGTGGAACTTTTGTATTAAACACATTTATTATATATGTGAAGATGGAAGGATTATTGTCATTGTGTAGTGAATGTTTATTAATTTGGGAAGTTCATGTTGAATCATTTTCGGGGCGTTACAACTTGGTATCAGAGCTACTGGTTTTGAATACTTGGGGCTCGCGGGAAGTGGTTGTTATACCACAATGGGTTCGTTTCGCATGATTAGGAAATATTTTGTTTAATTGTGATTATGTGATAGCATGCTTACGTGACTATGTGGATATGGGATTAGACTTTTAGGATGTTATTTGCACCTATTAGATTCCTTGAGGTCTTATTAGAAGGGTACTTGATCAATACTCATTCTACTAAGAATTCTTGGTTTCTCATGGGACGAATCTCATCACTAAAGGATAATTCGTATGTGTTTACGTGACTACGTGCTTATGTAGAGTGAATTAAATTGTTTGTGTGTTAAGATGTATATAATTGTTATAGTTTGATGTGTGAGGCTAGTTGCGAGTACATTTGAAATTATGTGCTAAATTTTCTATCTTGTTCCGTAATTAGGATGTCAGGAAGGATTCAAAGTCGTGGTGGTAGAGGCAGAAGATGTGGTAAGGGCCGCCGGGGTGTGCATGGAGTACCGGTCCATGAGGTACCGGTGCAAGAAGAGGGTTTAGGCCAAGCTAACATGGCCGAACAAGTGGGGGAAGCGGAGGTGCCGGGGCAAGCCGGCCAAGCCGCAATGGGGGCTCTAGCTCGGGAAATGGCGAGGGCATTGAGGGAGTCCATGAACATAGTTAGGGCAGAGACCCAAGCTAGGGAGAATGTTGCAGAGACAAGGGCGAGCTTCCTCACGAAGGAGTTCTTGCGGGCCAAGCCGGATGAGTTTTATGGCGTCCCCGAGCCAAAGAAAGCGGACAAATGGCTAGAACAAATCGTGAAGACTTTTGACATGCTTCATATAGAAGATAGCGAATTGAGGGTGACTCTTGCGAGCTATTACCTCAAAGGAGACGCGGGCCAATGGTGGAAATATGCTGTAGACGTCCCCGAACGCATCCCGGGGAAAAGGAGTGCGAGTCCCTCCCGTTCTGGTTCGATATTGGGTCACTACAGTTCGAAGGACTCAAATGTCACGGTTCTTAATCTTGAACCAAATAGTCCAAATCCGGCAAATCGTTTTGGAAAACTGATTTTTTTTGAAAGAAGTGCCAAACATGGACTGCTTTGCCAGATACAGAGTCGCCACCTAAATGTTTTTTAATGGGAAATTTAGGAAACCCTGACTCGGTGCCAAAGGCCACGTGTCCGTCATCACCAAAGTTGCCTCGGCTCGGGAACTTGGGTACGATTGGGGAAGGTCACTTCGTGAGCACCCCCGCTCGCCCGGTCAAAGACCGGCCTCTACTAACCATGATATCTGTTTTTGAAAACATTGTATGCTCTTATTCCGGTTATTAGCCTAGGTTACTATGTGATGCTCGCAGCAAACAAGTATAGACTGAGTCGCCTGAATTGGAACAAAACATTTCATGTTTGTTTGTTTGAAAATGGTTTGATGGTGCTACCCGCAGGTAGGCTAAGACGTGGATTTGCCACCCTCGGGTGGGCTTAGAAAACATGATTTTGCCACTATCTAGTGGGCTTAAAACAAACAGTCAACGCATTGTCCCAATTCAAGTAACACAACCTCCACCCACAGGCATTCAAGGCAGTTATATCACATAAGCACATAGCCTCATGGCAAGCATGCTATTCATGGCAACACTCACACGCATGCAAAGATGCTAAAGCATAAAACTCACCGAGTATTCCGAGCCAAAAACAGAAAACCGATTAGAAATCATGCATGATCTTAATTATACAGGGATGCCTAATGCAACACATGCAATAATGCAACTATAGCAGGCTCGGCTATTCTAAACATGGCATGTGGAATGCTACAGCTAACATGTATTCAATTTGGAATTGAAATACAAATGCAGTTTGTATGATGCGCCGAGCCCGGTGCGTGCAAGACAGATGAATGATGCAAACATACTGTCATACTGTATGCTAATTGAAATATGCCCTATATCTAACCATCATAAGCGGGTAAATAAAAGGGAAGAAAGACGTGGGGTTGGAAGACATACATCACACTCACCCACACTTATTACAATTATGCCCTTGCGCAGAGGGTCCAAATAAATATACAGTCCGAATGAAAGAATAGTACAGTCCGAAATATACAGTCCGAATAATATACAAATTCCTAATTAATTAACAAATTAAATTAAGAAAAACTGTAGACTGGCATGCAAGCCAGGGGCTGCCTCACTTCCGCTGAATGATGTATGCTGGGCTGCTTTACGCGGAAATCCACTGGAATGCCCCGATTAGCCTCTGTTTGCAATGTTTCTCGAAATGCGTGCCAGACTCTGAAAAGTTGCTGATTCTTCATTTTGCTGCAACAGAGAGCAGGAAAGGGGCATAACAATGTATTTCACAAATATATGCATGCCTCGATCCTCGTGCCACCAATCACGCATCTCGATGCATGATGGCCGAGGAGTCGGATTGCACAACTCAATATAGGATGAATGCAGATGAATGCTACAACAAAACCTAACTCCATCATGGGTAATCCGGAGTGTTGGTGACTTGGGAATTGAGACCCGTTCCGTCACTCGGAGTACGAAACGTGCCTCGTTTCCCGTGCCCGGGCTAACTCCTATCCCGAACACGATGCAATATGCATGATATGCATGAAATGTAGCTAATATGCAATCCTAGCATGCACAATGCTATGAAAATGAGATGTCTCGAAATGCGTGCACACGGGCACGCAAACCGAGGAGATGATCCTAAGGCATAAAATGTCATACGCAATGCAATTGGACTTACACTAACATGAGGGAGCCTCAGCCACACTCACATAAGAAGCCGACGGATGAAAATGAAACGCCTCAAAATGCGTGCACACGGACGCGCAAACTGAGGCGATGGCCGTAAGGTGTGAAATGACATGAAATATGATATGCAATGACACTAAAATGAGATGTCTCGAAATGCGTGTCCACGGGCACGCAAACCAAGAAAATGGCATACGGAATGCAACAGGACTAAAATGAGATATGCGATGCAATATGGGCTTACACCAACATGAGAGAGCCTCAGCTACACTCACACGGGAGGCCAATAGATGAAAATGAGATGCCTTGAAATGCGTGCACACGGGCACGCAAACCGACGCAATGCCACGCACTGCGATGAGACTAAAATGACATACAGAATGCAAAATGGACTTACGCAAAATGGACTTACACTAACATGAGTGAACCTCAGCCACACTCACATAAGAGGCCGTCGGATGAAAATGAGATGCCTCGAAATGCGTGCACACGGGCACGCGAACCGAGGCGATGGCCGTAAGGCATGAAATGGCACTCCAAATGCAAATTGGACTTATACTAACATGAGAGAGCCTCAGCCACACTCACATAAGAGGCCGTCGGATGAAAATGAGATGCCTCGAAATGCGTGCACACGGGCACGCGAACCGAGACGAGGGCCGTAAGGCATGAAATGACATGGAAATGATATGCAAACATGCAAATGGAATTTCAGCACTCACAAATGATGCAAAACAGTCCCGAAAGGTGGGGAAATGACACCAAATGTACGGAATGGTCCCGAAATGCGATATTAAACACCCGAAATGGCCTACAGCCATACTAAACATGCATAATATGGACATGGAATGAAAATGCAGTAGCAAGGCAGCCCCAAAACAAGCATTTTTCAGTCTAGAACAAGGCCAAACAGCAAGCATAGATAGGGCAACAATAGCATGCAAAAATACGGGCCAAGAGAGGGGTATTGAAGCAAGTGATACATGCAATGCCCAAATGGAAAAGTACCCTTCTACAACACTGAAGAGGGGCTAAAAATATGACCATTTACAGTAGATGACATCCCCCAACTCAGTATGAAAACATGCTAAAAATAACATACAAGAACTAGGATACATAAGGCTATAACATGAGGTACCCCAAAAATTCATCAAACCAGCAAAGACCCTTAATGAAATAAGTCAAGAAGATCAAAATATGACTCTTTACAGTTCTGATGATGGCCGAAATCAGAAGCTAGATAAGACTAAAAAAGCATGCAAAAATGGGGGTCAAAGAGGGGTATAATGACAAGTATAACATGGAGACCCCCAACAAGGTTGATCCCTTCTACAATGTTGTAGAGGGACACAAAATAAACCTACTCACAGTTCATGACATGCTCCGAAACAGACTACATGTAGGTCAAACAAATCATGCAAATTTACGGTAAATTGGAGGAATTGTGAAGCAAGTGCATGATAGAGAGGCCAAACAGAGTTGAGCCCTTCTTCAATGTTGAATAGGGGCTCAAAATAGGCCCACTTACAGTTTACATTATGCTCGAAAACAGATCACTCATAGGCCAAAGAAATCATGCAAGATTAAGGCATACCAAGGGGTATTGAAACAAGTGCAAGATAGTGATCTCAAATAGGGTTGAACCCTTCAACAAACATGTAAAATGGCTCAAAATAATGCCCCTTTCAGTTAGGGTCGGAGCTCAAAACAACAAGACAATAGGCTAGAAGAATGGTGCAAAAAAAAGCTACAAAAGGGGGAAATGGCAACTTACCCTTGTAGACAAGTCTTGGCTGCCTTCTTGGACCAAATTTGCTGCCTCTTAGCTGCTGGAAATCAGCTCCAAGTGTTGGAATGGAGTGTGGGGGTCTTGTGCTAGGGGTTGATGTAGAAATGGTGCAAGAAAATGACTTTGGAGCTTGGAAATGGAGAGAAAATGGAAGGTGGAAGGTATGGAACTCTCCCAAAATGTGTCTAACAATGTCCAACCCCCATCCAAGAAGCCAAGCCTCTCCTTTATAGAGGAGAGGCATCAAAAATATCTCCAAGACCTCTCTAATCCTCCATACACGTGTATGGAGGATGGTCCAATTGGAAATCAGCTGGCACAGCTGGAATACACTGAGGGAGAGGAAAATGGCCGGCCAACTCACAGGGGCAAAAAGGTCATTTCACAAAAGGGTGGCCGGCCAGCTAGGTTTCAGGAACTGTCGGGAAGAAGGCTGGCCGGTGGGTGCTAGGGAAGTCCAAATGTGGCCATTCAAGTGTCCAAATTGAAGCCCCAGAAGTTAGCTTTCCAATGGCACAAACCTTGCATCAAAATTCCTCTTGTGGAAAAAGTTATGCCCGTTTCCGTGAAGCCGCGCAGATTTCAGTTCAACCGGAGTGATGCCTTACTTCAATCAACCATATCTCCTCCGTCCGGAATTGAATTTAGGAGATTCTTGAGTGCAAAATGAAGCCCCGGAAGTATGCTTTCCAACGATGGTGGCCTCATACTTTAATTCCTCTTGTGCAAAGAGTTACGCCCGTTTCGGTGAAGCCGCGTAGACTTTTCTCCTTCCCGGATCCACTTTCAAAGAGGTTTCAAAATGGACAAAAGAATTACTGGCCGGCCATGTATTTTTAGGATCCTCTCATGTGTGTACAACACAAATATGTGGTTTTGGCTCGAAGAAAATGGCCCTAGGGTGTTCAACATTAGCCCGGAAGTGAGAAAAACGGGCGCCGGGGGGCGCCGGAGGAGCATAACTGGTTGCTGAGACAATTGCTGGCTTCCCACCCTCCAGTGATCTTCCTGGAGATAAAACAGAGGTACCTGCCAAAAATAAACGAAAACCGATGCAAAACGAACGCTTGGGGACCAAAACACGCAGTTTGGGATCCCGAAAATAGGCTGTTAAGCACCAAAAGTGGCATTCGGCCACGAAGTGGGTATCTAAGACCCCAGTGTCCCTCGAAAGGGAGTAAATGAGATGCATGCCAAAAACCAGAGGAATCGGAGATGGTTGGGTGGTCCCGAACCGAGGCACACGGCCTGACGGCTCCGAAAACCGGGAACCGGGCTCCGAAATGGGCAAAATGGCCTACGGGCACGAAATGTAGCCCACGGCCACTGAGAGATGATCTACGGGACCTCTCCCTCCCCTCAGGAAAGAAAACAGAGAAAATCGAGTCCAGTTCGCAAACCGAGGCAAGGCACAGAAGAGAGTTCGGAAGTTCGGAGGCAGGGCACACGGCCGCGACTCTGAGACTTCTGAACGAGCACAATATGCAACATCACCGAGCGCTCAATCGGTGACGTCTGAGTCTTAAGGTTGGTCAAAAATGGGGTGTCTACATATGCCAAAGGCCGAATAGAGCCGACTTGGGAAGCGTTTGTGGTGGCTTTCCAAGACAAGTATCTACCTCCTACGGCTAGGGAGAGGCTGAGGCAGGAGTTTAAAGACCTTAAGCAACTAAATATGTCTGTGGCCGAGTTTGAAGTGGCCTTTTCCAGTTTGTCCCGGTTTGCACCGGAATTGGTAGCGACGGAAGAGCGCCGTTGCATCGAGTTCGAGCAGAGATTAAGAACCAAGATTCTATTCAAGGTTGCCGGGAACATGATCCGAAATTATGATCGCCTTGTGGAGGAAGCCGCACATGTGGAGATTATTGTGGAAGCCGAGGAGGAGAGACTTCAGAATTCGAGGTCTAGGGGGCCAAGGGTCACAGGGGGACTTTAGGCCCAACAAGAAGAGTAAGAGTACCTTTTCATCCCAGTCTCATTCGCAACAATCTAGATCTACTTTCCCCTTGCCTAGTGTAGGCCCGGGGAAGAGTGCACCGAGTGGGTTTTCTTGCTTCAAGTGTGGCCAACTGGGTCACAAGGCCTTTGCGTGTCCACAGAAGGGAGGAGGACAGCAGGTGTTGCCACCACCACCACCTAATCGATCTCAGAGTCAGACTCAGAGTAGGGGTCAGGGACTTACTTGCTATCAGTGCGGTCAGTCAGGGCACATGAAGAGAGCTTGCCCTCAGTTGAGAGACGCGTTTGGCGCTTCAGGGTCTAGGCAAACATAGAGCCATCAACAGGCTTACTCAGCTCAGACTTCACGAGTTCATCAGGGAGCCGCTTCAGCTCAGTCTGTACAGCCGGCCTATGCTCCGAGGGACGAGCAGGTTGATCAGAGGTCGCAAGTGCGCGTGTATGCAGTTACAACGCCAGAGCAGTTGCTAGGATCCTCGGTAGTGAAAGGTATTTTCATTGTGTGTAATTCTTTGGCAAATGTGTTGATAGGTACGGGTGCGTCTCATTCATTCATATCTGCTGCATTCACATCTGCATTGGGGCTAGAGATGACTCAGTTAGCGTCTCCACTCAGAGTAGAGTCTCTAGTTGGGGGTACAGTTGACCTGGATGGGGGTTGTCATGGTTGTGAGATAGAGGTTGCTGGGCATAGACTCCTGTTTGCTTTTGTGTTGTTAGACATGTCGAGTTTTGACGTCATCCTAGGCATGGATTGGTTATTTTCGTATCGGGCAGTGATTGATTGTTTTCGGCGAAGGGTCACAGTGTGTATATCAGGTGGTGATTATTTTTACTTTCTGGGAGACCGGGTTGATAGGGTCTTGTCGCCAGTATTTGATCCTCATAGTAGGAATGAGCTTAGTGGTCTTCTTGCTACTCTTCTGGATAATGAGAGTGGCAGAAATTGAGTTAAGTTGCCAAGGGTAGTTTGTGAATACCTGGACGTGTTTCCTAAGGACCTTACTAGTTTGCCACCCCACCAGGAGAATGAGTTCACCATGGACTTAGTGCCTGGAACGGCACCAATTTCTATGGCGCCATATAAGTTTGCACCCGAGGAGTTGCATGAGTTGAAGATTCAACTCCAAGAGCTTCTAGACAAGGGCTTTATTCGCCCTAGTACGTCACCTTAGGGAGCGCCGGCCCTCTTTGCAAAGAAGAAGGATGGGTCGTTGCGATTGTGTATCGACTACCGTAAATTGAATCAAGTTACCGTTAAGAACAAATACCCTTTACCTAGAATAAATGACTTGTTTGATCAACTTAGAGGGTCTTGTTGCTTTTCCAAGATAGATTTGAGGTCGGGGTACCATCAGTTGAGAGTTCGGGAGGAGGACATCCAGAAAATGGCCTTTCGTACGCAATATGGCCACTATGAGTTCCTTGTGATGCCGTTTGTGTTGACTAATGCACCGACTTCTTTCATGGACTTGATGAAACGAATCTTTAGGGAGTATTTGGACCATTTTGTGGTCGTCTTTGTAGACGACGTCCTTATCTATTCAACTTCCGAGGGGAAACACGAGGCTCACTTGAAGATAGTGCTCGATTTGCTTAGAAAACACCAGTTGTATGCTAAATTTGACAAGTGTGAGTTTTGGCTCACCGATGTAAAGTTTTTGGGCCATGTAGTGTCAGGTGAAGGGGTAACTGTAGATTCTTTGAAGATAGATTCGATACAAGATTGGGAGCAACTTAAGAATGTCTTTAAGATCCAGAGTTTCTTAGGGTTGGCAGGGTACTATCGGCGTTTTGTCATGGATTTCTCTACACTAGCTGCACCTTTGACTAGGTTGACTAGAAAAGGAGTTAAGTTTGTGTGGAGTGAGGCTTATGAAAAGTCTTCCAAGAACTCAAAACTAGATTGACTATGGCACCGGTGTTGATCATTTTGGAGAGAGGCTTGGGTTACATCATTTATTGTGATGCGTCTCGGGATGGGCTTGGTTGTGTTTTGATGCAAGAGGGAAAGGCCGTAGCCTATGGTTCACGACAATTGAAAACCCATGAGAAGAACTACCCTACCCACGACTTGGAGTTAGCCGCAGTGGTGTTTGCCTTGAAAATTTGGCAGCATTACTTGTATGGTGAGAAGTTTGAGGTTTTCTCCAACCATAAGAGCTTGAAATATTTGTTTTCCCAAAAAGACTTGAACTTACGTCAACGGAGGTGGATGGAGTTTTTAGAGGACTACGATTTTGAGTTACACTATCACCTGGGGAAGGCCAATGTAGTGGCCGACGCCTTAAGTCGAAAGACCGTGAGTAGTTTGGCAAGTGTAGCCATTCGAGAGTGGGCTATGTTGGGTGAATTCGGCAAGTTCGAACTGCAATTGGGTGAGTCCGAAGAGGGGGCAACATTATTTACTACGAGCGCTCAACCTGTCTTGATTAGAAAAGTTATAGAGGCACAGCAAGGAGACCATGAAGTGGAGTTAATTCGTGATAGAATCTCAAATGGGAAGGAAGAGAAGGGTTTGAACATTCACTCGGATCAGAGTGTACGTCACCTAGGTCATTTGTTTGTGCCTGAATCTTGTAGAGAGGAAGTGCTTCGGGAGTTCCATCACTCACGCCTTGCGGTACATCCGGGAGGCACCAAAATGTATTGAGACCTTAGCCGTCAGTTTTGGTGGAGGGGTATGAAGCGGGATGTCGCATCATTTGTGTCTAAGTGCCTTACTTGTCAGTAAGTGAAGGCTGAACACCAGAGACCAGCGGGTTTGTTACAACCCTTACCTATAGCCGAATGGAAGTGAGACACGTTACCATGGACTTCATAGTAGGGCTTCCTAGAACGCAGCGGGGCAATGATGCCATTTGGGTAATTGTTGATAGGTTGACTAAGTCCACACATTTCATTCCAATGCGTACTAGCGACTCGGTTGAGCACTTGGCAGAGTTGTATGTTAGAGAGATAGTTTGACTTCATGGGGTTCAGGTAACCATTGTGTCGGATAGGGATCCTCGTTTTATTGCCCGGTTGTGGCAAAGCCTTCAAGAAGCATTGGGAACCAAGTTAACCTTTAGCACCGCTTACCACCCTTAAACCGATGGGCAGTCAGAACGCACCATTCAAATTTTGGAGGACATGCTTGGAGCTTGTGTCTTAGATTTCAAGGGGTCTTGGGAGAGGCATTTACTGTTGATTGAATTCGCTTACAACAATAGTTATCAGGCTAGCATCCAGATGGCACCGTTTGAGGCCTTGTATGGCCGACCTTGTAGGTCACCAGTCTGTTGGGCCGAGGTGGGGGATGCACCATTGTTGGGTCCGGAGATCGTTAGAGAGATAACCGAGAAAGTTGCTCTCATTCGGAAGAGGTTAGCCACAGCTCAAAGCCGATAGAAAAGTTATGCCGATAAGAGACGACGACCCTTATCTTTCGAAGTAGGTGACCATGTTTTCCTTAAGATCGCACCTAGACGAGGTTTAATGAGGTTTGGCAAGAGTGGAAAGTTATCTCCGAGGTTTATTGGACCTTTCGAGATATTGGAGAAGATAGGGGAAGTGGCATATTGGTTAGCCTTACCGCCACAACTTTCGAGGGTTCATAATGTGTTCCATGTGTCAATGCTTAGGAAGTACGAACCCGACCCTTCTCACGTATTGGATTGGGTTGATTTGGAGGTAGATGAAGATGCCTTTTACGAAGAGCGACCGGTTCAAATCTTAGATACCTAGGAGCAAGTGTTGCGGGGTAAGACCATACCGTTAGTGAAGGTGTTATGGAGACGTCATGGGATTGAAGAAGCGACTTGGGAACGGGAAGCAGAGGTCCGCTCCAAGTATCCGGATTTATTTGAGCATGCTTAATGGTTTTATTTCAAAATTGTAATGTTCTCTAGTGTTGAGGGAAAAAGCGTTAAATTATGGGTCACATGTTGCTTTATGTATTGTTAATTTGAGCATGAGATTGTGAAGGAATGATGTTTTGCCATAGATGTTTTGTTTCATATGTCTTGTATAAACAAATATTGCTTTGATGAAATGATGATGAAATGAATGGTAAATGTCGATTGAACATAGATGTTGTGACTTGAGAATGTTGTTAAAAGGATTGTGTTGCTAGAACACCTCGGTTTGTTGGTTTGTTTAAATTTCGGGGACGAAATTTCCTATGGTGGGGAGGTTGTGACGATCGGGTCTCTTTCTTCTATTTATTTCTTCCTTTCTTCGCTATATCTTCCTTTTGCTTCCATTGGAAAAGAAACGTTCGGAAATAACTCCCTAAATAAAGTTCTTATTCTTGTGTTGTTTGGTGTCGAGTTTCACTTGTTCGAGGAAGTGCAAGGATAGGTCCAAAGTGCCCGGGAGCGAAGAGGATTTTTTCTAGGCTGTTGGGCCAGGGCCGCACGTGCGGGAAGAGGGGATTTTGGTAGATTGCATTCTGCTTAAAAAGCACGAGCGGAGAGTGGTACGGGAGAGCCACCGCACGTGCGGGAAGGGGCGCTCCGCACGTGCAGGGATGGGCGCCGCACATGCGGCACTCTGGCAGTCCGAAACTCTGTTTTTTCTTCTCTTTTGGTCCGAATGTGTATCTCATTTTTGACATTACTCTCTCACTTTAAACCCTATTTTTCTCCCCCTTCTCTCTAGAAAACATCATCAAACGCCAAAACTCTTTGATTCTTGCAATCTTTGGGCCAAGATCCTCATCATCTTTCTCTAAATCTTGAAGATCAAGAACTAGGGCTCCTCTTGGTGTGGTAAGGGTTGAAGGATCATCCATCTAAACTAGGGCTTTTCTTCTCCATCTTCTCAAAGACCTTGAGGTAGGGAATTCTTGAGTCATATATACATGTTTTGCTTCATAAATGTTGATTTTAAAGCTTCCATGAGGTTATTGTGTTAGTTTTAATCTTGCACTAAATGAAGAGAGAGAAAGGGAGTTTTGAAAGAGGGGTTTTAAATCTCAACTTCCTTTTTATCTATGAGAATGTTCTTTGTGCTAAATGTAAGAAAATTATGATTTTGATTGGGTTTCACCATGAAATGGGAGGATTGTTGGGTTTTTGGTGAAAACCCTAAAATTGGGGGTTTATGAAAACATGAGAAAAACTATGAAATTCTTCTTTTCTTGTGTTTAAATAAGTAAATGAGTGTGGATTTCACAAGGTGATATAATGAAATGATAAATTCTTGATATAAAAGGGTGGAGGACTTTTTTTTTTTTTTTAACTATTGTTAAATGTATGGAAATATTTAAGTGGAAGATGATAATTGTTGTGCATTATGGATTGTGAGAATTAATGTTTGAAAAACATTACATGTAGTCCTGATGAGACTATATTGCTAAGAATTGTGAAAGGGGAATTGTGGCTAAGTGTAGATAACATATGGTTATCTTGGGGAAGAGCATGGAAAAGAGGTAATGGAAGATGTGATTGTTGACATTATTGTAGAGACCTTGAAAATAAGGAAATGTTAGAAGATATGGGAAATCATTGCATTGCATATTCATTCAGTTATTATTTTTGTATGGTAAATTTCGATTGAAGGTATTTATGTCATGAAAGAAAATAATATTGTGATAAAAACTATGGAAATGTGTATGGGGTAAATACGGTGGTAAGTCCAGTTAGGGGGTGTAGATAAATTTGATAAGTTGGCCTGAGTGTCCATGGTGAAAAACCAGAAAATCGCGCGGATAGATGTTAAGTCTTCCGGTTAATACCGATAAAAATGACAGTTTGGTAGTACTCGTAGAGTCTACTTGCAGACACCAACCTAGGGATTACCAGTGTCGTATTTACCGCCCCTATTGATTAAAATTGGAAATTTTTGAAATGTGTTGAGATTGCTAACTTTTATTGAAATGGAAATTGTAAGAAGAGCATGAAATGAAATTTTCTTTAAGAAAGCATGGCATAGCATGAACATTAGCATTTTTATTGAGAATTGCATAACTGTATACACTTTGTTAGAATTCTCCACTGGGCTTTATGCTCACCCCTATGGGACTTTGGTGCAGGTAAAGACGTGGTGATCCCGCCAAGTTGAGGGCGCGGATAATTGTAAAGAGTGCACAGCTCTTATTTTTGTTGCGATCTTTTTGTAAGCCAGGGGCTAATGTGTTTGGGTCCAAGAGACCATTTTGTGTGACCGGGCTATTGCCTTGGAAGATGTAAGCCCTTAAGGGCATTTTATTGTTTTGAGAATTGATGCTTCACATGCAATAAATTCATGTATCCTTTTATGTTGTGAATGTATACCGCATATGGAACTTTTGTATTAAAC
Organism: Camellia japonica; assembly: GCA_030407325.1. Lineage (NCBI taxonomy): Eukaryota > Viridiplantae > Streptophyta > Magnoliopsida > Ericales > Theaceae > Camellia > Camellia japonica. The sequence goes on from JAPPVO010000036.1 coordinate 8,737,658, forward strand.
CCATTTATTATATACGTGAAGATGGAAGGATTATTGTCATTGTGTAGTGAATGTTTATTAATTTGGGGAGTTCATGTTGAATCATTTTCGGGGCGTTACATAGGAAGGTAGATAAAATTCACGATATATATTGGAAGGTAAAGAAAATTCTTGTAATCCTGGTTAGATCCTTATGATCTCACAAATAAGTAAATTACTTAAATTAATTAAAATCCTCTTACCCATATAAGCAATGCTTTAAACAAATAAAATTTGCTTACAAGTTAAGTTATTACTTAAGTTATGCTTTAATTCATTAAGATCATTACAATGGAAACCATAATGGGTCTCATGAATCCTAATATAACGGTGAAATTCATATTTAAATTTGAAATAAATCCAAACAAAACACCATAATAATTGTGAACAAACAGTGATACTTGTGGGGACATAATTTTTGAATGACAACACGTGGCCGAGGTGTCACGTGTCCTGGTCATGACGTCGAGATCATCTCGGCTAGGCCGAGGTTATCTGCGAAGATACCGAAATCCGGGATAAGCGGATAAGGGACAAGAGTCCTAGAATGAGAGAGGACTTCAGTTTAGGTAAAGATAAGACTCTTAGAGAGTTTATCCCAATCCTACTGGGAGTCTAAGATTAGCAGTAATCCTAAGTCCATTGAAGCTAGGCTTCTATTGGGACTAGGTTTGTGTTGGTTATAAAAGAGAGGTACCCTCATGGGTCTAAGGTATGCTTTTTATGCTCTGAATAGTGAGTTAAGCACTTTTGCTATCTTTGAGAAATAACTGACTTGATCGTCGGAGTGTCCCCGGGTGGACGAACCACCGCCGGAATCTCTTCTTTTTGTGACAGGTCGTTCGGGCTTAATCTATTCTGCCAGTGTTCTCCAGCTGAGTGCTTGATTGGCAGTGTGGTCGGAAATTGACACACACAATTTGGCGCTGTCTGTGGGAAAGAAAGGAGAATAGATGGCTAACGACGGACAGAAAGAGAAGGTTGGGGATGACACTCCTACTGAGAGTGGGAAACATATTGACCCTGACATCGAAGAAGACGACTGCAATGAAGAGACTCGTGATAAGAATCACAGAGGAAAGGACATCGGCCAGGAAGGCGGCGTACCGAAGAAATCGAACCGGAGCGGGTATTACAACGAGGATGACTTCCAGGTATGGAAGGATAGATGCCTGCGGAGGGATGACGAGATGAAGGGAATGGCGGACAAATTGGCGGACTTACAAACGGTCGTTAATTTCATGATGCAGAACAACGTCATGCAGCCACCGTTCCCGCTACAAGATACGCCGATTCCAACAGCCAAGAAAGGTGCCCAGAAAGGGGGGCAGAAAACAGTTCTTGCAATCCCTCAGCATGGTGGAACCAAGGGACATTCTTACCGGCCTTCGCGGGAGGTCGGGCATGGAGAATCCCAGAGGACACGTCGAACAAAAGAAACCTGCACCAAAGAACATCGGGATGTTCAGAGGAAGGAACTATGTTTCGACACAACCAATGGACGGAGGTCCAAAAGGACTCACAATGACACTGGAAGTAGTGCACCAAAGAGGGCTGGAGAATGATGCTTGGAAGTTGTAATTTACAAGCTAAGATTAGTTTAACACTTGTTGAAATTTAAATTTACAAGTTGTACTTAAACCGATGATGTGTTTAGCACTTGTTGAAATTTAAATTTACAAGTTGAAGTTAAACCGATGTCATGCTTAACACTTGTTGAAATTTTAAGAAAAATTTACAAGTTGAAGTTAAACCAGGGTCATGATTAAAAGAAGGAATGATATAGGTTCCATCACCTTAGGATGCCGAGGTAATAGAACCTAGGGGGCAGTTGTGGGGACATAATTTTTGAATGACAACACGTGGCCGAGGTGTCACCGAAGTGCCAGCCGAGGTGCCACGTGTCCTGGTCATGACGCCGAGATCATCTCGGCTAGGCCGAGGTTATCTGCGAAGATACCAGAATCCGGGATAAGCGGATAAGGGACAAGAGTCCTAGAATGAGAGAGCACTTCAGTTTAGGTAAAGAGAAGACTCTTAGAGAGTTTATCCCAATCCTATTGGGAGTCTAAGATTAGCAGTAATCCTAAGTCCATTAAAGCTAGGCTTCTATTAGGACTAGGTTTGTGCTGGTTATAAAAGAGAGGCACCCTCATGGGCCTAAGGTATGTTTTTTATGCTCTGAATAATGAGTTAAGCACTTTTGCTATCTTTGAGAGATAACTGACTTGATCGTCGGAGTGTCCCCGGGTGAACGAACCACCGCCGGAATCTCTTCTTTTTTGTGATAGGTCGTTCGGGCTTAATCCATTCTGCCAGTGTTCTCTAGCTGAGTGCTTGATTGGCAGTGTGGTCGGAAATTGACACACACAATACTATTTATCCAAAATGAAAAGAAAATCAATGTTAACGTTATAGTTAATTTTGACAAAACCAGAAAGCTTTTTGTGGAGCTTTAATATTAAAACTTGGGCAGTATTTAACTTTCCATATAAAAAAAGATTTAATCCAAAAGAATTCAACTTCTTATTTTTCAAAAGGAAAAGGATAACTAAATGCACTTTATTGTACATAAATCTGACCGTGATATATATAGGAAGGTAGATAAAATTCACGATATATATTGGAAGGTAGATAAAATTCCTGTAATGCTGGTTAGATCCTTATAATCTCACAAATAAGTAAACTACTTAAATTAATTAAAATCCTCCTACCCATATAAGTTATGCTTTAAACAAATAAAATTTGTTTGCAGGTTAATTTATTACTTAAGTTATGCTTTAATTCATTAAGATCATTACAATGGAAACCATAATGGGTCTCATGAATCCGAATATAACAGTGAAATTCATTTTTAAATTTGAAATAAATCCAAACAAAACACCACAATAATACTAATCAAATAGTTATACTATTTACCCAAAATGAAAAGAAAATCAATGTTAACGTTATAGTTAATTTTGACAAAACCAGAAAGCTTTTTGTGGAGCTTTAATATTAAAATTTGGGCAATATTTAACTTTCTATATAAAAAAAAGATTTAATCCAAAAGGATTCAACTTGTTATTTTTCAAAAGGAAAACGATAACTAAATGCACTTTATTGTTCATAAATCTGACCGTGATATTAAAACTTGGACTGTAACGCCCTAAAAATAATACATATAAACCCAACTATTATGACATCCATAGACATAAGAGAGTAAAGCGTATTTCCATATATCAAAGTATTCATTATAAAAGTATTACATGTTGACAACAAAAGTAAATGCCCTACAGGTTTACAACTTTCCAAGTCAACACTTGGTTACAAAAAGAGAGTACTAACTCAAAACACATTAAGCCCTTGGCTTGAATTTACATGTAACACAAATATAACTACACCAAAAATAAGCCTTCAGCTTCTACAACCTCCCAAGTTACAACCTTGGTGGCGGCATATCACCTGCACCTGAAAATGATGTCCCATATAGGGTGAGCCAATGCCCAGTAGAGATATGCTAAACATAATATGAGCAATAACTAAAACATTGACATTTGATAAATGTTTAACTCATATAAACAAACATACATCCCTTTCATAACCGATCCTTATTCACAAATACATTCAATTTCCTTCCATTTCGTTATCTAAACCAATTCATAGATATGGTTCCCTATTCTTTCAGACAGTTTATGATGAGACTACAACTCACATTATTAACACTTCAATACTTAAATTCATCTGCGTTATGCAAACGCAATTAGGATTTCGGGACTTTCACCTTGGACACTCCGGCCAACTTAGTTATCACCAGAATCCATCCCCTATCTCCTCCCAAATCCAGTTTAGGAGTACATCCCCTATCTCCTTCCAAACCATGGAGTACATCCCCTATCTCTTCCCAAACAACATACATGTACAATGTATTTAAACACTTATCATATACAATGATCAAGCAAAGCACATATTCAATGTGTTATTCCATCCGTCATATTCAATGACATACTCAATTGATTAGTTTTAATTCACCTAATCATCATGCAGTGTCTACAACAATCAAGACTATCCTCCACCGATAGCCCAAAGCAGTTATTTCTAAACAGATAATAAATTATCTACAATTTCAAAGGTGAGTGATTTATCAATCCAACTACACCATTCCATCTCTTAACTTCCCAATTTCATGATTTTCACCTCAATTTCCCAATCTCATACTTTCCCAAATTAATTGTACAAATTAATTAATCACATAAAATTAGGGCTTTTCCCCATTGTTCCCAAGTTTGGCCCTAAGGCTCATTTATCATCAATAACCTCATTTTAAGACCCAAACACACATGTGTAATTCAAAAGGAACAAAACCCCTCTTTATACATTTCAAGTTTTGAAACCCTAACACCCAAAATTTCCCAAGTTTAACATTAAATCAAAATGACTACATGTTTATGTCAAAGGCCATAAATATGAGTAGTCATCCCTACTTCAAGTGAAGAGACCCAAAGGAGATGATGAACAAACTCGAAAGTGCTCCAAACTCACAACTTTTTGGATCAAAACGGAGGTCTTGAAAAGCTCTAACACTTTAATAAAGACACAAGGTTTGGGTCTCACTAAACCAAGATCAAAATGTAAAGAGAGAGAGAGAGAGTTCTAGAGAGAAGAGCTCTCAAATTAGGGTTTTGAAGAGCTAGAGAGAGAGAGAGTTGGTCGAAAAAGTGATTCAAAAATGGCTTCTCTCAGACTGATATACATCACAGTCCGCTCGAGCGTGGAATGCCCCGCTCGAGCGTCAGACACAGACTCCCGCTCGAGCGTGAAAAGCGACACTTGAGCGTCGAATGCACACTTCTAGAAGTTCTGCAGACGAAGGTCCCCGCTCGAGCGTGAAAATGGTCGCTCGAGCGTTCGATGACCTGCAGAAAAAGTACTGAAGGTGGAATAATCCTGCTCGAGCATCAAACTTCCCGCTCGAACGGAGGAGCAAATGCAAAAGGGTCCGCTCGAGCGTGAAAAGCCCCGCTCGAGCGTGAAGGCCAAAATCTGGGCATCAACTCTATGTTTCTAAACACAACCAACCTGTTTCAAACCTGCCCAACACAACCCAAAACTCAAATACGAAGAATCGAAGGACGAAAATATAACATAGACAACAACAACACTCAACCACGGACCGAGTCCGGAATACAATAGACAATGGAGGGAAAACCGGGATCGCTATATGGGCAGTATTTAACTTTCAATATAAAAAAAGATTTAATCCAAAAGGATTCAACTTCTTATTTTTCAAAAGGAAAACGATAACTAAATGCACTTTATTGTACATAATTCTGACCGTGATATATATAGGAAGGTAGATAAAATTCACAATATATATTGAAAGGTAGATAAAATTCTTGTAATCCTGGTTAGATCCTTATGATCTCACAAATAAGTAAATTACTTAAATTAATTAAAATCCTCTAGGATATGTTTTAATACATAACTCATCCCATGGATTAGGGTGTTTATTGAAAAATTGATCTAACCAGGGTTGATTTGCTAATGGATCAATAGGATAATAATATTTTTTAAAAGTTTGAACATAGTCTTCAAAAGGATAAATATTATATAATTCTAATTTAGTCAAAATATAATTTACATCTGCTTGCAACTTAGTATCTCCTGCAAAACCACATAAATTTTCTTTTATGATTTTTGCAAACTCAGCTAATATCATATCAAGTGTGAAAAAATTTGCCAACAGTGCTGTTTTTTGACTTTTTCCAATTTCAGATTTTTCTCACTGTTTTAACTATTGCAACACATCTCCCTAGAAAGTTGTTGCAATATAATCAAGGAATTTTTTCTTTGACCAACTATTTTTATAATTGGTAATAATGATGGACAATGATTGTGCCAAATCATCAATTGCTTGTGATTGATCCTTAAATAGAACATGAGACAAGTCTAAATAAGTATCATTTTGAGCTATTGGATACTTATGATTATTATTTTTTCTAGATATTATTGGCTCAGGTGTAGGATTAGAGGTACTTCCAGTGTTAGTATCATTTTTAACTTCATTTGTTTGAATAAAGTCAAAATTTTCTCCATCTCCTCATGTACCAAATAATTCGGGATTAATTGATTCTTCTGCCTTTCTTTTCCCTTTATTTATTTCTAGTGAAACATTTTGATTTAATGTTTCTTCAAATGGGGATGATTGGCTATTATCATCATTAGTTGACATATTAATATCATAATTAAAGTACTATAAAAGGGCTTCATGTTCTAAATAAGTTTCTTTTATCTGATCTAGTAGCTTATTTCTTTCATCAATACCTAAATCTAGATTTTTATATAATTTTCTCCAATAATCCAATATTTCAACAATATTTTCATATTCAGTCCAATTATAGGTATTGGTTTGAAGTACTAGAATATCTTTTGTATCATAAAATAGCCTAGGAATGGAGTTATCTCCTGAACTATTCATTCCATCATTGTTTATGAAGGATATAGTTTTTAATTTTGTTACTGTAGACACCCCATTTTTGACCGACCTCAAGACTTTGATGTCATCGTTTGTGCACTCGGTGATTGCGCATGTTTGTGCTCGTTATGAGTTTCCGGGGGTTTCGGTTGAGCGCCTTGTCTCGGGGCCTCTTAACTCTTTTCTTTTTGGTTTGCTTTTGGACCATGCCTTGTTGCCTTTGCCTGGAGGGAGAGAGAGGCCTGTAGGCCACTTTTTGTAGCTGTAGGCTACTGTAACAAGCCCGCGGGGGGACCTCGCTACAGCTCGGACTTGATTTGTGTCACGGTTCTTAATCTGAACTAAAGAGTCAAATCCGGCAAATCGTTTTGAGAAAACAGATTTTTGAAAGAAGTGCCAAACATGGACTGCTTTGCCAGATACAGAGTCGCCACCTAAATATTTTATTTTTGGGAAATTTAGGAAACCCTGACTCGTTTGCCTAAGGCCACGTATCCGTCATCACCAAAGTTGCCTCGGCTCGGGAACTTGGGTACGATTGGGGAAGGTCACTTCGTGAGCACCCCCGCTCGCCCGATCAAAGATCGGCCTCTACTAACCATGATATTTAGTTTTGAAAACATTGTGTGCTCTTATTCCGGTTATTAGCCTAGATTTACTACGTGATGCGCACAGCATACAAGTATAGACCGGGTCGCCTGAATTGGAACAAAACATTTCATGTTTGTTTTTTTTGAAAGATGGTTTGCTACCCGTAGGTAGGCTTAAAATGCAAATTTTGCCACCCTCGGGTGGGCTTAGAAAACATGGTTTTGCCACTATCTAGTGGGCTTAAAACTCACAGTTGATGCATTGTTCCAATCCAAATAACCCAACCTTCACCCACAGGCATTCAGGCAGTTATATCATATAAGCAAATAGCCCCATGGTAAGCATGCTATTCATGGCAGTCACTCACACGCATGCAAGGATGCTAAAGCATAAAACTCACCGAGTACTCCAAGCCAAAACAGAAACCGATTAGAAATCATGCATGATCCTAAATATACAGAAATGCCTAATGCAACACATGAAAAAATGCAACTATAGCAGGCTCGGCTATTCTAAACATGGCATATGGAATGCTACAACTAACATGTATTCAACTCGGAATTTGAAATACAAATGCAGTTAGTATGATGCGCCGAGCCCGGTGCATGCAAAACAGATGAATGAATGCAAACATGCTATCATACTGTATGCTAATTGAAACATGCCCTAATCTAACCATCATAAGCTGGTAAATAAAAGGGAGAAAGACGTGGGGTTGGAAGACATACATCACACTCACACACACTTATTACAACATTGCCCTCGCGCAGAGGGTCCGAATAAATAATACAGTCCCAAATGAATAGTACAGTCCGAATAAATACAAAATCCTAATTAATTTACAAATTAATCTAGGAAAGCATTAAAACTAGCATGCAAGCTAGGGACTGCCTCGACTCCACTCCGGATGATGGATGATGCATGTTTGGCGCGGAAATCCATCGCGATGCCCCAATTAGCCTCTGTTTGCAATTGTTCTTGGAAAGCGCGCCAAGCTCCGGAAGGCTGCTGGTTTTTGATTTGTTGCAACAGGGAGCAGGAAACGGGCATAGCAATGTATTTTCACATATGTATGCATGCCTCGATCCTCGTGCCACCAATCACGCATCTCGATGCATGATGGCCGAGGAGTCGAATTGCACGACTTAATATGAAATGAATGCACACATAAACACAACAATACCTAAACTCCATCATGGATAATCCGGAGTGTCGGTGACTGGGAATTGAGACACGTTCCGTCACTCGGAGTACGAAACGTTCCTCGTTTCCCGTGCTCGGGCTAACTCCTATCCCGAACACAATGCAATATGCATGACATGCATGAAATGCAACTAAGATGCAACCTAACACGCAAAATGCTATGAAATGGCATACACGATGCACGAGGTAACATGGCATACACAATGCGCTAACATACAACCTAGCATACACAATGCTATGAGATGAAATGGCATACACAATGCAATATGGACTTACACTAACATGAGTGGACCTCAGCCACACTCACATAAGAGGCCATTAGATGAAAATGAGACACTCGAGATGCGTGCACACTTGCACGCAAACCGAGGACCGACCCTAAGGCACGGAATGCCACTCTAGCAAGGCATGGCAAGACACGGAATATGACATACTAGCATGCAAATTTCAGTAGCAAAAAGTGATGCAAAACAGCCCCGAAGCATGGCAAAATGGCACCCGATGCATGAAATGAATCCCGAAACATGAAATTAGGTACATGGAATGACCTATGGCTATGCAATGCATGCATTATTTGAATATAAAGTGTGAAGACAGAGTCAAGGCAGCCCAAAAATAAGCATATTCACAGTTTTAAGCAAGGCCAAACAGCGAACGCAAATGGGGCTAAACTAGCATGCAAAAACGGTCCCGAAAGCAAGATAATGAAGCAAGTGACAGCTTCTGACCCTAAACAGAGAAGGGCCCTTCTACAATGCTGAAGAGGGGCCCAAAATATGATGTTTTACAGTTTATGATCAGAGCCAAAACAGTGTGCAAGTATGCTCAAAGTACTATGCAAGATATGGCCAAAAAGAGAGCTATAACACAAAGTATAAAAAGGATGCTTCGAACAGTAGAAGACCCTTAATGAAACATGAAGAGGGGGTCAAAATAGGACTCTTTTCAGTTCGGACCAGAGTTCAAAAACAGAATCACAAGGGGCTAACAAATCATGCAAAAATGGGGCCAAAAGTGGGATACAATGGCAAGTGACACATGGAGGCCCCAAACAGTGATGATCCCTTCAACAATGTTGAAGAAGGGCTCAAAATAAGCAACTTTACAGTTTACAACAGAGCTCAAAACAGTTTATACATAGGCCAAAAATACTACACAAGAAATAGGCATACAAAAGAGATAATGAAGTAAGTGCAAAAAGGAAGCCTCAAACAGTGAGAGGCCCTTAATGAAACATGAAAAATAGCTCAAAAAAAGCCTATCTTCAGGTAGGGTCGGAGCCCAAATATACAAGCATAAGGAGCTAAAATATAGACCAAGAAAAGAGCAAAAAGAGGGAAAATGAGACTCACCCTTGAAGACTAGTCTCTCATCAACTCTTGGTCCAAAAATCTGAGCTTTTAACCTCTTCAAAGCAGTCCCAAAGTGCTGGAATGGAGGATGGAGGTCTTGTGCTATGAGTTGGTGTGTAAAAATGGTGTAAGAATCAAAGAGTTTTGATGGTTAGAATGTAGAGAGAGAGAGATTTAATGTGAGAGCTCCACACCAAAATTTTCTAACCCCTAAAACCAGAGCTGGGGGAGTGTTTATATAGGCAAAAGAGTGGGGGAAAATGGGGGAAATTCAAATTCAAATTTCCCTCCAAAAAGGCCAAAAAGTGAGATAAAGAGGCAAGTGGTAGTTGCTGGTCTCAAACCGATGAGAGCCCTTCAACAAAGTTGAAGAGGGGCTCAAAACAAGACATTTTTTAGTTTATGAACAAGTCTAAAACAGCCCACAAGTAAGCCTAAAATACCGTGCAAAAATAGGCCTAAAAGAGGGTTTAAACACAAAGTGTAAAAAGGGAGCTTCAAATAGCAAAAGGTCCTTAATCAAACATGAAAAGGATCTCAAAATATGACTATTTCTAGTTTGGATCGGAGCCCAACAATGCTTGCAAGTAAGGCTCGGGGGCCAAAACGCGCAGTCCGGGGCCCCGAAAACTGACTGTTAAGCACCGGAAGTGGTGTTCGACCACGAAGTTGGTCTCTCGGACCACAGTGTCCCTCAAAAGGTAGTAAATAAGATGTATGCCAAAAATTGGGGCAAACGGAGGTGGTTAGGCGGTCCCGAACCGAGGCACACGGCCTGACGGTTCCGAAAACTGGGAACCGGGCTCCGAAATGGGAAAACTGGCCTACGACCACGAAAAGTAGCCCACAGCCACTGAGAGATGATCTACGAGACCTCTCCCTCCTTTCGGGAAGAGAAAACAGAGAAAACGGAGCTTGGTTCGCAAACCGAGGCAAAGCACAAAAGAGTCCGGAAGTTCGGAGGCAAGGCTCGTAGCCGGGACTCCGCAACCTCAGAACGAGCACAATATGGAACATCACCAAGCGCTCAATCGGTAAACTCGAACCAAACTATACCTCGTGTAGAAAGGATGTAAGAAAATTATGGAATCTTCACGAACATGTGCGATAGATACACAAAGGTGAACGAAGTGTGTGATTGATGCACGAAGCGAGCGTGTGATAGATACACAAAGCGAACGGTGATAGATACACAAAGTGAAGCGAGTGTGATGGATACACTATATGAAGCAAAGTGTGATGGATACACTAGGTGAGTGTGTGATAGATACGCAAAGCGAACGTGTGATAGATACACAAAGTAGGCATAGTGTGATAGATACAAAGCAAGTGTGTGTGATTGATACATAAAGTAGGCATAGTGTGATAGATACAAAGCGAGTGTGTGTGATTGATACACAAAGTAGGCATAGTGTGATAGATACAAAGTGAGTGTGTTGATAGATACACTATATGAACAAAGTGTGATTGATACACTAAATGAATGAAGTGAGCAAAGTGTGATGGATTCACAAAAGGCAAACACAAAGTGTGATAGACGCACAATAGGTGAACACGAAGTGTGATCGATGCACTAAGTGAACAAGTCTGATGGATACACTAAAGGTGAACACGAAGTGTGATAGATGCACTAAGTGAACAAGTATGATGGATACAGTAAAGGTGAACACGAAGTGTGATAGATGCACTTAGTGAACAAGTGTGATGGATACACTGAAGGTGAACACGAAGTGTGATAGATGCACTAAGTGAACAAGTGTGATGGATACACTAAAGGTGAACACGAAGTGTGATAGATGCACTTATGAACAAGTATGATGGATATACTAAATGTGAACACGAAGTGTGATAGATGTACTTAGTGAACAAAGTATGATGATATACTAAATGTGAACACGAAGTGTGATAGATGCAGTTAGTGAACAAGTATGATGATATCTAAAAGCGAACACGAAGTGTGATAGATGCACTTAGTGAACAAGTATGATGGATATACTGAATGTGAACACAGTGTGATAGATGCACTATGTGAACAGAGTGTGATTGATACACTAAAAGTGAACACGAAGTGTGATAGATGCACTTAGTGAACAGAGTATGATAGATATACTGAATGTGAACACGAAGTGTGATAGATGCACTTAGTGAACAAAGTATGATGGATATACTAAATGTGAACACGAAGTGTGATAGATGCACTTAGTGAACAAGTATGATGGATATACTAAAAGCGAACACGAAGTGTGATAGATGCACTTAGTGAACAAGTATGATGGATATACTGAATGTGAACACAAAGTGTGATAGATGCACTATGTGAACAGAGTGTGATTGATACACTAAAAGTGAACACGAAGTGTGATAGATGCACTTAGTGAACAGAGTATGATAGATATACTGAATGTGAACACAAAGTGTAATAGATGCACTTAGTGAACTAGTATGATAGATATACTGAATGTGAACACGAAGTGTGATAGATGCACTTAGTGAACAAGTGTGATGGATACACTAAAGGTGATGATGTGAATATGTGCATGATAGATACACAAAATGAGGATGTGTGTGATAGCTACACAAAATGAATGAAGTGTGATTAATACACTAAGGTGAAGAGAGTGTGATTGATACACTAAGCGAATAAAGAAAGTGTGATAGATACACAAAGTGAGCATAGTGTAATTGATACACTAAATAAATGAAGTGTGATTGATACACTAACTGAATGAAGTGTGATTGATACACTAAAGTGAATATATGCGTGATAGATACACAAAATGATAATGTGTGTGATAGATACACAAAACGAATGAAGTGTGATTGATACACTAATAAATGATCTCAAACGGAACTTCTTTGAATGAACCGTACATATAATATCGTGCATGACTGAGAAAGAAACTTGATAGGTACAATGCATTACAATATGATGCTTAAGGAAAGCAATAAATGGACAAAGCGGCGCTTTAGAAAGCACCTCATGAGGTGAGTGGCGGTGAACCGCTCTTCTCCGACGGGGATCTCCCTTGTGCTCTTCGAACACTTTACCTTCAACTCACAGTACAAAGGCTCTGGAATGCTGACAAGGGTTCTACACGTAGAATACTTTGGATGCTGCCTTTCTTCCTGATCATATTCACAACTTTCCCTATTCTCTAACGGGGTGACTGACTAGGTTGGTTCAGTATCCAGAATTGAGGTGCATACACGCTATCTCAACCTATGGGGCTTCCATACGGATTTCAAGCCGAGGGCACGCCTCTGGGTATTTAAACCAAACTTTAGTCTCGGAAATCCCGAACCTTTGCGTTCTAGGCAACAGCTATTCGAACTCTAGTTTCCACCGTCGCAGTTGATCTCCTAGGAACTCATTGCAAACGCAGTCAAGATGCATCTGGCAGGGGCTGGTATTCAGAGAGAGCATTTCTGATTGCCATTCTGGCTTGAGGCAGACTTGATCTTGAGCTTGAGGTAGAGGCACACTCATACTTCGGAGCATTGACAAGACCTGACAAGGTGTATACGGAATGCGATCTCGGAGCTTACTGAAGTTGAAACAAACTCAGATGCCCGACATTTTCCTTTTTTGCTTTTGCTTTGCAGTCCGGAACCATTATAGCTTCAGATAGGTCTTGGTTTCACTGTTCTCATATGACCTGGGTTGAACTCTACGGTTTTATGAAAGAACAAATACTGTTTTGAACAAATGTGGAGAACGGCACGGCACTCGGAGCACAAAATGATTTTATTTTCGAAATTGAGAGATGAGTTTTCAACCAGGTATTGAGCCTACGACTGAACACAGCAAAACGACTCAACAAGGAAATAAAAGGCACACAACCTAGACACATTGAGTAACACTCGAAACGACCCAAAACAAAATCGAGATAAAACAAAAAGACACGACACTCAGACGTGCACAGGGAGCCTGTTTCACCGGGTAGTGTTTCCCACCCTTTCTCATTTGTGGTTCTCACATCACTCGGCCCTCAAGCTCTGTTTTTCTGAAAAAGCCCTTTTCTCACTTTTTCTCTCATCACACATCTCTCTATTCTTCAATCTCTCATTTTTCATCCCTCCCCTGGGTGGTTGATAGATAAACAGCAAGTTGTGGGCTCGTGCCCCTAGCATTCTGCTAGATTCTTCTTCTTCTGCACGCAGCTAGTGAGTTTCTCCCATAGAGGGGCTGTGCTACAACTAGGTGTGTAGCAAATCTGCAACTGACATCGGTTGACGATGCTCTACTGGGGAGTTTGGACGTGATCAGATCTGTCCAGATGAGGGAGTTGAATATCTTGATCCATTCCAGTTCGTGCTTCGTACTTGGCTTGATACCTCGTTGCTCGGAGGATGTGAGAGCTTTCAGCCTTTTGTTGTGCCCTTCAGTTGTGCCTTTTCTGGCAGGTAGAGTGCCCTTTTTGGCAAGTATTTTGACAAAGGGGAAAAGACAGAACTCCTGACTCGACTGCGCCCCTAGTTCATCATTTTGACCTTTTTTTTTTTTTTTTTTTTTTTTGCTTTCTACTAAAACAATTTTGACCCACATGAGAGTTAGATTAACATGCTTGTTCAATTTTTGATTTGAAATCATGCAAGTCAGGCTATGAGCACTGAAAATTTTCCTTTTTTGGGTCCAAAATAGTCCAGTTTTTGGAAAAGATGGAACAATTTTCGAGAAAATTAGTCAACCTCAGTAAAAATTCTCAAAAACTATTTTTGCAAATGGCCACTTGCTCAACGAGCATGAAACCTACTCCTGAGATGCACAACCTCGGATCCAAAGGAAAACTGCCCCGTGCTTGAAGAGAGCTGCACGGCAACGGAAAGTTGCCCCTTGTTTGAACGGCACCGCGGCGCATTGAATGGCAACGGAAAGTTGCCCCTCGTTTGGATGGCACCGCAGCGCGTTGAATGGCAACGGAAAGCTACCCCTTGTTTGGATGGCACCGCAGCGCGTTGTAGTCAGTCCTCAGAGTGCTGAACGCAACCAAACTCTCGGATACAGTGAAGACAAAAATGACTAGAACCGTTGCATGGACACAATCAAATTTGAAGTGTTTTACGGCTAGACTTCAGAATAAAGTTGCCTACGTATCCCAAAGATGGGAATCAAGCCTTACGTAGTTCAGGGTTAAGGTACACTCGGGTATTTAACCTCTCCTTTTATGCTATAACTTTTGCCAAGGCGCCCGTTGCAGGTTTTCAACCTTGCGAGCTTTGTTCTTCTTTCTTTTTCATTTCTTTTCTTCTCTTTTTTTTCTCTTTTCTTCTTTTTTTCTTTTTTTTTTTTTTCTCTTTTCTTCTTTTTTCTTTTTGCTTTTTGTATATATCTTTTCTTGCTCTAACTTTTGCCTGGGTCGCCCTTTCTGGGTTTTCGGCCCAGCGAGCCTCTCAAAGGGTAAAAGTGTAACAAGTCCATGCCAAATGGTTTTAGGATCTCGAAGCCATCCGTATCCAAGAGAGTGGCTGTTGTTTTGCAAGAGGATTCATCTTCGGCTCTTCGAGCACATCTGACATCTTTGCCCCTAGTTCAAAGGGTACTTCTGTTCTAGCTTTGCAAGCTTCTTCTGATCTTCTGATCTTCTTGATCCGACTTTCCTGGCCTCTTGTTCGAGGGCTGCTTCAAATCTGGCCACACAGGCCTCACGTCGTAGTTGACCGTTGAACCTTCTGAATTCAAGTTCAAGGTTTGGAAGCAAAGGGGTTGAGTCTCGAGGCTGAGAGCGATCCTAGGCTGCACAATCTCAAGAGCGATTCCACACAGGTCTTCGCAGGACCGCGCAAAACATTTTGTTTTTGAAAATTTTTAAGAAAGCGACAAATCACTCGCGCTGAAGATAGTGTGAAACCAGTCTGGATCAAGCCAGGGTCCTTCTCAGTACTCACGCTAACAAGCATGATTTCATTCATTAAGGGCGCACGCCTCTCTTTCTCTCAGTTTGATCAAATTTTTGCAAATCCCGAGGAATTCCTTCCTCTTTGTTTTCACCGCAGCGTTCAAAAAGTTTTGAAAAACTCAGGTCATTACAATGACTTCAAGGCACAGAAAAGACAGGGTTCTTAGTCAAATACTGCCATCTCATTTGGAATTCTGGTACAACTGGCACACGGCAGAAGCAAACACAAAAGCATGAAAAACCACTGCTGTTCATTCAAATCCGTTGGCGTTACTGGCTCCAAGGCAGAAACAGACTCAAAAACAAAACGAAAAGACAAACACAAAACAAAATGGTGACGTCCGAGGTAACACCCCCCGAATCACCCGACTCCTATACAACAGGACTGACTCGATACAACAAGACAGACCCAAAACAAAAGAGACTGACTCAAAAACAAAAAGACAGACTCAAAAACAAAACAACAAGACTGACCCAATACCTAAGTCAGAACGTATAAAAACCAGCATTCACAAATGCTCAAAATAGTGCGTGCCATACACCATATCTAAAATAAACTGAACGCCGCCCGCAGGTGGTTTATCCCCCGATCACATAGTCACATTATCCCCCACAAGCTCACTGATCCAGTGATGATAGACTTTGCAAGACTGGTGCGGCAATGACCCTGTTGTCAAACAGATCCTGTACATCATGGCGCAGACGAAAGCAACTATCAGTGTCGTGACCGGTTTGTTGATGGTAGGCACAGTATTTAGCTGGGTCATATCTTGGCGGAAGAGGATTTGAAAGGGGTTGGGGTTCTAGGAGTTCTAGGTGCCCTTCTTCTTGCAGCTTTTTCAAAGCTTGAGAGAGACTCATGTAAAGAGGGTTGAAACTTTCGGGCTTGGGGCCGAGTTGAAGTGGTTGATTTTTGGCCATTGAGGGAAGTGGTGATAGTGTCTACTTCTGAGCATTTCGCAGCTGTGCTACCATCAGTAGTAGCATTGGAACTGTGAGCAACATTCCTCTTCAAAGGCTCATTATCTTCTGCAAAGATCCTTTTCTGATGGCATCCTCGATTTGAACCCCAATGTCATGGAGGTCCTTAAATTGAATATCATATTCTGCAATGTTTCGGCTTGCCTAACCATGTCTTGTTGCAGCGAATCCACTGAGTGCTGGAAATGGATCAGCAAATCCTCAAAATTTGCCGAAGGCTGCGCCATGATAGATGTAGATGCTAGCGTTCAGACCAAGGTGATATGACTGGTGACTGGCGGATCAGATGAACTGGTGAACCCTGATTGGCTTTTCTTTGCCTTGCCTCAGCGAAAGAACACTAATTGCCCTTGAATTGAATCTCTGACCTAACAAAGTCTATCAGCACTGGCCCAATGTACCCGGGGGATATCGGAGCCTTCTGAAGCTACGGTTCCAGGACTACCCCTAGCAAAAGAGAAAACAGACAGCACCTCAGCTCAACTTCACCAAAACAGATACAAGCATAGCAAGATGACTGTGCCCTCTACTGAATTCTGCCCTCAAAATTCTGCCTCAAATCTGATACCCTCGGGTAAAACTGATTCTCAAAATACTGAACTGGTGCCCGCAGGCCTGATGCCCAAACTTGCAAACTGATACATGCATTCCTGTAGAGACGCACTCTAAAGCACATAACAAGCAAGTGAGAGCCAAAATACCCCTATGTTGGGGTAGGGTTTCCCTGTCCTATTTTGTCAGGAGCTAGGGTTTCACTACGCACACAGCGGTTTCAAACAACCTATATCAGGTAAGCAACCTGTCCTAGTTTGGAATGGTCACTACGGATCCGAATATGCACTAGGTCGAATGGTCAAAAGGGTTCCCCGGTAAAACCGGGGTTTGTGTTCCCATACTGGCAGAGCCCACAACCGGTCAGCCTTATGGTCATGCCTTGACAAGACAAGCCTCCGGCAAACCGTTCAGGAATAGCAAATGGCAAAACACGGTGTCCTAGGCGCACCAATGCAAATGCAATGCAAAGAAACACACAAGTGTAGTCAAAACCAGATATCATGAGTTCGAGTCAAGTTCTCTAAATCCCCAGCAGAGTCGCCAGAAACTGTAACAAGCCCGCGGGGGACCTCGCTACAGCTCGGACTCGATTTGTGTCACGGTTCTTAATCTGAACCAAAGAGTCCAAATCCGGCAAATCGTTTTGAGAAAACAGATTTTTGAAAGAAGTGCCAAACATGGACTGCTTTGCCAGATACAGAGTCGCCACCTAAATATTTTATTTTTGAAAAATTTAGGAAACCCTGACTCGTTTGCCTAAGGCCACGTGTCCGTCATCACCAAAGTTGCCTCGGCTCGGGAACTTGGGTACGATTGGAGAAGGTCACTTCGTGAGCACCCTCGCTCGCCCCGATCAAAGATCGGCCTCTACTAACCATGATATTTAGTTTTGAAAACATTGTGTGCTCTTATTCCGTTATTAGCCTAGATTTACTACGTGATGCGCACAGCATACAAGTATAGACCGGGTCGCCTGAATTGGAACAAAACATTTCATGTTTGTTTTTTTTAAAAGATGGTTTGCTATCCGCAGGTAGGCTTAAAATGCAAATTTTGCACCCTCGGGTGGGCTTAGAAAACATGGTTTTGCCACTATCTAGTGGGCTTAAAAGTCACAGTTGATGCATTGTTCCAATCCAAATAACCCAACCTTCACCCACAGGTATTCAGGCAGTTATATCATATAAGCAAATAGCCTCATGGTAAGCATGCTATTCATGGCAGTCACTCACACGCATGCAAGGATGCTAAAGCATAAAACTCACCGAGTACTCCAAGCCAAAACAGAAACCGATTAGAAATCCATGCATGATCCTAAATATACAGAAATGCCTAATGCAACACATGCAAAAATACAACTATAGCAGGCTCGGCTATTCTAAACATGGCATATGGAATGCTACAACTAACATGTATTCAACTCGGAATTTGAAATACAAATGCAGTTAGTATGATGCGCCGAGCCCGGTGCATGCAAAACAGATGAATGAATGCAAACATGCTATCGTACTGTATGCTAATTGAAACATGCCCTAATCTAACCATCATAAGCTGGTAAATAAAAGGGAGAAAGACGTGGGGTTGAAAGACATACATCACACTCACACACACTTATTACAACATTGCCCTCGCGCAGAAGGTCCGAATAAATAATACAGTCCCAAATGAATAGTACAGTCCGAATAAATACAAAATCCTAATTAATTTACAAATTAATCTAGGAAAGCATTAAAACTAGCATGCAAGCTAAGGACTGCCTCGACTCCGCTCCGGATGATGGATGATACATGTTTGGCGCGGAAATCCATCGCGATGCCCCAATTAGCCTATGTTTGCAATTGTTCTTGGAAAGCGCGCCAAGCTCCGGAAGGCTACTGGTTTTTGATTTGTTGCAACAGGGAGCAGGAAAGGGGCATAGCAATGTATTTTCACATATGTATGCATGCCTCGATCCTCGTGTCACCAATCACGCATCTCGATGCATGATGGCCGAGGAGTCGAATTGCACGACTTAATATGAAATGAATGCACACATAACACACAACAATACCTAAACTCTATCATGGATAATCCGGAGTGTCGGTGACTGGGAATTGAGACACGTTCCGTCACTCGGAGTACGAAACGTTCCTGTTTCCCGTGCTCAGGCTAACTCCTATCCCGACACAATGCAATATGCATGACATGCATGAAATGCAACTAAGATGCAACCTAACACGCAAAATGCTATGAAATGGCATACACGATGCACGAGGTAACATGGCATACACAATGCGCTAACATACAACCTAGCATACACAATGCTATGAGATGAAATGGCATACACAATGCAATATGGACTTACACTAACATGAGTGGACCTCAGCCACACTCACATAAGAGGCCATTAGATGAAAATGAGACACTCGAGATGCGTGCACACTTGCACGCAAACCGAGGACCGACCCTAAGGCACGGAATGCCACTCTAGCAAGGCATGGCAAGACACGGAATATGAATACTAGCATGCAAATTTCAGTAGCAAAAAGTGATGCAAAACAGCCCGAAGCATGGAAAAATGGCACCGATGCATGAAATGAATCCCGAAACATGAAATTAGGTACATGGAATGACCTATGGCTATGCAATGCACATTATTTGAATATAAAGGTGAAGACAGAGTCAAGCAGCCCAAAAATAAGCATATTCACAGTTTTAAGCAAGGCCAAACAGCGAACGCAAATGGGGCTAAACTAGCATGCAAAAACGGTCCCGAAAGCAAGATAATGAAGCAAGTGACAGCTTCTGACCCTAAACAGAGAAGGGCCCTTCTAAAATGCTGAAGAGGGCCCAAAATATGATGTTTTACAGTTTATGATCAGAGCCAAAACAGTGTGCAAGTATGCTCAAAGTACTATGCAAGATATGGCCAAAAAGAGAGCTATAACACAAAGTATAAAAAGGATGCTTCGAACAGTAGAAGACCCTTAATGAAACATGAAGAGGGGGTCAAAATAGGACTTTCAGTTCAGACCAGAGTCAAAAACAGAATCACAAGGGGCTAACAAATCATGCAAAAATGGGGCCAAAAGTGGGATACAATGGCAAGTGACACATGGAGGCCCCAAACAGTGATGAGCCCTTCAACAATGTTGAAGAAGGGCTCAAAATAAGCAACTTTACAGTTTATAACAGAGCTCAAAACAGTTTATACATAGGCCAAAAATACTACACAAGAAATAGGCATACAAAAGAGATAATGAAGTAAGTGCAAAAAAGAAGCCTCAAACAGTGAGAGGCCCTTAATGAAACATGAAAAATAGCTCAAAACAAGTCTATCTCCAGTTAGGGTCGGAGCCCAAATATGCAAGCATAAGGAGCTAAAATATAGACCAAGAAAAGAGCAAAAAGGGAAAATGAGACTCACCCTTGAAGACTAGTCTTCATCAACTCTTGGTCCAAAAATCTGAGCTTTTAACCTCTTCAAAGCAGTTCCAAAGTTCTGGAATGGAGGATGGAGGTCTTGTGCTATGAGTTGGTGTGTAAAAATGGTGTAAGAATCAAAGGTTTTGATGGTTAGAATGTAGAGAGAGAGAGATTTAATGTGAGAGCTTCACACCAAAATTTTCTAACCCCTAAAACCAGAGCTGGGGGGTGTTTATATAGGCAAAAGAGTGGGGGAAAAGGGGGGGAAATTCAAATTCAAATTTCCCCCCAAAAAGGCCAAAAAGTGAGATAAAGAGGCAAGTGGTAGCTGCTAGTCTCAAACTGACGAGAGCCCTTCAGCAAAGTTGAAGAGGGGCTCAAAAAAAGACATTTTGTAGTTTATGACCAAGTCCAAAACAGCCCACAAGTAAGCCTAAAATACCGTGCAAAAATAGGCCTAAAAGAGGGTTTAAACACAAAGTGTAAAAAGGGAGCTTCAAATAGCAAAAGGTCCTTAATCAAACATGAAAAGGAGCTCAAAATACGACTATTTCTAGTTTGGGTCGGAGCCCAACAATGCTTGCAAGCAAGGCTCGGGGGCCAAAATGCGCAGTCCGGGGCCCGAAAACTGACTGTTAGGCACCGGAAGTGGTGTTCGACCACGAAGTTGGTCTCTTGGACCACAGTGTCCCTCAAAAGGGAGTAAATAATATGTATGCCAAAAACCGGGGCAAACGGAGGTGGTTAGGCGGTCCCGAACCGAGGCACACGGCCTGACGGTTCCGAAAACCGAGAACCGGGCTCCGAAATGGAAAAACTGGCCTACGACCACGAAAAGTAGCCCACGGCCATTGAGAGATGATCTATGAGACCTCTCCCTCCCTTCGGGAAGAGAAAATAGAGAAAATGGAGCCTGGTTCGCAAACCGAGGTAAAGCACAAAAGAGTCCGGAAGTCCGGAGGCAAGGCTCGTAGCCGGAACTCCGCAACCTCAGAACGAGCACAATATGCAACATCACCAAGCGCTCAATCGATGACGTCTGAGTCTTAAGGTCGGTCAAAAATGTGGTGTCGACAGCTACTTTTCCCTCTTGTAGGCCACTTGCAGTGGCCGGTAGGCTAGTTTCAGGAGCTTTCGGCTGAGTGCCTTGTCTTGGGGCCTCTTAGCTCTCTTCTTTTTGGTTTGTTTTTGGACCATACCTTGTTTCCCCTTGCCTAGAGGGAGAGGAGGGCCTATTGGCCACTTTTGGCAGCTGTAGGCCACTTTTCCCTCTTATAGGCCACTTGAAATGGCCGGTAGGCTAGTGGAAGTGGTCGGTCGGCCACTTGAAGTGGCCTACGGCCATTTTTTTGTTTTTGCAGATATTTTTTGTACCAGCTGTTGGGCACAGAATGTATCCTCTATACATGTGTATGGAGGGATTGGAACAAGCTTCTAGCTTGTCAAACAAGCTTGAGGCTTGTAATTCTATATAAGGGGAGGTGCCTCCCCTTCTTAGGGGTTCAGATTTTTTAGGGCAAAAAAATCTACTCTCTCTCTTTCTAGAATTCTCTCTCTCTCTATATTTTTGTGCTTGAAAGTGGGAATTCTTGGTGCATTTGCAAAGGGACTCTTTGCCAAACACTACTATCATTGAGCTGAGGTTCTTGGGGGTCATATTTAAGGGCTTAAAGTTGGTTTTTGGCTCAGAAGTTGCTGATTTTGAAGTTGTGCTTCAAGGGTGAGTGTCTTCCCTCTTTAAGCTTTATTTTTTATCAATCTTGGCCACCTTTGCATGATGTTTTAGGCCTAGCTTTCAACTACCAAAACCTTTGTTTTTAAGTGTTAAGAATGGTTGTTTGAGGCCTTGTTTGAGTTAGGGGTGGTCTATCCCCTTTTGTAGCTTGTTTTGCTTTGCTTTGAGCTATCTTGTAAAGCCTTTGAGATCGCATTTTCTTGGCCTTTTAACCACTGAATTCCAGAGGAATTTTAGTGGTAGAAAGTGGGTTTTGGGACCCAAAATAGGTGAGAGTGGTTCCCCCCCTTTGTACCTTGTTTGCATGTGTTGATGGCCTCACTCTTTGGCATGTTTTTCTACCCTTTTGGGGCCCTATCTTAGCATGTTTTTGGTCCTATTTTAGCATGTTAAAACTCTATTTTTGGCTGGTTCGGCCTCTGCTTATTTGCTTTTTGTACTTGTAGTGCAATCTCACTCATTAGCCTTGCATGCTTAGTGTTTTGACCTATTATTCTAGCTTGTTTTAGCTCTATTTCAGCATGCTTTCGGCTTTGATTTAGCATGCTTAAACTCTGTTCCAAGGGGTCTTGGTCATGTACGGCATGCTTTGTACAGCTATAGTGTGATTGGCTTTGCTAGTCTTGTGTTTTGAGACCTCTAGCATGCTATATTTGTGATGTTTATGTGATATGGCATCATTTGGTATGAAATTTTAGAGCATAAACTTCTATCATACTCCTATGTTTATTACTCTTTCATTGTGTTTAAGAGTTGTGCCCTCATGCCTTGTTTGTGAGCTAATGCATGAGCATATCTTTCTTGTCATTGTGCTGCGAGTCTAGCATGTTTTTGCTACTATTTTGACCTGCCTTAGGTCTATTTTGAATGGTTAAGGTCATTTGAGCATTGCTTAATATGGTTGTAGTGTAAAGGGCCTTGACTAGCTTTGAGTTTTGGGGCCTTTAACATGTTGTGCATGTGATGTTTGCATGGTATGGTACCATTTAGCATGTAATTTTAGTGCATTTAGTGTAGTCACACTCTCATACACTTCACTTCTTCATAACTCTTGAGAGTTGTACCTTATGCTTTGTTTGTGAGCCAACGCATGAGCATGCATTTCTTGCCTTTCATGCTATCATTTCAGCTCATTTTAGCCACTGTTTTGGCATACATGAGGTCTGTTTAGGGCTGGTTTAGTCCTTTGAGCATTGTGTTGCATGGTTCTAGTGTAATGCTCTTTACTAGCTTTGATGTTCTTGGCCCTTAACATGCCTTACATGCTTTGCTTGCATGATTTTAAGCCATTTAGTATGCCATTTCAGTGCTGAAATGTATGCCATTTCACTCCATTATTCACTCCTTCATTTGTTTTGAGAGAGGTCTTGAGCCCCTTGTTGGCTTGAGCATGGAATTGAGGCTCTCATACCTAATGGTTTTAGCCTTCTCTTGAGGGCTTCTACTAACCAAAAGCATGAGGCTTCTTTCATGCTCAAGGTGCTTGTGCCTTAGGCTATCTTTCCCATTAGAGGACAATCACATTGGACAAATCAATTAAAGGATTAATTGGTAATGCTAAGATATGTAAATAAAACGAATCAAGTAAAACATGCCAAGATAACATGTTTGTTGCATTGCATATGTTTGGATCAGACGTTAATCCAAACACAAGAAATGAGAGACGTTTCATACTTGAAGTGATGAAACGTGCCTCATTTCTTAGTCACCGACACCCTTGATCGTGCATGATAGGGTGAAGGTTCATCGTGTCTTACTTGTGCATTCATTAACTTGTACAAACTTGGCTTCTTGGCCATCGTGCATTGCGATGCTCGGTTGGTGGCCCGAGAGTCAAGTACCACACTCCTTTGAGCTTGAGAAATGATAAGGAGGGTGGTTGTACACACATATCCTGCGAAGACCTTGCTTTACCTCTATTGTTCCCTGTTTGCAGCAAAATTGGAGAATGCAGAAGCAAGTGGCCGACCGGCTAGAGGAAGTGGCCTACTAGCCACTTTAAGTAGCCTACAGCCTCTTTAAGTGGCCAACAGTTCTTAGGCTCAGGGTGGTCAAAAGTTGTTCTGGTTCTGGAGCAAAACAGCCTGGAAATTGGTTCGATGTTCAGGAATCAAGGCGAATGCAAATAGAGGCAACCGGTGGCAAAGTAACGGACTTTCGGGAGAAAGCGAAGCAACCGAGCATGCATGCATCCCTCACTTCCCGAGGCCGTTCATTAAATTGCTTAGCTAATTAGCTAGTTAGCTTAGTCATTTTTGTAATTAATTAATTTGGTTTGTAACTAATTAGCTTAGATTAGCTAGTTATTCAATTGTGTTGTAATTAATTAGCTAGAATAGTTAGTTAATTAGTTGATTTGTAATAGTTAGCTTAATTAGCATAGCTAGTTAGCTTTCATTTCATTCGGACCTTCCGTCGAGAGAGCAAATGTTGTAATAAGGGTGCGTGTGTGTGTGTTTGTCTTCCAACCCCATTTCTTTCTTCATTTTATTTACCCGCTTTTCAGTGGTTAGATTAGGGCATATTTCGATTAGCATACCTTATGCTTGCATGCATGCATCATTCATTTGTCTTGCATACACCGGGCTTGGCGCATCATTCAAACCGCATTGTATTTCAATTTCTATTTGAATACATGTATCAAATGTCGCATTCATATGCCATTTTAGACAGCCGAGCCTACTTAGTTGCATCTTTACATGTTCTGCATTAGACATACTAACATAGTTAGGATCGTGCATGATTTCTAACTAGTTTCTGTTTTGGCTCGGAGTACACTGTAAGTATTTACGCTTTAGCATACTTGCATGAGTGTGAGTGTTGCCATGTTTAGCATGCTTGTCATAAGGCTATTTGCTTAAGTGTTTAACTGCATGAATGCTTGTGGGTGAAGGCTTTATTGCTTGAATTGGAACAATTCATCAAATGCGAGTTTTAAGCCCACTTTGCGAAGTGGCAAATCATCATATTTTAAGCCCACTTGAGAGTGGCAAATCCGCACTTTAGCCTACTTGCGAGTAGCACTTTCAAACCATTTTCGAAAACAAACATGAGTTGTTTTGTTCCAATTCTCGTGATTAAGTCTATACTTGTATGCTACGCGCATCGCATAGTAATGCTAGATTAATAACCGGAATAAGAGCGCATGTGTCTATAAAACAACATATCATGGTAGTAGAGGCCGATCCTTTGATTGGGTGAGCGGGGGTGCTCATTTCATGACCTTCCCTCCTCGTACCCAAATTCCCGAGCCGAGGTAACTTTGGTGATGACGGACACGTGGCCTTTGGCACGAGTCAGGGTTTCCTAAATTCCCCAAAAATAAAATATTTAGGTGGCGACTCTGTAATCTGGCAAAGCAGTCCAATTTGGCATAATTTCATTTAAAATCTGATTTTCCAAAACGATTTGCCGGATTGGACTCTTTGGTGATTTATCAGTCTTACATTGCACTTTGTGAAATTAGATTCAGAACCGTGACAGAAGTCGAACTGTAGTAGCTAGAACCAAATTCGCGCCCTCTCCGAAAGGGGGGCGCGCGGAGAGAGTTCGAGCAGTCTACAGTTACCAAATTGTTTATTTGGGTTTTTGCTTCTTTGTTTAAGTCAATATTTATTGTAGAATCTAAATTGTCTATTTTAGATTCTATAGACTCCACTTTGGATTCTAGATAATTTTGATTTATTTTTTAATTTTTATCTAATTTAGAAAACCAAGAACACATAATATTAGTAATATTATTTAAACTAGAATACACACTATTTATATTTGTAAATTCTTTAGTAATATGCAAACTATGGTCATATTATTATTAACATTATTTTTTTTTTTTTTTTCAAAGCATATTATATCTTTAAGATTAATTGCCATTATAGATTGTTGTTGTACTTAAAACCCTCCTAGTGTAGTTATCTGGTGCCTAAAACCTTTCTTTATGATCTTAAAGACTTAAAAATGCCTAATTATGGCTAATAGTCAAAAGATCTTAATGAGTATATGGGTTTTGACATACACTAAGCATATAGGATTTACAACAACTATAAATGAAACAAATAATTATGAAGATATAAAATCCAAATGATACACAATTAAAGACTAAACTTGACTAATGATATTTTTCTAAATTTTTTTTATTTTTGTTATTTTATATATATATATATATATATATATATCATAAAGCACACCAAACACACTTATCAAAATTTATACATAAATAGAAATACTTACATAACTTGATCTTATTTTCAAAAACTCTTCATCAAGCTCTAATACCATTTAACAAAAAGGAAAGGACATACCAACCAAGTCCAACAAAAGCCCAATCCAAGCTTATCATGGTGAAACCTCTTTGAAGTTGCTTATATACTTTTTTATTTTTTTGTAAGAAACTTGTCAAAATATTTTGTGTAATTTTTGGACACGACTTATGAAAGGTGGGTTTGAGTTTAACCAAGAAAAGTTTGCATGGCACATGTACGGGGGCGAAATATCCTTCGCTTTCCGTACTCCTTGGACGTCAAGCTTCTTGTGACGGTGTCTATCTCTGCAACACAAAAATGGTGAGTTGCCCGGCGGTGGTGTGCCGGAAAGACCCTACGACGATCAAGTCAGATCACAAAGGAAGAAGACAATCAAAGGAGAGTGTTTGTGAGAGTGAATTCGCATACCTCCAACGTTCGTCTCTCTCCCTATTTCTAGGCTGGCCATGCAGCCTCAAGATTGTGCGTGCACTACCTCTGCTGTCCTTCCCTGGACAGGTGGCAGTGCGCGCCTCTCACCACCTTACGCGTGTAAAGGTTTCGTCCTTTCACCAGTACACACAGAACTGTCCAACGGTATTGAGGCGTGCGTGGAGCAGATATCCTCTCCCTCACGCCATTGGCCCAGGTGGCACACCTAACCGAGGTACCACGACCGGCCTAACACTTGTGGAAAATCGCCATCACGTGCACTTAACCGTGCTATGTGCCACCGACCTGTGACTTGGGATCAGGCGAAAGCCTATCCACCTCGGCCGAACTGCTCTTGACCGGTTCATCAAGACCACCTGGTTGCGAGGCATGCCGGCCTCCAACCGCTCCAACTTCAATCTCGGTCACACGCAACCGCTTCATCTTGGCTGGACGGTTGGGGGTATTCCGGCCTCGCCGCACCCTCAGTCTAGCCCGGGTAAACCTTCAGCTTGGTTAATATTCGCCACTGCGAGCTTTGCCCGAAACGAGCAACCCACAGCTCGGCCACACCAAGATGTTGACCGGTCGACATCTTCGACCGCGCAATCCAGTCCGCTCGGCCGTTCCAACCGAGCAATTCGCTCGGCGCCGTGTAGTCCGTAACGCTTGACGTTATCTTTGCTCGGCCGTACTAACCGGCGCGCATCTCCCCTCTCAATTGCCCCTTAACCCCATCCGAGCCGATCGTGATTGGGGTTACAACTGTGTCCGAGCTAAGGTTGAGTTGCGCTTTTGCTAGGCCGAGCTGGATTGGGGGAGTGTCTGCCGCCGAGCCACGGTTGAGCTGCGCCATTGCCGAGCCGAGCGTAATTGGGGACATGTCTGTCGCCGAGCTATCCCATTTAGCTGTCCATCACCGAGCCGGGCATGATTGGGTAAATATCTACCGCCGGGCTATCCAATTTGGCCGGTCATCACCTCGGCAGTCACGTCAAGGGTCGTATAGCCGTACTGACAGCCGCGTTTTCAGTGCCACGTGGCTCCATGCCATTGGGTCGTGCGTCCAGCTGTCCCCCACGCCCCGAATTTCAAACGGCTGCGCCGTTTGGGTGGTTTTCCCCCTCTTTTTGTGCACCAGTGAAGGGTCATTGTGCCCCTTCACTATTCATCCTCTCTCCCAAGCGAACCCTAAACCTCTCAAACCTTCGAAGCTTCAAACCGTCTCGCTGTTCCTGCCATTTCTGCCTTCGAGCTCCAGTCTCCATCTCCATTCCTTTCGACGGTTGCAGCCAAGCTCTCGAGGCCCAACTCTTACTCGCCTTTGTTTTTGGTAAGTTGCACTATCCCTCCCTTGTGTTTTCTGTTCCTGTTTTCCAGTTCTCTCTGTTTTCTACGTTTTTCTGCCACTGTGCTTCGAGTTCCCTGCCTTGAGGTCCCTCCTTTTTAATCCAATAGAGCTATACCTTAGGAAAACTGGAACTGGTGGAGTGGAGGGGGCTTTCGTGCCCCTGTTTTCCCTTAGTTTGAACGAATGAGCCTTGAACTTAGGATGAACTGGATGAACAGTATGAATCCTGTGAAAAACCGAGCAAAATGCTCATTTAGATCCGCATTTAAGGCTGCAGCCGAGCAAAACTAGTTTGTGGCTTCTCGTAGAGGCCGCGACCGGGCTGAATACCCCATCAGATCGGTAAGTAGAGTGAACCGAACTAAAACAACCTCCGCCTTAAACCTTAACTGAACTGAAGGATCAACTAGATCCATCATTAGGTCGCAACCGAGCTAGAACCGAACTAGGAGAATTGAGCGCAGATGTAGTTGAACCGAGCTGGGACTCGTCGATCAAAACACCAAAGTCCTTCACTGAGCTATTTCCAATAGGAGCCGTGTAATATCTGTCGTGCTAACCCTTGGCCTTATTTTTCAACATGCAGAACAAATAGGACCGACCAAGCCAGTCCAGCATTATAATTGGTGGAGCTCAAAGACCGAGCAAACACACCTACATTTTTGACCGAGTTACACACCAAACCAAATAAAACCGAGATAATGGGGAAGTACCGGTTCATGGTTAGCTCGCCCGGCGCGATGGTGGAGTTTCGAAAGGAGTACAAAGTTCCTGACGACGTCATCCTAGAGCTCGCCAAAAAGGGAGACACCCCTTGGAAAGATTTAGACTGGTGCCCCTTCACGGTCGTGTCAATAGTAGAGGGAGGTGTCCGCTTCCCGGTCCAGCCCTTGCTCTGCGAATTTTTGAGGCAGACAAGGCTGTGCCCGAGCCAAGTCTCAAATAACACCTACAAAATAATAAACGGGGTCGCCGAGCTGAACCGGAGGCTCGATCTCCACCTCGGTCTGGCAGAAATTTTTCACCAATACAGCCTAAGTAGAAATAAGAGTGGGCTTTGCTGGTACCTCAAAGTCAAGAAGGGCCGAGCAAAACTCATTGAAGGCAACCCCGACAAAGAAACCAACGACGACGACTTCCTCTGGGTGTCCGGTAATTACGAGGACACCGAGGCGCCCATACCGGGCTGGTACATTAGGAAAGATTTTGGCCGTGCTGGTAAGTCGCCCGGCTGACCGCACTATCCTCTTTCTGCATTTCATTATTATAATTTTGCACCGGTCTAATACTTGTCTCCTTTCTGCAGATAGACACTTGGCCGCGGACTACCATCAGGCCGACCCAGAAGCCATCCGAGCTCTGCTGCGTCACCCAGAGGAGGAAAGAGCGGCATCAAAACTTCTCGGTTTCGAGCAAACCTACAACTACACCGCACCGCGCAAGGGCCGGGTGACCGACTTCCTGCGTGCGCCATCCCTAGAACCAGATCCAACTTTGCCACTAATCAAACTCGTTCCCCTCACCGCCGAGCAAGAAATGGCGAAGATCAGGGCTATCAAGTCCATGATCACTGGAGAGGAAGGGGAGTCCCAATCTCCAGAGGCAGCTGGGGGAACATCCTCCACCCCAGCCGTGCAAACAGAAGGCGCGGTGCTTGCTCTCGCCACCGAACAACCGACCGGCCGATCCAAGAAGAGGCCGAGGAAGGATACGACCGGGCAGAACCTCACTGATGAAGATTCAACCGAGGTCGCTTCAACCAAACTGGGAGACCAGACCGAGCAACCGCTGGCCCGCAAATCCAAGGGCAAGGGCCCAGCCACCCCCCCGGTCTGGGCGCCCGAGTTCCAATATCAAGGCTGACCAGTTTCTGCCGAGGACTCTATCTATGCTGACAATGAGTATTCCCTTGGCTTCAACATGACCAAGGGGCTAATCCTTCCAGCCGACATGAAGAGGCATGACGAGCTGTCGGACCTGAAGGTCCTCCGCTCGGCGGCCAAATCTATCGTGCTGGTAAGATTTCCATTTTTTTTTTTTTTTTTTTTTGCTTCAACTGTTTGCTCGGTTTTTGCTCGGCTCCTCGAACACTTACAATCTTTCCCTTGTTCGCAGGCCGCGCAAAATAATTACCTAGCGCACGACCGAATGATAAAAGTGCGGCAGAGCCTTCGGGATGCCATTGCCGAAAACAACGCGCAAAAGACCAAGATAGAGAAGCTGAAGGCGGCGCAGGACGCTATCGCGGCGGAGTGAGATAAGCTGCAGCAGAAAGTTGACCGAGCTGATGCCGACAGCAACGCGCCGTGAAGTCAACCAAAGCTCGGTACCTCGCCGAGCTAAGGAAAACTGCGCGATGCCAACAAGGAAGCTCTGGACAAGGCGGTTGATGACGCGGAGGACCGGAGTTATGCTCAGGGGGAGAAAACCTATGAACGCCAAGTCCAGGCGACGAAGGACATCTTTTTCCATGCGGCTGGAAAGCCGCCGTGGAGAAAGTTGGACTTGGTCAGGATTCTGCCATGTTCATTAGTCCGCCTGCTGCATATATCCCGACCTACATGCAAGCGTACGCCAATGCCGCGCAAAACCGACTGATAGCAGAGGCAAGGAAGGAGGCTGAGGAAGAAGCCGCCGCCGCACAACAGACCGAGCAAGCCACCAATACCGAAGCATCCCCAGATGTGGAGGCCGAAGTTAAGTATGATAGGGAGGTTGTCGCGGTGGAGGGCATCGATAATGAAGCCGAAGAGAGCCTGCCCGAGCAGACAGTCGGCGTTGCCGAGCAGACCGAGGAGATCGCCGATCAAAACCTTGAGCTGGACTGAAGATTTTCCTCTTTCACTTTCCTGCTTTTCTTTGTTTTTGTTTACTTCTTCTTTTTCTGTTCAGAATGTAACCGGGCTAGGTCCCCCCCACTTGTACCTAACTTTTTCGTATCAATGAAGACTTCAACTTTTTTGCTCGTACATCTTCCATTTCTGTTCTGTTGACATGTGTAAATTTCTCGATTCAAACTGTAAGCAACTGGCAGGTCGGCTAAACGCACAATCTGCCGAGCTAAAATCAACTTACAAGTAATCTAATCAGAACTAGTAGTTGAAGTTTCAAATGAAATGACATTTGAACTTGGCCGAGCAAAAGCCGCTCGGCCCTGATTGGTTTGCAGACTGAAATTCCAACACTTCAATGCGGCCGGGCAAAACCAGCTCGCCTTTCAAGTTGTTTAAAACGCTGACATCTCCCGTTGGCCGAGCAAAGTCAGCTCGGCCTTATAACTGTTGGATAAGACACCAACATCGCCAATTCCGCCGAGCAAGATCGGCTTGTTTCCCATATTGGACAAGACACCAATATGCCAATTGGGCCGAGCAAAATCAGCCACATTGGGCAAAACACCAATGTTTCAATTCGGTTGGTCATGCCGCCAACATTCCAACTGGGCGAGCAAAACCAGCTCAGCCCTAATGCGCATTGCTCCACACGCAAACTGTTTGCGCGGTCTGCTCCCATTCCGAGGAAAACAGTCCGGTCTCATTCAAGTCGGTCTACTTGCCCCTGGCATGCATAATTGCTTTGTATCTTTGCGAGAATATTGGACAAAGATGTAATACCAAACAACAAGAGGGCTAGTTTTCATTACAAAAGCATTGCTATCTTTTACATCGAGTGCCAAAAGGCTAAATGTCTAGAAAAGCTAAACAAAAAGCACGTTACATCTTAAAAGTAAAAGACCTTAAGGTTGGCTGCATTCCATGGTCTGGGGACAGCCTTGCCATCCAAATCTTCCAAATGGTATGCCCTTTTGCCAGCGAGACCAATCACCTTGTATGGCCCCTCCCAATTTGCACCGAGCTTTCCTTCGCCAGGGACCACCGTGTTGCCAAGCACCTTCCTTAAGACCCAGTCTCCAACCTTGAATAGCCTGGGATGCACAGCCTTGTTGTATTTTCTGGAGAGTTCTTGCTGATAGGCCGCTACGTGGATCAGTGCTCGCTCCCTCCTTTCCTCAGCAAGGTCTAATTCCAATGCCACGGCTTCACTGTTCAGATCGGGCTGGAAACCTTCAGAGCGGATGGTTGGCATGCCAATTTTTAGCGGGATGACGGCCTCCATGCCGTAGGCCAAAGCCAATGGTGTTTCCCCGGTCGATCGTCTTGGCGTAGTGCGGTATGCCCAGAGCACATTGGGGAGTTCCTCAACCCATTTTCCCTTAGCTTTCTTGAGCCGCTTCTTCAGCCCGTCCAAGATGGTCTTGTTTGAGGCCTCTGCTTGGCCATTAGACTGAGGATAGGCCGGCGTCGAATTGTAGAACTCAATCTTCAGCTCTTCGCAAAATCCGCGAAAGAGTTTCCCGTCGAATTGAGTGCCATTGTCTGAGATAAGGGCCCTGGGTATACCGAAGCGAGTGATGACGTTTTGCCAAACAAACTTCTTCACATCCTTCTCCTTGATGGTCGCCAGTGGCTCGGCCTCGACCCACTTGCTGAAGTAGTCGGTGGCCGCGATGAAGAACTTGCGATTGCCCGGTGCTGTTGGGAGCGGTCCGACAATATCCAATCGCCATAGTGCGAACGGCCAAGGACTTGAAAGGGGTAGCAAGTCTCTAGCTGGCTGATGGATCTGGTGAGCGAATTTCTGACACTTTTCACACCGGCGAACGTATTTCTGCGCGTCCGCCTGCATGCATGGCCACCAGTAACCTTGGGAGATTGCTCGGTACGCCAGAGATCTGCCCCTGTATGGCTTCCGCAAATGGCTTCCGCAAATGCCCTCATGGATCTCAAAAAGAAAATCCTCCACCCTGGCGGGGTGGACACACTTCAAATACAGCCCGGTGAAGGACTTCTTATATAAGGCTCCGGATGGGGAGAGCCAAAACCGCTCTGATTTTGCTCGGATCTTGTGGGCCGCCTTCTTTTCTGCCGGTAGAATTCTATCTTTCAGAAAGGCGATGATGGGGTCCATCCAGGAAGGTCCCAAGTCGGTGCAGAGTACCTCGGTTGCTTCTAGTTCCTCAATGCTTGGCCGAGGTAAAAATTCAATCATCAAGGGATTGGGAAAGGCTGTCCGAGTGGAAGCAAGACCGGCCAATTCATCAGCCGTGCTGTTTCCTTCGCGGTTGATCTGTTCAACTCTGATGGCATCGAACTTCTTGATTTCTGCTCGCACCAGCGCCTGATACTTGGCCATTCTTTCATCTTTGGCCTCGTACTCCCCTGAGACTTGATTGACCACCAGCTTGGAATCACTGAACACCATAAGGGCTGTGACCTTCATTCTCAGCGCGCTTCTTAGTCCGGCGAGGAGGGCCTCGTATTCCGCCTCATTGTTGGACGCTGGGAAGCCGAGCGTAATTGCTTGCTCAACAATCAGCCCATCGGGTGAAGTTAGCACAATTCCCAGCCCGGCCCCATGCCTGTTGGACGCTCCATCGACGAAGAGTTTCCACATCTCACCGACAAATAGCTTCCAGCAATCAGACGGGTTTTGGGAGCTTCTCAATTCCAAGTTTCTGGTTGGCTCATTCTGGTCTCTTTCCACGTCTTTGCTGGGTTCTTCTTTCAACGAGTCGTCGGACTTTGCTGTTTCGGTCGAGCTCTGCCCTTCTCCCACTTGCGGGCCAACACTTGTCTCTGTTGCCAGAACCATGGGTTGTGTTAAATCTGCATCAACCAAATCAATCGGGCAGACTGGATGCGTTCCAGGGGCAAATTCCGCCACGAAGTCTGCAAGTGCTTGAGCTTTGATTGCGGTGCGTGGGCGGAACTTGATGTCATACTGCCCCAATTCCACGGCCCATTTCAGAATTCTCCCAGTGAAATCCGCTTTTTCGAAGAGCACCTTGAGCGGGAACTCGGTTAACACCACTATTGTATGGGCATGAAAATAGTGGGCCAGCTTTCTAGATGCCATCATTAGGGCCAGCGCCAGTTTTTCCAAGGGAAGGTATCTCGTCTCGGCCGGAAGCAGAGTCTTGCTCACGTAGAAGATTGGTAGGTGCTGGATGCCTTCAGCACGAACCAATACCGCGCTTACCGCGTGTTGAGACACAGCCAAGTAGAGGTACAACTCCTCGCCCGGCTGAGGGGTGACCAAAATAGGGGCTGAGGAAAGGTACGTCTTTAGGTCTGCAAGTGCACGGTCGCACTCTTCATCCCAGAAGAACTTGGACTTCAAAGTTTTGAAGAAGGGCCTGCAACGATCCGAAGACCGGCTGATAAATCTGTTCAGCGCGGCTGCCATCCCGGCAAGATGTTGCACGTCCTTTGTGGAATTCGGGCGCTCCAGCTCTTGTATCGCTTTGATCTGAGATGGGTCGGCCTCAATTCCTCGGTTTGTAACCAGAAAACCCAGAAAATTTCCGGTGCCAACTCCGAAGGCACACTTGGAGGCGTTCAAACGAAGCTTGTGGTGCTTAAGTATGGCGAACATTTCTGCTAGGTCGGCTAGGTGCTGAGACTTCTCCTTACTCTTCACCACCATATCATCAATGTAGGCTTCCATTGTTCGGCCCAAGAGAGGAGCGAACATCTTTGTTACCATTTGCTGAAAGGTTGCCCCGGCGTTCTTTAATCCGAACGGCATGACTTTGTAGCAGTATAAGCCTCTGGGAGTGGTGAATGACGTGATCTCTCTGTCCGGCTTATACATGGCTATCTGATGATAGCCGCGATATGCATCCAAGAAGCTAAACCTCTGATGGCCAGCGGTCAAGTCCACCAGCTGGTCAATTCGAGGTAGGGGGAAACTGTCCTTTGGGCAAGCTCGGTTGACAGTCTTGTAATCAACACAGACTCGCCACTTGCCGTTCTTCTTCGGAACTACCACCGTGTTGGATATCCACCGAGGGTACTGCACCTCCTCTATGGCCCCGGCTTCCAACAGATTCTTCACCTCTTCTGCTACCACTTCAGCATGGTGCAAGGCTGACCGGCGCGTCCTTTGAATGACAGGCCGCGCATTGGGGAAGACGTTCAACTGATGGCAAACGAAGCTCGGATCGACGCCAGGCATGTCGTAAGGCGTCCAAGCAAAGGCCTCCAAATTGGAAACCAAAAACTTGACGTATTCCATCCGTTCGGTGCCGGACAAGGATGATCCCAAGAGGAAGAATTTAGTTAGATCGTTCTCGTTAATGCGCACTTCCACCAAATCTTCGACCGATTTTTCCTCGGCCTTTCTTCCCACATCTTCAAGGACTTCCTTCCCCTCAGGTCCCTCGATCATCTGGACAAACCCTTTGGCTGCTCGGCTGCTATTTACCGCAACGAAGCATTGTTTTGCCATCACCTGGTCTCCCCAAACCTCTTCGATCTACCCAGTGGGCGTAGGAAAGCGCATAACTTGGTGGAAAGTTGACGCTACTGCCTGCATGGCATGTAACCAGCCTCTGCCTAGGATCAAATTGTAAGTGGACGGAACTTTGAGCACCCAGAATTCTACCTGCTTTACGACCGATCCCGCTTTGACCGGCAAAATGATCTTTCCGATCGGCCATTCTGGTTGCGAGTTGAAGCCGACCAAAGGAGACGTTGCAGGGGCCAAGTCCTTGTCCTCCAACTTCATTTGTTTAAACGCGTCATAGTACATTATCTCGACCGAACTCCCCTAGTCGATCAGAATTCTCTTGATATCAAAGTCTTTGACGCGAAGAGTCACCACCAAGGCATCATTGTGCGGTATCTGAACCCTTTCCAAGTCTTTGGTCGAGAAGGAAAGGATGTCCCTCTCTTCGGTTTTTCCCTTCTTCACGGCGGGCTGGACAGAGAGCACTTCCCTCATGTGCTCAGCCTTCTTTATTATCCCTCTAAGCTCGCAACCCTTGCTGGTTCAATGATGCCGTGGATGACGATTACACCTTAATGCGGGGGGGAACCTCCAGAGCGGCTAGGCCATTTGGCTCGACTTCTCCTGCTGGCGCGGCCTTGACGCCCCCATCTATGTATTGATCAAGGTGCCCTGCCGCCACCAACTCTTCTAAGTGTTGTTTGAGCGGCAAACAGTCCTCTGTTTGGTGCCCTCGTTCCTCATGAAAGGTGCAACGGTATTTTGAATTGAAGCCCCTCTGTGCACTCCCTAACTTGGCTGGCCACCGGACAAAAGGCTCACCTCGGATCTCGCTCAAAATGCGGTAGATAGGGATTTTGAAGACCGTGGTTATTCCTGTCCGTGCCTTCAATTTTCTCTTGGCATCTTCTGCTGCGTCGCGGGGGGCATCAGCTCGGTCATTTCTACGACCCTTGTTTCTGTCATCGCGGCCGTCCCACGACGCTGATCTTTTCATCGGTCACTGGGCGGTTTTCCTCCTGCCCGACCGAATGGACTTTCCCTGCTACCCTTCTCTCCACCGCGACCGGATTATCCTTCTCGGTCGCGGAGGCGGCGTCATCTTCCACACGAATGTGCTCGTTGATCCGCTGCATCAAAGATTCCATGGTTGTGGGCTGATGCATCGTGAGGGAATCTCGCAGCCTATGTCCGACTGGGAGACCCCTCTTGTACTGAGTGATCGCCAGATTGGTAGGGCAGTCGAGGATCTCGTTGTAAGTTTTCCAGTATTTCGCGTTGTATGCCTTCAGCGAACTCCCAGACTCTATCTTGACGCCCAGGAGATGGTCGACCTCCTTCGGCGTTCGAGTATTGGTCTTGAATTTGGTGACGAAGGCCTCCGCCAGTTGCTGCCACCCCTCTATGCTCCCCTCCGGGAGCCTTTCGAACCACTTCAAACCCAGCTCTCCCAAGCTCGCTAGGAATATGAGGCACATCAAGGCGTCGTTGCGCCGGTGGCCAGCCATTACTTGCCGGTAATGACTCACATGCATGTATGGATCCGTCCTGCCGTCGTACAAGGTGAACTTTGGCTGGTGGAATCCGGCAGGAAGTGGAGTACCCTCGATCTCCGGAGACAGCGGCGTGGCTGTAAGTCTCGCCAGCTCTTTGTCCACCAGCACAGGGGCCATGACTCTGGGCGCCGGCATCACCACCTCTTCACTGCAGCGAACTGGGGCACTCAACCTCTGGAGCGCCGGCACCCTCTGAGCCTCTCGACGGCGCGCTCTCTCCTCCAATACGTCCCTAAGATCCCTGGAACGGGAGGAGGCAGAGTATCGCAACGTTGATGACGGGTGTGAGGGGCGGTAGGTGCTGTCGCGAGTGAGGGATCTACCCTCTCGTTGGTCAGAATCTCCAACCCCATAGTTCCTGGTGATGGAGATAGAGTGAGTCCTCCTCTGGCGGCGACTGCTAGAACAAGAGGAGGGGGTGCGCTCACTGAGGTTGCCCTCTCCAACAACACCCTTCCCCCTAACTTGGCGCTTCAGCAGCTCCATCTCCGCCGCCATCTTACGAATGAGGGCATCTTGGTCCTTGAGTTTGTGCTCCAGCCGCTGCTCACGGGACTCCCCCCGGCGTCGGCGGCCCTCTGGACTCTGCGAGCGATCCGAACTCCTCCCACGCTTATCGCGCGCACCTCGCGAAGAAGTTTCCAGGCCCGCCATGGTTGGAACATTCGGAGGGCCTTCCCTCCTTCGGACATACTCTGGAGTGACACCATCGACGACGGACAGCGGAACTTCGTCATTGTTGGCCATGGAAATGGTCGAACAAGCTCGAAGAACAAGGGTTGAATGTCAAGCTTCCCACAGACGGCGCCAATTGTACGGGGGTGAAATATCCTCCGCTTTCTGTACTCCTTAGACGTCAAGCTTCTTGTGACGGCGTCTATCTCTGCAACACAAAAATGGTGAGCTGCCCGGCGGTGGTGTGCCGAAAAGACCCTCCGACGATCAAGTCAGATCACAAAGGAAGAAGACAATCAAAGGAGAGTGTTTGTGAAAGTGAATTCGCATACCTCCAACGTTCGTCTCTCTCCCTATTTCTAGGCTGACCATGCAGCCTCAAGATTGTGCGCGCACTACCTCTGCTGTCCTTCCCTAGACAGGTGGCAGTGCGCGCCTCTCACCACCTTATGCGTGTAAAGGTTTCGTCCTTTCACCAGTACACACAGAACTGTCCAACGGTATTGAGGCGTGCGTGGAGCAGATATCCTCTCCCTCACGCCATTGGCCCAGGTGGCACACCTAACCGAGGTACCACGACCGGCCTAACACTTGTGGAAAATCGCCATCACGTGCACTTAACCGTGCTATGTGCCACCGACCTGTGACTTGGGATCAGGCGAAAGCCTATCCACCTCGGCCGAACTGCTCTTGACCGGTTCATCAAGACCACCTGGTTGCGAGGCATGCCGACCTCTAACCGCTCCAACTTCAATCTCAGTCACACGCAACCGCTTCATCTTGGCTGGACGGTTGGGGGCATTCCGACCTCGCCGCACCCTCAGTCTAGCCCGGGTAAACCTTCAGCTTGGTTAATATTTGCCACTGCGAGCTTCGCCCGAAACGAGCAACCCACAGCTCGGCCACACCAAGATGTTGACCGGTCGACATCTTCGACCGCACAATCCAGTCCGCTCGGCCGTTCCAACCGAGCAGTTCGCTCGGCGCCGTGTAGTCCATAACGCTTGACGTTATCTTTGCTCGGCCGTACTAACCGGCGCGCATCTCCCCTCTCAGCACATTACTCATTTTTATATGTCAAAAACTGATTTATTATGTTTACATGTTGAGGGAGCGAAGGGTACACAAGGTGGCCAAAAAGAAAGCAAGTCATGTGCATATGCTATGAGAGTAAATGATAAAAGTATTGAACCTTATAAAAATTTATTAAATTTTGCTTAACACAATCCTAATAATAATAAGTTAGTGGATTGGCTTAAAAACATGTGAGCCCACTTGTAAGATTTTGTCCATGTCTTTCTTTATTTCATATTTGTGTAGCCATCCTCTGAATTTCTAATCCCAAAATCAACAATCCCATTTCTTCTTGACTTCACAAATTAATTGTCAAAGATAATGTTTTAAATTTTATCGAATTCTTTATCTGATTTTAACTAAACAATTTCATTCAATAATTATGTGATATTAGAAGAAAAAAAAAGAAGGGGTAAATCATATAGATAAGTCATGAAGTTTAGAGAAAATATAATAAATATCACAAATTTAATATAAAGTGAAATTTATACTTGTTATGAAACTAAAAAAAAAAAGTTACAGAATTTTGCAGTAAAGTAAAGAGGAATTTAAACAAAAGAGATGAGGAAAAATTCATCAAGTGCTATTGAGAATAAAATTGATCTTAAGAACCAATAAAAATTGCATTCATATATATATATATATTTGTATGATTTTTACTCTGGCAATTGCATCCAAAGATGAAAACTCATATGATTTTATTGATGAAAAATAAAAAAAACAATAAATTATATAATTATTCTATTTATTCAAATAGTAACCACTGTATTATGAAATATAGCATATAATGGCTACATGTAGGTTGTTGTGGTGATCGATAAATAGTGAAAAAAATAACACAGAAAATCTTATGAATATATTTATAAAAAAAAAAGGGGCAAATTACATATACCTCCCTCGAGGTTTAGCTAAATTACAGATATCCTCCTGAGCTTTCGAAAATTGCAGATACCCCCCTAAGGTTTATATTTTCATAACAAATTGCCTCCTGTGGTTTATATTTTCATAACAATTTGCCTCCTAATTTGTTATGCAAATAGTACCTTCAGAGGGGTATCTGTAATTTCTTAAATTTCAGGAGAGTATCTGTAATTTTGCTAAACCTCGAGGGGGTATATGTAATTTGCCCAAAAAAAAATACAATTCAGTGATTTTTGAAAAGATATTTACAGATATATTAAAAAAATCAAGATTTTAATTATTAATATTTATAAAATTTATTTATGATCTATAATCTTTTTTTAATTTGTACTTTTAGAATATTGCTATATGTACTAATTAATATACTACCTAGTATACTAAAAAATAATGTGACATAATTTTAGAAGTTTTGAATATTTATAATTTATATAATAAGTAGGGTCGGTAATAATAATATAATACTAGTTAATACATTAATATATATATTAATTAGTACATGTAGTATCACCGATACTTTTAGTATGCTAAAATAATAAAAAAA
Organism: Camellia japonica; assembly: GCA_030407325.1. Taxonomy (NCBI): domain Eukaryota; kingdom Viridiplantae; phylum Streptophyta; class Magnoliopsida; order Ericales; family Theaceae; genus Camellia; species Camellia japonica. The sequence goes on from JAPPVO010000036.1 coordinate 8,777,927, forward strand.
TACATAAATAATTACAGTTCCGATTTGGACCTCGAAAATGGGTCCCCCGAATTCCCCGAAAATGAAAAAGATGAGTTTTGAATGAATGTTTGCCTCAGCTCAGTTGCAACAACACACGCGCGAGAAATAGAAGAAGAAAAGAGAGAAGAGGGGAGGAGAGGAACCAGTCGAAGACGAATAGGCGAGAGCGACCACCGCCGACGACCAGCGAAAAACTCTGCCCACCTGGTGCGTTTTTTTATTTTTTTTCTTCTTATAAATTTATATTTTCTTGTTGGAAGAATGGTTACTCACTTGAATCTGAATCTGGTCTGTCAAGTTACTCAGTCCGTCAATATTTCACTCACCTGAATCTGAATCTGGTCTGTCAAGTTATAAATTTTTTTGATTTTACTCACCTAAATCTGAATGTGGGGGATTGGAAGAATCTGAATGTTGAAGTGAAAGCTAAATTTGCTGAATCTGTCTGAATCTCTGAGTCTTGTTTAAAGGGTAAACTACCAATAGGTCCTACTTGGGAGACTTATTACCCAATAGGTCCTACTTTGAGACTTATTACCCATTAAGTCCTATTTGATATAATTTATTAAGTGATAAAGACAAATTTTATCAGTCTTTTTTTTTTATGAATAATTTTATAGTGATAAATTTATCAGTCTCTTTTTTATGAATAATTTTTTAGTGATAAATTTATCACTCTCTTATTTTTTATAGTGTTAAATTTATTAGTTAGGACCTGTAGGTAAATAAGTCTAGTGAATAGGACTAATTGGTAAGTACCCTTGTTTAAATCCACTTGAACCTTATTTATGTGACAAACTGTGGTTGGGTAATCTGTTAAGGAGTTGGACAAAGAATAATGCATGAGGAATATGTTAAAAGTAGAACTTTTTGTGATGATTCTTGGCCTAGTTTTATTTTTAGGTAAAACAATTCTTATTTGCGCTGCTTGTTCTTGGCCAATAATAATTGGCCATGTTTATTGAATTCACATCCTTGTTTCACATTCACGGTCCATTTGCATTGGGTTGTTTCGGAAAGAAAAGGAAGGAAATGCATGGTTTTGGTTCATACTATTGAACCAGAGAAAAGGAAAGAACCATGGTTTTGGGGATGTAGGTTCACTTAAGCAGAGATCACCTGGCACACACCCACTTGGCGCCATCACGACATAGGTTTTGATAAATAAATTTCTGAATCTAAATTATTTTTTTAATAATTTCTGAATCTGTTCACATACAATTATACTTACTATCTATTTTTTAAGACAATGCAATGGAATTGTGTGGTTAAAATCCTTATTCACAGATTCAAATTCTGTGGATTTATGATGTCTCTAACCTTATTTACAGATTCACAGATTCACTTATTCACACAATGGACATTGATTCAAACAATCCAACATTGAGTGCGGGTGAGAAGTTGAGGAAGCAGAGAACAATCCTTCATTAAATGAGAGTGCTGAAATTGAAGAACCTAAGAAGGGGATGTGTTTTACATCAAAGGAAGAAGTGCACGAGTGGTATGCAAAATATGCTAAAAATCTGGGATTTTCAATAGCTTACAGAACACAGAATGTTGGAGCGGATGGAAAGGTGAAATACTTTGGAATTGAATGTACTCGGGCGTATAAGAGGAAAAACAAACCAGAAGAAAACCCCCTGAAACCATCTATGTCATCAAAAATTGATTGTAAAGCTAAGGTTAGAGCGACTTTACAACCGGATGGAAGATATAAGTTAACTACAGTTGTGCTTGAGCATGCGCATGATTTAATTCCTAGCGACTCACGCCATTTTCCAATGAATAAGAGGATTTGTACTCCTGTGAAGAGAAGATTAGAAATAAACGACGAAGCCGGAATAGGGGTGTCTAGGAATTTTCATTCTATAGTTGTTGAAGCGGGGGGATATGAGGCATTAACATTTGATGAACGAGATGCAAGGAACCACATTCAAAATGCTAGAAGATTGAGGCTTGGGGTAGGAGACGCCGAGTCAGTTGCATTTTATTTTCATAGGATGCAACAAGAAAATTCAAACTTCTATTCTGCAATTGACTTTGATGTAGATGGTCGCATACGAAACTTATTTTGGGCAGACGCAAGGAGTAGGGCGGCTTATAAAGCATTTGGGGATGTTGTCTCATTTGATACCACCTATCTCACAAACAAGTATGATATGCCGTTTGCTCCATTTGTAGGAGTTAATCACCATGGACAGTCAATCTTGTTTGGTTGTGGGCTATTATCTAATGAGAACACCGACACATTTGTTTGGCTATTCAAAGAATGGTTAAATTGCATGTCAGCCACTCCTCCAAAAGCTATTATAACTGACCAGTGCAGAGCCATGCAAAATGCCATAGAAATTGTGTTCCCACAGGCTCGACATCGTTGGTGTTTATGGCATGTAATGAAGAAAATACCTGAGAAATTGAGAGGATATTCCCAATATGAAGCCATCAAAGTCGCTTTACAAAATGCAGTCTATGATTGTTTTAGAAAAGATGAATTTGAAATGGAATGGCAAATGATGATTGAAAAGTTTAGCCTTCATGACAACGAGTGGTTGGGGGTATTATATGGTGAGCGACATAGGTGGATTCCTGCCTATGTGAAAGATATATTTTGGGCTGGCATGTCAACTACACAGCGAAGTGAGAGCATGAATGCATTTTTTGATGGCTATGTAAACTCAAAGACGACTTTAAAGCAATTTGTTGAACAGTACGACAATGCATTGAGAAGTAAGGTGGAGAAGGAGACCAAAGCAGACTTCAAATCTCGAAACAAATTGTATGATTGCTTAACGGTGTATGAGTTTGAGAAGCAATTTCGTGCAGCCTACACAAATGCGAAATTTAAAGAACTTCAAGTACAATTGAAGCGACTACTGTATTGTCATGCGACTCTTGTGAAGGAGGACGGATCCATTTGTACTTATCATGTCAAGGAAGCTGTGCTTGTGGGTGACAAAATGAAGAAAGTTGAATTTGTCGTATACTTTAATTCAATTGAATTTGAAATGCAATGTGTATGTCGGTGGTTTGAGTTTAAGGGGATCATGTGTGCCCATTCCCTTAGTGTGCTCATTGAGAGGTGCATATATCAGGTTCCAAATAAGTACATTATGCCAAGATGGAGAAAAGATTTGGAAAGAGGGTACACATGCATTCCAACGACATACACGAAATCCGGGGCTGCCCTCAATGCAAAGGTACATGATAACTACCACAAGACATTGGATGAAATTATAGAAATTGCTTCCAACGATGATAGTAAACACAAAGCCATTCAACTTGGGTTGAGAGAAATCAAGGAAAGAGTAAGAAAAGATGAATCTGGTTGTGCGAGTAATATCCCACCTTGTAGTAGTACTGTCCCACCTTGTAGTAGTAATGTGCCACCTTCTAGTACTACTCGAAAGGTTCTTAGTCCTTTGATTGCTCGCCGAAGAGGCCGTCCATGTACGAAACGGAAGGTGAGCAAGGTGGACGAAATAGTGAGTCGGTTGAAAGGAAAGAATAAAAAGGCACCAAAAGTCCAGGTATAAATTTCATTTTCTGCTTGTATGTAAAAGACTTGAATTTATTATTGTCAAACTTTTTCACCAATGTGTGTTACTATAGGGTCGTAAGATGGGTCAATGTGAACCTCGTAAGTTGAATTTCGGTTGTACGGATGGGATGGAAGACAATACGTACGAGTTGGTATGTGTTTCATTACATTATGGTATTCCAGTACAATTTTTTGTATGGTATTCATTACATTATGTTTGAACTTATTAATGATATTTTGTGATTATGGTATTTTTAGGTGCCGCAAGGTCAATCCTATTATTTTCCGTGTATGGATGGGACACAAGAGAGCGCATTGCAAATGGTGGACAAAATTGGAAGCTCATCTTTCAGTGAATCAGGAATGGCGAATATAGATGGTTCAACTTTTGTGGACTTGAATATAGATGTGGACCCAAACGTTCCATTTTTTTTTTAGTTTGTAAGCTGGGGATTGTTACTTTTGTGGACTTCAATATAGATGCGGATCCAATAGCCCCAATTTGCTTTACAAATGTTTGTAAAACTATGGTATTTTTGATTATGAACAGGTTTTGAACAGATTCGGATTAATGATATTTTGATTCTGAATAGGTTTTGAACAGATTCGTGACAGATTATATTTGGTTTTGAACAGGTTCTGAAGAGGTTTTGAGATTTTGATATTTGGACAGATTAATCTGGTTTTGAACAGGTTTTGAGGTTTTCAGATTTTCAGGTTTTGACATTTTCAGATTTTCAGATTTTGAACAGATTTTAAGATTTGGACAGATTAATCTGGTTTTGGACAGATTAATCTGGTTTTGAACAGGTTTTCAGATTTTTAGATTTTGACATTTTCAGATTTTCAGATTTTGAACAGCTTAATCTGGTTTTGGACAGATTAATCTGGTTTTGAACAGGTTTTCAGATTTTCAGATTTTGACATTTTCAGATTTTGAACAGATTTTCAGATTTGGACAGATTAATCTGGTTTTGGACAGATTAATATGGTTTTGAACAGGTTTTCAGATTTTCAGATTTTGACATTTTCAGATTTTCAGATTTTGAACAGATTTTCAGATTTGGACAGATTAATCTGGTTTTGAACAGGTTTTCAGATTTTCAGATTTTGAACAGATTTTCAGATTTTGAACATGTTAATCTGGTTTTCAGATTTCAAATGTTTTAATGATTTCATGAATGAAGATGATGGGGAGTTGAATTTATGATAGTTTGATTTCATGAATGTTTTAATGACAGTTTTAATGATTTAATGAATGAAGATTAATGTTTGGGTACTAACAGTTTGGGTACTAATGAAGATGAGTAGATTTTAAATGAAGCCAAGTGAAGGAACTATCCATAATCCATAATAATCCATAATCCATAATCCATAATCCATAATCATTCATAATCCATAATCCATAATCCATTCAATTCAATAATGAAGATAGAGTAGATTTTAACATAGCTCTAATAATAACACCTGAAACAAAACCATAATCCATAATAATCCATAATCCATAATCCATAATCCATAATCCATAATAATCCATAATCCATAATCCATAATCCATTCAATCCATAATCCATAATCCATAATCCATAATCCATTCAATCCATAAATTCAACATGTCCATTCAATCCATAATCCATAATCCAACAAGTCCATTCAAGTCCATTCAATCAATATGTCTGGTATATGACATCATAATTCAACAAGTCCATTCAATCAACATGTCTGGTATATGACATCATAATTCAACAAGTCCATTCAATCCATACAAGAAATTCATAATTCAATCCATACATGTCTGACATCATAATTGAACAACAAATTCAACAATAATACATAAGTACATCCATTCAATCCATAAGTACATACATCAAGTCCATTCAATCCATAAGTACATCCATCAAATTCCCCAAAAGCTATGAACTCAGTAGTTTACATTATAAAATATAAAACAATACAAAATAGAATGAGATAAAGCACGACATTCAATTTCTTCTCCATCCTTCGAAGCCTTCTACCATGCTCCTGAAATTGATTATCCATCTCATAAACCCTTGTGGTTGGATCGTTAAATTCTTCGCTTCTTGTAGATGTACGAGGTGCAGCATTGGAGATCACGTCGTAGTCATCATCATCTACGAACTTGAAGTAATTGCAGTGTTCCTCATTAATCTACAATGCATGACAATCAGTTAATCAAATCAGGCTAATAAATTTGCAAAAAAATTTCCAAAAAAATTTCCATAGTACTTACATATTTTGATGGACACACAAAGTACACACGGCCTTTATTTCCATTCTGATTGGTTCGCACAATGTGTATGGCAGCTGTTCTCCCACAATCACAAAATCTTGGTATCAATCTTAAGTAGCTATTGTTACTAGAGGAAGAAGCCATTTTGTAATCTGCATACAAAATAGAAGATAAATATATATATATATATATATACATACATTAGTAAACATAGGTACTAATCTGTCCAAAACCTAGATTAATGGGGGTCAATGGGGTAAGAAAAGAGCCTGGGTGCAGCTGGATTGATGTCAAGAACAAGACTTATGTTTTTACAGTACATGACAGATCACATTCTAGGACCAATGAGATTTATGAGATGCTGGGCAGAGCTTGTGGTATCATAGTGAAAAACTAGCCCTTGCATTTGGACTTCTGACCCTTCCTATTGGAGCTCCTATTAGGATAAAAAAGAACCTTAGGACTTGTGTTCTTGCAGAGATTACTGGTGACTGAGATTCACATAATTTTTCTTCTTCTTTTTTACTGTTTAACATGATTATAAATGGAAAACCATCTCAGTTTGTTGTCATTCACCTACTACTGATATGATCAAATATTTCTTCTGTTACATATTTTATCAAATCCTAAAGTTCTATAAATTAACTCACCTTTGGCTTTTGTCGGATTGATTATACCCATGTGCATTCTAACATTTATAAATTATAATCACTAACCAATTCAAGTCTCTTTTTCCCTCTCTTAGTGGGCACTTAAAGTATATGAAGTTTTGATCAGCCAGAAACAAAATACGCATTATAAACAACCATGCAAGCTTTTCTCATTATCCATGTCTTCATCATGACTTTGAGAGAGACTATTGTAATCTTCTTCTAAGGAATCCCTATCTTTTGTTGGGAACTTATTTGAAGGGCTTCAGTGGAAGTGTAGATTGTGTAATTTACTGGTTCAACTGAAGGAAGGTTCTCCTTTTAGTTGGGTGGCTAAGCTTCAAATGAATTTTAGTTGGGGTGTTGATCTTCAAATAAATTATAGCTCCATTTGGTAGAGGGGAGAGTAGAAAGGGTGGAAGGGTTTAAAAATTTAAGGGAAAAAAAGATACTGCCTTTCATTCTAATATCAATCTCCAATAATACTGGAATCCACTACAAAGAGAAGATATTCTCAGTTCCGAAAAATGGAATATTATTAATGAAAACAGCCTTTGCCTTAAAGCTCACAGCTTTATTTATAACAGAGAAGACCATTCAAGAAATTCAAAATCAAATTCAAGATCAACTATAATGAAGTCCATAATCAAGGCCATTATAGAAATTCAAGGCAAAACCCACAATGCCCAAACCCTAACAAACAATCACAACCCTAATAATCAATAATTAAGGAATCTGAAAAACGTGTTCTACAGATTCAAGCGAAAACCAAAACCCTAACACAAATTTCAAATTTCTTTTTCTTAGCAATCAAACAGAAACACAAACCCTAGTTCTTGGTTGTGTTACCTTTTTTCCTGCTAGTCGACACTGCCGTATGCGATTCAACACCCATAGCTCTGAAGATCTGGAAGAGAAATCTGAAAGAGAGGATCTGGAAGAGGAAGAGAGTGAGTGAGTAGAGAGAGATGAGAGGATTTGCGATTCGAAGAGAGTGAGTGAGTAGAGAGAGATGAGAGGATTTGTTTTGCGATTCGAAGAAGCGAAGGGCTTGAACAGGAGTGTCGAATAGAGGGAAAGAAAAAGAAAAAAAAAAAAAAATTCAATCTCAAAACGACATCATTTCATATTTTCGGAGCATTCGGGAGAAAGACTTTCGAGATCCAAATCTTTTTCCAAATAATTATAGGAATAAAGATGCTCTTAAACTAATCTTATCCCATTTTGGGAAACAAACGAGGCAGAAGTCTGCACAGGCTCATTACTCAAACTAACTGCAAATCGCACATATTTCTAGGAGTTTTTATTTTTGTAGCATTTTAAGTGCAAGTTGATTTTGATTACCCATAACTTGGAAATGGGCATTTTGCTGAGTTCTATTTCATCTATACTATATATTAAGTAAAAGTGATTTTTAACCCTCAAAGTTTGTGGGTATTTCAATATCCTAATCTGAATTTTTTAAATTTTTTATTTTAAAAAAAAAAAAACTCAGCATTTATTGATTTGGTCAAATCCCTGATCAGCATTTATTAACTTTTTTTAATCCACATGTCTTTCCACATGCTTGTATTTATTGATTTGGTCAAAATTTCCTGATAGCATTTAAAATCCCCTCATATACAAATAATTATAGATACAATCCGGTATAATTACTGCAATACCCTTTTCAACTTCTCTCATACACTATAGTTAGTGATAACATTATTAAATATTTTTATAAAAAAATTTTAAAAAATATAATTTATATATTGAAAAAATTTAAAATAAATATAAATATTTATAATTATCTCATGCATAGCACGTGTGATAGGCTAGTTTATTTTTATTTAAAAGATAATAGACTGGATGATTTAATAAAGTTAAAAGATTGATTTTATTACAACAATCAAATTTTAAGATTTTTTTTTTTATTTTGTAATTTCCTCATATAAATATCATGAATTTTATAAATTAAACTAATAATGATCAATTTGTAACACTACTTGAACTTTACCCTCTCTCATATTCTCGGTTAGAGGTTGAAAAAATAGTTGTGTTTCTCCTTTGGATGAGAAAAAATAATAATAATTATGATTTCTTATTATTATGTTTTGATGAATAACAGAAAATAAAGAAAACTATTGTATTTTATTTTATCAAAATAACCTTTCATATTAATAAGATATATTTCTTCATAAGGGTAATTTTGGTGTTTTAAAAAAAATTATTAAACCCAATTATTTTTTCACCGAGTCTCACCACTTTTGGTAAGAAATAAAACATAGATTTGATGAGAATCTTTTTCTCATCATCTCTCATAATTTCTTACCTGTTTAACCATCTAAATAAGTGAATAAATTTGCTATTCTCATCATTCTTTTTTTTTTTTTCTTCCCAAACTCTTCCATTGAAATGGAGTATAAGTATTTCTAAAACAAGTTGAGGTAATATATTGGTCTAAACTATATGATTCATTGCTTCTGTATTATTTTTTTTTAAATAATATAAAATATTAAATAAAATAAAGGGTAAATTACACTAACCTCAACTGAAGTTTACCTTAATTACAAGGACCTCTCCTGCAGTTTAAAAAATAACACAAACTTCCCTTACTTTTGAAACTAATATACAAAGACCCCCTTTTATTACCCATCCGTCCAAATTTAAATAGATTATGCTGATGTCATCCATAATTATTCTTTAAATTTTAATACTACCCTTCAGGAGAGGCAAGTGTAATTTACCCATATATATAAATACATACATTCTATCTCTCTTCCCTCTCACTCTCTTTTTGTGCTCTGCATCTCTCTCTCTCACCATCTCTCTGTGTTCTCTCTCTCTCTCTCTCTCTCTCATCGGAAGTTTCTGTCGCCGTATTGGACCCAAGAGAAAACCCTAGCTCTGATCGACGTTTACCGCAAGTGGTGCTACGCTCTCTGACGGAGCTACCTCCAAACTGATGACTTTGATGTAGTGGCTGTCGTCGTCATCCTCCGCTACCCCGATGCCTTCCCTTCCAAAACCTCTGCCTAGTGCCTCCATAAGGCAATGGTAATGCGGGGTGATCGGTGATCCAAAGCTCAACGACTTGGAATGCGACTTCGAATTGGTCGCATGTGTTTTATTTTTTTCCTTTTTTTATTTTTTTTTTGGTTTTATTGTTGTATAAGTTGCTTGATAACTGCTCGTTGACATACAATTGCAGTTGTGGAACTGATCGAACTTTTTGCTTGAATTGGTTCACTAGTGAAGATGAAATAGAAAAGTAATATTGAAAAAGCTAAGTTTGGATAAGGATGAATTGGTTCACTGTGCATATATATATATAAGTAAAATTGAAGAAGCTGAGTTTTAGGTGAGGGTGAGTTGGTTCACTGTATGCATATATATATATATATATATATGTGCACACAGTGAACCAATTCACTCTCACTATAAAAGTAAAATTGGAGAAACTGAGTTTGGGTGAGAGTGAATTGGTTCACTGTGTGCACATATATATATATATATATATAGAGGGAGAGAGAGAGAGAACAAGGGTGATGGTGAGTTGTTTCTTCTTTTATGGTCGGACTAGTTTTTGGATAGTTGCTTCTTAAAAATTTTAATCTTTGTTGTGATATATGATATTGGGTATTTGGAATTAATTTTCAATCTTTTAATTTCTATTCTTTTTAGATATTTCTTGGAGGCTGTCTCTATCTCTCTTCCCAATTCATTTCTTGTTTATTTAGTTTGTTCATGTTGTGATTAACCTAAAAATGAATTTTTGATTAGGATTATCAAATCAAATTTTTTTGTGTGTTTGATTTTGTTTGTATGTGTTTGATTTGGTATTTGTTGTGGTTTAGGGATGAAAGAAAGAGAATGGCAATTGAAAGGTAGTCGTGTCTTTTCACAATATGGTTCAAGGCTATTATGGTCAATTCAACTGTCAAGTTAACATCGTTCATGTTCTTTTAATAGGAAGGGGGAATCTGTATATTATTTTTAAAAGTAGGAGATGTCAGTATTATTTTTGAAACTACAAGAGAGGTCTCTATAATTAAGGTAAACCTCAGAAGAGGTTAGTGTAATTTATCCTAAAATAAAACATTACTTTTTTACTTTAACAACAACATTAAGGCTCTGTTCAGTTTATTAATTTAGGGGAAGATTTTTTTTAAATAACAATTTAAAAAAAATTTAAAAAGAAAAAAAAAATGTAAAACGTAGATAACACTTTTCAAATCTTTATTTAAATTTATGAACCATAAACCCCATAAATAATTGGAATACTTATATGTAGGTTCTAAAGTGGACTTATTGTCTAATAGGTCTTATAAAAAAAATTTGTTATGAAAAAATGTCGCTAATTGTAAGTTTTAAAGATAATTTATAAAAATCATGACAAAAAAAGTTACTAATTGTCAATTTTTAACGACATATATAAAAAAAATTATTACAAAAAAATTATTTTTAACAATAATTTTATCAAGACTTATTATCAATAGGACTTGATAGGAATTAAATCAAACTATTAAAACCTATGGACAGTTTACCCTAATACTGTGTTTGGTTGGGGGATTTGAGGAAGGATTTGGAAAGGAAAATGGAAAAGGTAGGTGAAATGTGAATAAAACATACCTATATTTCATCTAGTTTCACATACCTTTTTCCTTTTTCTTTCCAAATCTCTCCCCAAATTCCCCAACCAAACACAACGTAAATAATTTATCATAAATTGGAATGTATTCCAACTGTTCGTATAAATGCCCAAACCGATTGCTTTCCATTTTGGAGATGCTTCGCTGCCATGAGGCCTTTCGCTTTTTCCTATTCAGCCCTACTTTACGTTTATTCAATTAATCTACATTAAAGACGATGAAAAACACAGAAAACCATAAAATTCATATGATATTAAACTTATTTTTGCAAAAATTATTTTACATCACAAATATTCGAAACTTCGCAAATTTTTCCCTCAGAAATATTTATATTGTCACCTGCTTTTGAGACCAATTGTTGGTAGTGATCAATTTCAATATAATTTTTACTAGCATATCACCCGTGTTATATACGGATTGTGTTTACAATTATCTATATATGTGAATTGTGATTTTTAAATATATATATATATATTTTTTAAATGTCTTCTTTTTTTTCTTTTTTATATTATATTAAAGTTTAATATTTTGATAATAATCATATGTGTTGAATTTTTCAAAGAATTAAATGTCTTTTTTTATTATTATATTATATTAAAGTTTAATATCAAAGATTATAAATATGGCTCTTACACTATTGATAAATATGGCTCTTAATTTACACGCCACCACCAAGAGACCCATGCAATCATGGTGTCAATGGCTCTTAATTTTTTCTCTCTTAATTTTTTTGTTTTGTTTTTTGAAAAAAAAAAAACACTTATTAAATTCTTTCAATATAATATTGGGATTGCTTGGTGATTGGTTCAAAGATTATAATTACACTATTGATAAATGAAGGAGATATTTTGAAAAAAAAAATAACACTTATTAAATTCTTTCAATATATATTGGGATGGCTTGGTGATTGGTTCAAAGATTATAATTACACTATTGATAAATGAAGGAGATAGAGGGTGGGAAAATAAAACAATAAATGAAATGTGAGAGAGAGAGAGAGGGGCTGTGGCTCTTAATTTACACGCCACCACTTTTGCTTTCCCAAGAGACCCATGTAATCAGGGTGTCACTGTAATTATTATAATCTTTGAACCAATCACCAAGTCAATTTTTTTTAAAAAAATAAAAATAAAAAATCAAGAAATTAGGATTGACATATTGAAGCTTCCACAGATCTTGGAGGTTAAAACACCCATTTACTTAATATATAGTATAGATTTTTTAACACTCCGTTTGGATTGTATTTTTTTAAAAAAAAAATCTCAGATCAAAGTAGAAAAAGCAAAAAAAAAAATCATATTTTCTCACCAAAACTACCAATCCCAACAGACTGTTAAGTCAAGAAAAAATCTTAGATACTGACCGTTCGTATATAATATGTATATTATTATATTCAATAGGGCGAGCAAAGTGATGGGTGTGTATATAATCAAAGGTCGCTGTCCCAGTTTGATGGCATTTTCGCTTTGATGCTTTACCATACCCCCTTCTTCCCAAATCATCCAAGTCTGTGCCTTCCATCCCTCTCACCTCTCTTTCCATTTGCTCCAATTCAACAATGGAAGGCTCTGCCAATGAAAGAATTGATTTTGGGAAGATGGGTTATGGGTATTTATTTATTTCTTTTATTATCTTCTACCTTTTGGTTGGTGGGTTGAGCTCTATTTGATGATTACTTTGATTTTAACTGCTCTGGTTTATTTATTTTTTCTACAGATGCAAGCATTATAGGAGAAGATGCAAGATCAGAGCTCCCTGCTGCAACGAAGTCTTCGATTGTCGTCATTGTCACAATGAATCCACGGTATTATGATCAAATTACCCTTTTTTTTGATCTGGGTATTTGTTTGCTCAATTATAGCATGCTTAGCTACCCTTTGAATTGGCACCAGCTCAATTTGCAGTATTTTTTTTTAGATTGAGTGCAAAATATATAACTATAGATCTGTTTTTGAAGTGGGTTTTTGTTATTTTGCTCCTTTTTTTTTTTTTTTTTTTTTTGATTCATTAGAGCATATTGAGCAGCCCCTTTGATCGACACGAACTTGTTCGGACCGATGTTAAGCAAGTATGTTTAATCATGGATCTATTTGTTCAATTATTTAAGTTTTATTGTGATTGAATTATGATAAAAGGGGTGTGAATTTTGTATTGATGTTTCAGGTTATTTGCTCAGTTTGCGATACAGAGCAGCCGGTAGGTGTCTCTTGATTTTAGATTTTTGCTTTGTTGATCTTGTTTTTTATCAGTATTCTAATTGGTTTCATTGATATTTATCTCACATGTAACCAGGTGGTTCGTGTCTGTACCAATTGTGGAGTCAATATGGGAGAATATTTCTGCGAAGTGTGCAAATTCTACGATGATGATGTATGCTAACTATTGCGTCTTATATCCACTGTCGTTAATGAGCAATTGATAATTTATTTCTGTGTGATTGTTGAGTGTTGCTGACATTTTAGTCAGTACACTATCAAGCTCAAGAACAGCAAGGATTATACATAAACTTGTGATTTGACTATGCTATCATTGTTGATATTGTCTTTTTTAAATGCTAATTGCTATGTAAGCTTATTGTAGATTGACAAAGGGCAATTTCATTGTGACGATTGTGGGATCTGCAGGTTAGTGAGCGAGGTTGTGTTATTTTTATTTTTATGTTTTTCTATTTGTTGATTAATCAAAATCAACTGTGATATTTGAATTCGTTCTCATCTAATTTACGCTATATTATTTTCAGAGTTGGTGGTCGTGAGAATTTTTTTCACTGCAAGAAGTGTGGTATGCACTCAATCCCGTACTGTCTTTATATTCACTGCAACTACAAACTCTTTTTTCTTCCTCCAAAGTTGAACAAATATTAAGAAAAAAAATGGCACAGTGGTCATTCTTTTCTATTTCTTCGTAAATTTTAAGTAACAAAATCCGCAATTTTTCTTATTTAAATCTAATGACTGGTTTGCTCTACTAGATTTGTTGGTTTTGAACATCTTTTCATGTTCACAAGTTTCCATTCTGCTGGGGATGGAAGTGTAGACTGAATTCAGAGTTTGTCATGCTGCATCAATAAATATGACAATATTTTTGTAGATGCATCCATATTTTGTACTTATTGCTTTAAGTATTTAAATTGATGGTAAACGGGTTGCTGATGCTTCTAGTAAATCATAGAAAAAACAGGAAAATTTCATGTTCACAAGCTTCCATTCTACTGGGGATGGAAGTGTAGACTGAATTCAGAGTTTGTCATGCTGCATCAATAAATATGACAATATTTTTGTAGATGCATCTATATTTTGTACTTATTGCTTTAAGTATTTAAATTGATGGTAAACGGGTTGCTGATGCTTCTAGTAAATCATAGAAAAAACAGGAAAATGCTGATGGTGAAGAGATGCGTGTTGTCGTAGACTTGGTATGCTTATGAAGTCTTTGCATTTGGCTACAACTTGCCATGAATACCCCTTTGATTATCCAATATTTCGGATGGCTTAACACTCTGGCCCCGCAACAATATTAATTTAAGTGGAGTTTTCACATTTCCTTTCTTCACTAACAATCAGTTTGGTAACTTTGGTTACAGCTGTTTTAGTTTTGTCAATTTCAACAATGAGTCCTTATTAAATTCTTGAACCACTTCTTGTTTTGGAGTTCTGTAATCTTACCAATCTTAGTATTCTCTCGTCTTCATCTTGATTTTACCGTTTCTTTTATCAATTATTGTTTAATCCATTGTGTGCGACACATTTAACCTTTTTATTTATTTGTTTATTTATTTTTCCCCAACTCTAATATATTTTTCCCTATTAGGATCATGCTATTCGTTGGGTCTGCTTGATAATCACTTGTGTGTGGAAAACTCCATGCGGCACCACTGTCCTATATGTTATGAGGTTTGCTTTCTAACTTGCTAGTTCTTAAGATCATTTCTTAAAAGCTTTTTAACCTAGGCAGAGTTGTTTTTAACAGTATCTCTTTGACTCACTGAAAGACACTACTGTTATGAAATGTGGGCACACAATGCACCGTGAATGTTACCTTGAGATGATGAAGCATGACAAGTAAGCATTTATATCACAGAAATCACCTTGTTTTCCCTTCGTTTTTTTACTAGTGAAAATAGTTGTTCTATGGTTTCCTCTAACGTTCCTTGAATATGTCACTCAGATATTGCTGTCCCATATGCTCCAAATCAGTTATTGACAGGTCTAGAAATTGGAAGATTATAGAAGAGGAGGTGCGTTTATTGAATAGATAGATGTTCATTGCTCAATGATTAATACTGTTGTAGCCTTGACTTGTGAATAAAATTTGTGTATTTTTAAGAGAATGAACTTTATCTTATAAAGCTGATCACTTCATACAACCTAACTTAAAGATCAAAATTTGGTGGGTAATAACAAAGGTCATGGATAAGTATTGTTACTTTCTACTTCATGCAAAGCTACAATTTGCATTTATTAGAAAGCTCTCTCCCTCTCTCTCTCTCTCTCTTGTTTTCTTGTATCAATCCATGTTGTGTGCCAAGCTAGTTATTGCTATTAAAGTAGTGTTCCACATATTATCACTTTCCACAAGTGATCTTATTTTTCTATGCGGGGCAAAAAATTGTACTTGCTGCTTAGTTTGTCTCTGGTAATCTTTCTTGGTGTATCCTTTTCTTCTCGAACAGCTGTAGTAACAAAATTCATATTTTAGCATCAACACTTGCTGTATATGTTTATTTGTACTAAAAATACCAAGATGAATGGGTTTTATTTAGTACAAAAGGTTCGATTGCTAATTTTACCAAGTCATAACTATTATCATCTTTGAATTGCTTCAACTGTGATATGCTCAACTCAGAAGTTTTCTTATTTTGTCAGATTGAAGCGACCGTCATGCCCGAGGGCTTTCGGCATAAGAAGGTGCATAAGAAGGTACTACCATTTCATCTTGTTATATCTGTTAAAAACTATTGCCACTTGTTAATATATATATTAAAAGCCAGTGCAACTTGAGGAGAGGTTTACAGTTCCCAAATATGCCTTCTGAAGTAGGAATCATAGGAAAACATTGGATTTAGAGTTCCCTGTACATATTTCCTAGTTGTTTTGTTTTGTTTAGGATCAATCAGAACATTTCCATTTAAATTTTGAGAATCATCTTCGTTGGCTCTTGGCTACATTAAATTCATTTAATTTGAACAATCTGAAATCAATGTTAAATATGCCTTTTGAAGTAGGAATTATAAGAAAAAATTGTATTTAGAGTTCCGTTGTTTTGTTTATGATCAATCAGAACATCTTCCATTTTGATTTTGCGAAATCATCTTTGTTGGCTCTTGGCTACATTAAAATTCATTTTACTTGAAGAATCTGAAAAACAGAAGCTTTGCAGGTTGGATTCTATGTAATGACTGTAATGACACAACCGAAGTTTTCTTCCACATAGTTGGGCAGAAATGCAGCCACTGCAAATCATACAATACAAGGACAATTGCACCTCCGGTCCTTCCTCAATGATCGGTTCATGCTTCTGAGTGCTAGTGAGTGAGGAAGAAAGTGTGTTTCTAGGTGCAATGAAAGCTATTGCCAGAGCGAGAAAGAGGGGGCATTTCTGGCTGCATTTTCAACCCTTTATTTATTTTTTCTTCTTCATTTTATACAATTCAAAGCCATTGCATTATGATTCGAACTGTATCATTTGTTTGCATCCTTCACAAAAGTTTCTCTGGTATTCTTCCTTGAAACCCCTTGGAATGACTAGGGGTTACTACTGTACACTTAAATGTAGACTCTAATAGGACAGTGAGGGACTACTGCAAGTTGTTCTGTTATTCTGTTAATCCTTCTTGTCATGGTCTGTATCAAGGTTTTAAAAAGCGGCTGCAACTGTTACGTAACGCTGTTACGTAGCGGTTGTGGTGGTTACCGCCACCCGTTACGCCGCTTTTGTAGTGTGATTGAGATTTACAAGTGTGTCGGCTATAGCGGCTGCCGTAGCGGTCATAACGGTGCCGTAACAGCTTGTTACGCACCGTTACGTAACGGTTCCGAGCTGCTTCTTTTGAAAAAACACACAAAAAACGCTGAAAATAGGGGAAGAGCGATAGAGAGAAGACGGAAGATAAAGAGAGAAGATGGAGGAGCAAGAGATAGAGAGAGGGAAGAGGGAAAATGAAAAACATATTATTGATTTGTTAAAACTGTAAGACTTATGCTATTTTA
Organism: Camellia japonica; assembly: GCA_030407325.1. Taxonomy (NCBI): domain Eukaryota; kingdom Viridiplantae; phylum Streptophyta; class Magnoliopsida; order Ericales; family Theaceae; genus Camellia; species Camellia japonica. The sequence continues at coordinate 8,795,227 of JAPPVO010000036.1, forward strand.
TTCAGCTGCTATCACTCAACCATTTTGTTTGTGTGTGTCTATCTATATATTATTTGAAAATAATAATAATAATAATAATAATAATAATAATAATGAGTATGGTCATTATCTATTTGGCTTAGTTAAAATATGTATATATATATATATATTTAGATTCTTATTTATTCTCTTACTTTTGTCATTGTTTATTTATATATAATAGTTAGTGATTGATTTTTGTATAATATAAAGTCATTAATTATTAAAATAAAATGTAAAAAATTCAGTTTATAGTAATTTAAAAATATGAAATTTATTGGATCATACTTAAAAATTTACAAAAAATGATCAATATGTATTTTAAACCCAATAAATATGATCATGGAAAAAAAATATGCATATCGGTAAGTTTTTTTCAAATTGTGCGAAAAATAAATAAAAATTCACGGTTCCGATTATCGCAACCGTTGCGCTACAGCCTTTATATCCCGCAACCGCAACTATTCTACCGTCACCGTTACGGTGACCACAACCACAACCGCTTTTCAGAACCTTGGTCTGTACAATGTGATTATAAAAATATTGATACTATGTGGTTATAAAAATATTGATGCATTGTGGTTTGTTGATGAAAATGTGAAGCAATAGAACTCCTGCCGGGCTTAGCTTTTATTTAAACATAGGCGATGAGAGAAAGACAGAGGAATGCATAGAAAAACAGAGATTCAACTCATCTTAGATACTTAGAAGCAGGAACTAAAACTAAGAGAGGAATCTCATTCGTGAGCCCAAAAGGGAGAAATTCATTCACAGAAGAACATTTGCTCGGGAAGAACATCCGCGCACTCGGAAGACTAAGCAAGAATGAAAGTTTCTCCGATATCATATCCTAAACCAGTGTATATTTCACTCCAAAAAATGTCGACAATATTCATAACACTGGTTATGAAACACACACTCCATATTTTGCTCTGGTAGGGTGAAATTTATCTCAAGCCCGTGTCTTGTGCTCTGTGTGCGGTAGGTCACAAGTGCTTATCCAAACATGGGCAGTTTCGGTGATTGAAACTCGCGTCATGATAGGGTCTGAAAAGGGTCAGAGACATGTGCAATCTTTTATCTTTCACACGCAGATAAACTTTTTCCATAGTTGGAACCCAAGATGTTTAGATTGCAAGTGCTTGTCTTCACTATGGCAATTTGCATCTATGTTTTGAAGAAAGAACACCCCTATGCTGCCCATGCTTATTATAAAATTTCTGCAATCAATTGGAATCCTAATTTAGAAATTTATTGAAACAAATATGAATTTGATATCACGGAGAAATTGTAGAAACTATGAAAACCCATTTTTAGGGAGTTTGCACAACATTTCTTCTAATGCATGTAGTGAAATAAAATATAGGAAAAATTATGGTAGAATTTTCTAAATATGATTTGAGAATAGAATTGTATTTTGAGTTTGTGAGTTTTGGAATTATGATTTGAGTGTGAAAAATTTATTTAGTTATGAGTTTTGAAAAGAGTTTTGAATTGAGTTTTGGAAGGAATTTTGAGTTTTTGAAATTAGAAAAGTTATTTGATTAAAAAATTTACAACTCATAATCAATTACACAATCTAAAATCTATTAAAAGCTCAAATAAAAATTAATAAAATTTTGAAAATATTTTTTATTTACAATATAAAAATAACGGTGCCCAAGAGAGAGAAAAAAAAAAATCCGAACACTATTCCAATCAACTAGCTGGACGTTTGGGTTAACTAAATTTTTCTACCTGGAAAGGAATTTTTGAAAGTAGGTGTGGAACTTTAATTTAAAAGCTCAAAATAAATATCACACTCAAATGAGTGGTTGAAAATGTGTTTGGAACACATAACCGAGCACAACCTATAATTTTTTTTTATAGAATTTGACTATTATAACAAGACAAATTCTAAATTTTTTATTTTTTTTATTTAAACTATAATATTTCATTTGTTCAAATTAAATTATTAGTCTATTTTAATTAAGTAAAGCTGACATTAAACTTTATGTAAGTGTACACAAAATGTCTAAAATATTAATTTTTTTTATTAATTTTAAGGGAGACTTATTTATAAGTCTTATTTCGGACACTTATGCTATGTTAAGTCCTGTGTAATTTCTTATAGAGTCTCAAGTCCTATTTAGATAGGAATGTATTCCACAAGATCCTATGAGTTGTAAATAAATGGTATTAATATACTATTATACACTATAATGGCAAAACCATATATAGAAAATTGAATGTTACCATAGAAAGTAACATTTTCACATTCAATTAAAAAAATCAAAAACCTAATAAGTTTGCGAAACATAACGTGACACGTTACGTTACGTTTATGTATTTATGTAGGTGTCACGTCACGTTACGTTTATGTAATGTCCCATATAATATGGTCACGTTACGTTTCGCAAATTTAATCTATGGTAATATTCAATTTCCTATATATGGTTTTACCATTATTTATGATATTAATAACTAATATTGAGGGTAAATGTGTCAATAAACTTTACACAGGACTTATGGGAACATAAGTTTTTTAGTAGGACTATATGTAGCATAAGTCTCTCTAATAGGACTTATAAATAATTTTTCCCAATTGGAATGATTAAAATATTATTTTTTATTAATTTTATCTAATAAAAAGAGACAAATGATTTACATTAAAAACAAATCAAAATATGGTTTAAATTGACAAAATAAAAAGCTCAAACTTTTATTTTATTATAAGAGTCAAAACTTTGAAATTTTGTTTGTTGTAAATTTTCTAATAAAATATGAAAATCGATGATATATATATTATAAAAATAAAATTCACTTTGCTTGTTTTTAGTTTTCTAAAAACACTTTTCAAAAAATTCTACTTTTTTTTTTTTTTGTGTTTTTTGTTTTTATTAATTTTTTAATATTTTAAGCAATTTTTTAATTTTTTAGACATATCTAACATAAATACACATAAAAAGTATAATTTTTGTAAAAAAATATTTTAAAAATTCACTAAATACCAAAAATACGAGAATTCAATACATTTTTCATATTTTTATGTATTTATTAATTTTTTAAAATATTTTTACACAAATTTTTTACATTTTAGATATATCTAGTAATGTGCATTTTAAAAAGTAAAAAAAATATTTAAAATTCTAAAAATATTTACTAAAAATAAAAAAATACAAAAATAAAAAATTCAATTTTCAAAAAATTTAATACAAAAAACTCAAACCATTGACAGACCCACACACACACATTCATTGATTTTAATAATTTTTGAAAATCATGAAAATTAAAACCTGATTGCTAACGCTGGTGCAGCCAACAATCTCTGGACCTTCGCTCTACCCAAATACACCTCTCATTCTTCTTCCCCTGATTGTTCTATACCTAAGGCATCGTCGTATCGTTCTTTCACATTCCCAACTCAACTCGCCGAGTTCGCCAAAACCTCTCTCTCTCTCTCTCTCTCTCTCTCTCTCTCTCTCTCGTGGTCATCGGAACAACTAATCATGCAAGTCGCATCCACAGCTCGCCGACTCGCTAGAGTTCTGCGACCTCCGCCGATTCTTCTCTACTCGGATCACCGATTCCAATCGCCTCTCGTCGAAGCCCCTCACTCTTCTCTCCAATGCCGCACTCACACCACTCTCTGGTTCTCAGGTATCGCCGCCATTTGTCTCACTTCAATTCACCATTTGGTTCCTGAGAAAATGTTAGAAAAGTACAACTAAACGCGAATTTCAATGTTGTTTTAGTATCCTCATCATGAAAAAAATTAAAAAAAAATTAAAAATTTCAGCTTGTGAAGGCTGGTAGGTATATCAGGCTCTGCCAAGTTAAGTTTTCTTTCTGTTTTAACTTGCAGTTTCTTAGCAACCAGACAGTACCTGTGATATGTTTGAAGAAATGAATGAGTGAGATTGGCTCACTTCAATCTACCGTTTGGTTGCTGAGAAAATGTTAGGAAAGTGCAACTAAATAAGAAAGACAAAAGAATAGTTCCAGCCGTTATGTTTCAATGTTGTTTTGGTATACATTATATCAAAGAATGGAAAAATTAAAAATTTTCAGCTTAACGATGGGAGGGTAGGTATATCAGGCTCAGCCAAGTGAAGTTTTGTTTCTGTTTTGCATTGATTTAATGACACGGAGATGTGGAAAATGGTAGGAAAGTACAAACAAAAGAGAATACATGGAGAGAAAAAGAAAAGTTATCGTCTTTATGTTTCAATGTTGTTTTGCAAAAAAATAGATTAATTAAGTCAATTAGTTCTATCAGGATCAGCTAAGTAATGATTAATTAACATGGAGATGTGGAAATACACAGGGATTGGTCATGACTCTTGCATGACATCAGCATTGAATGATGCACAGTGCATATTGCAAAATCGCTTGTGCACAATGATGAAGATGATGGCACTGAAGGTATTGTACTCTACCGAGGCAAGTACGGTCAAAGGCTCTCCAACAGGTACTTGTTGAATTTGTTTTGGATCTTTTGATTTGTTTGAGAGTTCATTTATGATGGTTATTTAGGGACATTGACATTTGTGTTGTTTGACTGCAGAGACTGTGAAGGAATTGTATGACAAAATGCTTAAGTCTGTAGCAGAGCAAAGGTCCATGCCTCCAAATGCTTGGTTGTGGTCACTCATTGAAAATTGTGCCAACCACGATGATATTAAGCTTCTATTTGACATTTTGAAACGCCTTCGTGTTTTTGTGAGTTACTCATAAACTACAGCTTTATGGTTTGATTCTTGTTGGAGATGAAAATTGCCTAATAAAAGTTGCCTAATTATTTGGTTGCAGAGACTTTCGAATCTTCGCATTCATGAAAATTTTAATTGCAATCTTTGCAGAGAAATTACCAAGACATGTGCTCGAGTAGGGGCTATTGACTTTGGTATGTTTTTATAACATGTTACTCATGTTTGAGCTTCATGTTGCTTGTGTCATAAACTCCTATTTTGACAACTAGTTGATTGGCTCCACAACCTACTCATCTGCAATGATTGATTGCTATTTGTCCATCATATCTCTTTCTTTGACCTCTTAACATTTGGAATGTCCATTTATCCTATGAAAAATCTGGCTGTATCTCTTAACATTAATTGGCATATTGCTTCTTTTGGAATAGGAATGGCAGTGTGATACATTTAAGATCTTAATTTTTGTTCATTTGTTGAGTTTATACATATTTATATATGTACTTAAACGTTTGAAGGTATGTTGAAACACCTCAACTTAGTCAGAAACTTGATTAGTTGAGCTAAGTTATTGGGATAGTGCCTTTGTATGACAACTTAATGCTGTAACTTTTGGCCAAGAAAATAGTGGTATATTGAACATTTATTAGGATGATTGATGATTCCTTATAATATCTAGCCGTAGTCCATACATAAATGTGATAATATGAGTTTTCCATTTCAATTTTATGGCTTTTGCATTTCACATCATGCAATACGGGTAAGGATATACTAAAAGCTTCAAAATTTGTGGACCTCAGGGAGGATCTATTCTTTTGATTTTTTTTTTCTTCTCCCCCTTTCTGAATTTTTTTGTGCACGCTAGATAGGCCTTATAGAGTTTCTTTTGGGAGAAATCTGTTGTATACTCCAAGTGTAGTTGTGTTGTGCCTGCTTCGGGTTGCTTAGTGAAGTTTCTACTTTTTACTTATCAAAGAGAAAATAATTCATGGTTCATTCAAACCTTTTTAGAATCAAGTACGTAAATGCAAAGTGTCATGTACTTTGTAGCCTCTCTTCCAGTTTTGGTGTCTGTGATATTCTTAACCCGTATATTATTAAGAGTTTCTTTGATCTTTTGCTCTGGATTAGATGAAAATGATAGTGATTTGATGAATATACAGGTAAGAAGGCACTGTGGAAGCATAATGAGTACGGATTGTCTCCTAGTATTGGTTCTGCCCACCATTTACTGGTATTTATGACATTTATGTCTTGTGCATAGTTTTATGACATCTATACTTAATGGTTGCATGAATGAATAATTGGGTATTATGTGAATGCAGTTGTATGCTAAGCAATATAATGATGCTAAACTCATGGTAGAGATAATGAAACTTCTGAAGACGAATGATTTACCGTTGCAACCTGGTACAGCTGACATTGTTTTTAGGTACATTAGTTATAATGCGTATTTTGTTGTACTTTGCTGTGCTATTTAATAATTAGAATCATCTAATTGTGCTATGAACATGTCTAATGATCATTGATGCATCGGACTATACTCACCTTTTTTTTTGTCAGTTCAGTTGCTATTAATTCATCTGAAATTAAGTTTTAACATGGAACATTTGAACTCAGCAGCTAGTTGATATAGGACAAAGTGGTCAGAGTTCTATTCAGAGCCGATTTTAGTTAATTTTGGGTGAAAAGTTGATAAAAAGGTGGGTTGTTCAGGGTTTGTATGGAGGTGATGGAATGGTAGGGCTTTGGTCCTGTAATTACAACAGGGGAATACAAGATTTTTTTTGTGTTAAAAGAAAAACATAAAAGTAACATAACATTGGCCCATGTCCAGCAAGCCAACTGAAGTACCCCTAATTTCTAAAACAAAAAAGTGACATAACATGGGCCAGCAACATCCTAATCTCAAACAAGCACAAATTACAGCTCTGTTAAAGAGAAGTCTTGATTATGGAAGTTCAATGGGGGTTTGCCTTGTATTCAACTATTTTTAATTTTTTTCTGATTGTTGATATTTTCTTTATCTTGAGCTTCTTATGGCTTGAATCGCTAGTGTTTACCTATTGTTTCCATTGGTGCCAAGGGGAATATTCCACATTGTACTAGACATAATTTGTGCTTCCTCAATGTCAAGCACATGTTTTTTGCGCGCATATGTTTGCTACTAGATTACATATTAGCTGTCATTGTTGCACAATTTTTTTTCAAGAAAAGAAAAGGAGAAAAGAAGGAATTTATGCCTCTTAGAGGCTGGAGCTTCCAAGGAAACTGTAAAATGGCTTCTGCAATCTTTTTTCAAGTTTTAAGCTATTGTCCATCTTTTCAACTAGTAAGCTGCTTGATCATTTCTATTGGAGGTTTATTTGATCAATGGATATTGGTATGGTTACAGAAGTCACTCATCTTTGTCTAATTTTTTATTGTGAGAGCACGCCGTATAGTTACTTTTTTATTTTTCAAAAGGATATTTCAGTATGTACATGTCTATGGTGTAATGTAAAAAGCTCACCTACATGCATGTGTTGCTATTAAGAAGTTGGGTTCAAATTGTAGCATCACTACATTAAATTTCCAATTTCTTTATTGTTTTCCCATTAAGTGTTAATTTTGCCTCTGCTGATCCTTTAATGAAACTGATTAGTGGCGCTTCTTTCGATAACTCTGCATGTTTAGTTATGAAGCAACAAGCATCAAGATATCACTTATTGTCTATGGTTTTCTTTGTTAATACAAAATTTCATTTTATTACTCCAATGTTGACACATGTTTTTTGTACTTGGATTTGACTATCGCAGCATTTGTTACAACACAGATAATTGGGAATTGCTGTCTAAGTATGCAAAAAGGTTCGTCATGGCCGGAGCGAAACTGCGGCAAACTTCTTTTGATGTATGGATGGAATTTGCTGCAAAAATAGGTCTTTACAAATTCCTCATTCTCTTGAATTATTTTGTGGGAGGAGATGTACATTTGTCTTTTATTTGCCAACTGCTGATTATGGGTGTGGTGATGGAAAGAGACATTTTATTGAGTTTTCACTAATGTTACGCTTTTTTCCATTTAAAATGATGCTTCCTCTCTTGCTTAAGAAATGCCATTTTGTTCTATAATTCTGTTAAATTTTCTCTCTTGCAGGAGATGTTGATTCTTTATGGAAAATTGAAAAGTTGAGGTCCGAATCGATGAAACAGCACACTCTTTTGAGTGGGTTTTCATGTGCCAAGGTATTCCATTTCCATCTTGTGTCTATTTATTCATATTACATGCTGTGTTTTGGAAACATAAGTTGATTTTGAACTAGTATGATATGTAAATAAAAAAATTTAGGATCTCAAGTTTTTCACTTGTCTGATCTAGCATGTTTATGTATTTATGAGATAAACTTTTGATTTGAAATAGCTGGCTTAGACTTAGTTCCTTGGCTCCTTAAGCTATGATCCTCTGAAGTGCAAGAGAAAGGGCTGTTTAACATCCTAATACTATGACAGAAGAATGCTTGTCTTTCAAATAAAGAAGTTTTTAGTAGCACTATTAATCTTATCACTACTCTCTATCAAAGCTAGACGCGTTTGTGCTTTTGAGCTTTCTCCCAAGAAACCAAATAAGTATAGTTATATATTAAGCATGGGGGTAGGGAAATGATATTTATGCTGGTTAAATAAAGTAGCCTCTTTAGTATCTACTAGGGGTTGAAGGCTTTTTGCACTTGTATTGTGTGGTTGTGCAACAGTAGTTGTATGAATGAGATGTTTAGACAGCTAGCTAGTACTGCATGAATATAAAATGTTTATGACCTGCAGGGAGCATGAGGCAAATTTAACATTTTTCAGCAAACAAATTTTACTTGAAAGTGATGATATATGGGCACAGAGAGGGAATTTTGGTTTTACTTTTATTAATTATTTGCTTCTGATCGTCTTTGCAGGGTTTTCTACTTGAACATAAACCCGAGAATGCTGCTGCAATCATTCAAGTTCTCAATCAGGTACTTACTTGCGTGTGGTCTAAATTACAAGAGGAACTGTGGGAGCAAATACACTTTCTTTCTTTCCTTTTTTCTCTCACCAACAAAGACAAGTGAGCATATAGTTTACCTCCTCTTCAAATTAAGATGGAAATGAATCTGGAAAATTTACTTTTACCTTGTGTCAAGTTAGAAAATCTCATAAGAGAGCAATAACTGAGTCTTCTTGCAGAAGGGGTCAAGCGATAATGTCTGAATTTCCTGCCAAAGTTATAGGAAATGACCATAAAGTTTTGATTTGTTGTATTGCCTGCCATCTATTGTTGTAGTCAGATGTCTGATAGTTTTATTTAGTTTCCTGAGCCTATGATATGACATTTCTAGCTGTTTCAAGTAAAATTGCTGGACAAATGGAGGGGACTAATCATTTGCTTGAGAATCCTATGAGCTAAGAAGCATGGACACGGACACGGACACGGACACGGACACGTTGACATGTTAATTTTCAAAATATGCAGGACACGACACGTGGAGGACACGCATAAAATATATAATTTTATATATTTATTATACGTTATATATATAAATATATTATTCAAAGATAATAAAAAATGCAATATGACACTAATTCCTATAAATTTATATGGGATTTGTTTTGCTATTGTATCTTAAGTTGTTTTGTTCAAACTTATAATTAGTTTTACATGTGTCTAATCGATAAACATATGTGTTTAAACGATTGACACATGTGTCCTCCAAGTGTCCAAAGAGTGTCTGGGTCTTTAAAAAAATTTAAAAAATAGGACACGTTTTGAAGAATGTTGGACGCGCGTCCTAAGAGTGTCCAAAGAGTGTCAGTGTCCGACACAGATACGACACGGATACGTCACCTTCTTCGAAGTGTCCGTGCTTCCTAGCCTATGAGGTTACAACTTACTGTTAAGTGGTCGAGTGTTGTGCTTTCTACAGGTTCCTTGATGTTCATTTCCTTGCATAATATGATCATAGTTGCTGAATTTGAAAAAGAAAAAGAGTAATGCTATACAAACCAACAAATTTTACGAACTTTTCTTTCTTACATATGTGGCAGTTGAGTTGTACCAATCATATTATTCTTGTGGGTCCTGTTTGAAATACTGAAGTTTCATTAGCATGCCACTTCTGAGTATAAGAAGCTTGTAAAGCATTTTCCAAGAAAAAATTAAAATGGTGAAGAGTTTAAATTTGTCCATTTTCCCTGGCATTATACATTCTCTGTTGAGTGGAGTGTCTTATAATAAATGTGATGCAGACTCTATCTGATGCAAAGAAGCCTGGTATCATGATTGAACTTCAAAAGCTGGTCAGTGAGTGGCCTTCGGAGGTTATAAAGTGTCGAAAAGAGGAAGACAGGAAGGTACTGATTTATATTATTGTGCAGTTTCTGCTGAAAATGAGATTATGGATAGCTTCAAGATTTAACATCGTCTTTGTTGCTAAAATCCGTCAAGTTAATTTGTTTGAAATTTGGTGATGTCTGCAAGGTTTAGCCTCAAGTATATGAGCAAACACTTTTTGGATTCGGACATAATTCACAAACCTAACTTCCTTCTGTTGCAACTATTATTAAAAGGAAATGTCACTTGTGCAAATACCGTTTATTGTCTGTTGTCTTGTACAGGCACTGGCTGCTGCTTTACTAAATGATATTCCTGCCATGGTTAGTGGCCTACTAAACTTGGGCTTAGCGGTGAATGTAAACATGGAAGACCTAACCAAGAAAGAAGGTGTTCTCTGTTAAATTTTATTCAGCCGGGCAAGTTTAAGTTTTGACAACCAGAAGTCGGACTCAATCTTTGCATCACAATACAGCAAAACATATGAGTTTTCTGTTAATGCTTCCACAGAGAGCACTCCGTCAAACCGTCCTGTTTCTATATGAGGAACCGGCTTTCTTGAAGGTTTGATAACAAACCTTCCACACATGCTCTCAAGTAGTCTCTTATTTTGGATGCATTTTGTCTATTCAATTAGTTTAATATACATTAATTAATGAAAGTTGAAGCTATTAGGATGTAGTATTCATAAAGACAGTTGCAATTAGTGTATTGAGAGAGTGTCCATTGTTCTCGACATGGAGCATGTTGTGTTTCTTTTTATCTTTTTGGTACATGTGCCTTGTTTTTGTTTTGCCCTAGGGAGTCCTAGTAACAGTACAATTTTCACATCTTTGTATCGTCAGGGACATTGTTATCACTGCTTTTTTCTTGTACTATTATATTGTCAAGTATGCAGTTTATTTGTTCTTCCATTTGTTTGTTTGTTTTTTTTTAATTCAGTTATAATATTTTTTATTGTAATATTTCTTACATTTCCCCCCTTTTTATGGCAGAAAATTATTCCAGCTGTTTATTATTGTAGCATCTGTTAACGAAGGATATGATATTTTTTATTTTTTGGTTCACTTTTTATGGTTAGAATTCTAAATAAATTTTTTTGGGTATGTTTTAGAATTTTACTTTTTTTGTGAGAATCAATTTTTCATTAATGCAAGATACTTCTGATACACTTAAAGGCTTCCTAATATTATAATTGCATTTAGTGGAATTCTTTTAACATTTTTAAAATGTTCATTCTTTGTCATCCCTCAAAAACTAAAAATTAAAGAAATAAATAAATAAAACAAAAGTCTCTTTAATATTATTCCTAATTTAAAAAATTCAATCGTTTAGTCATTTTTAAATTTTTTTTGTTGTATAATTTGTTTGCAAGAGTAGACCTTTTTCACAAAAAGACTTTATTTTTCTCTTCTCAAAATGCCTCTTAATTTTTTTCATATAATATTTTAACTAAATTTTTTTAAAAAAATTTGTTTTCAAACGAGCCTAAAACCATAAACAGCCAAACCACTTTAAGGCCTTGTTTGGGAAGACTAAATAAGTGTATTTTTTGTCTTTTTTGACTAAAAAAGTGAGGTTGAAAATATAGATGTTTGGGTTAATTTTTTGACTTTTTATAGAAAAATGTGTAATAAAAAATTGTAAAAATTAGTTTTTAGAGGAAAATTTGAATTGAGAGTTGTGCAGCTGTAATTGTTGACTTTTGGTGAATAGTGTTAACTTTTTAACTTTTTGAATAACTTTTTGACTTTTTAGATTATTCTCTACATCCCAAACTTAGCCTAAATGTTACCCTTGCCATGTCACACATACCGCTATAATATATTATAATGTTATAATTTTATAATAACTTTAAATGTTACGCTTGCCATGTCACACATACCGCTATAATATATTATAATATTATAATGTTACACTGGGGTGGTGATACTTTTTAATTTTTTACATATTTTTTAGTTTTAAGAATTGTATAATAATTTAATTCTTGCTTTTGGGCCAACATAAATTTTTGGGCAAATCATACTAACCGTTTCTATAGTTTGAGACTCGTGTCACTTTAATTCCTGACTTTTTAATTATGACATATTTGACCATGAATTTTGATTCTTGTTCCAAATAAAAACAATTGAAGATATCAGTACTTAATTTCAAGGGTAAAATTGTCAATTTGATAAAATATAAATTAATTTGACAAAAATAAATGTCAAATTTTTTTTTTAAATTTTTAAAAATTATTTCTGCCACCAAGATAAAATTATGTAAAATTGATAAATCATTTAGACATTTATTTTTATTTTTTTACCAAATTAATTTTTATTATGTGTTTGGATAATGATCATGTAATGGGCGGTTGTTAGGATTTTAATTTGTAATCGATATATTTATATATGAACTATTTTTAGTTTTGGATTTTTTTGATTTATGGATTAGTTTAATAATAATATCAAAGTTATCGTTATATTTGATGTTTGAAAAAATAGAAATTAATTTAATGAAAATAAAAATAACCATCAATACATGATCATCATCCAAACACATAATAAAAATTAATTTGGTAAATAAATAAATGTCTAAGAAATTTATCAATTTTACATAATTTTTTCTTTAGTGGGTAGAAATAATTTTTAAAAATTTAAAAATATTTTTTTGATATTTATTTTTATCAAATTAGTTTATATTTTATCAAATTGATGATTTTGTCCTTGAAATTAAATAGTGGTATCTTCAATTGTCCTTATTTACAACAAGATTCAAAATTCAAGGTCAAATGTATCATGATTGAAAAATTAAGGACTAAAATAATATAAATTCCAAACTATAGGAACCATTAGTATAATTCGCCATAAATTTTTCAGCAGAATAATAAACATTGGTTAGCAATGCCTGTACAATTCTTTTTTTTTTTCCATGATACATATGAAAAATGTACAATTATTTTAAAAATTTGAATAAATGATCTAAGAATACTTACCAGTTGACAAAATGGATTTACAATTTCCAAACAGTGAGTATATATATACAGCAGTGCTACATAGCACTAGTAGAGCTGCTCTAAAAGCAGCTCTACTGAGATGGCATCCTATTTTTAAAAAAAAAAAATTGAAAAATAAGTAAAAGAAAAAAAAGATAAATTAATGCTCATTTAGAGCTCCTCTTTTAGAAGTCTAAATCATTTTTGATATATATATATATATATATATATGAATAACAACTGTATTTTTTTTACTCCGTTAAATGAATTCTTTCATCAAATGAATTCTTTGTATGCAATATGTAAACAATCAAATATCCAAACAGCACCTTATGCCAAAACTATACCATACCAAAAATCAAATTCAATTTTTTAATCAGAATTTAATTATAAATTCAGTATATCTCTCTTGATCTTCCCAACGTCGTCTCCATCACCGCCCACCACTGCCGTGACGGTGACCTCCAACCGCCGCTGCTGGTGGTGCCCGCCGTCGACCAAAAAAGTCGCCGCCAACACCTCCGCCTCGTGCTTCTCAAACACCTCCAAAATCTCCGTCGCCAAATGCCGCCGGCTAACCAACCGAATCCCGAAAAACACCACCCCGCCACCCGAGACCGTCACGTCGACGGAGGAGTTCCGGTTTGCGCAATGAGTCGCCGCCATTGATTCCGGCAACAATGTCTTCTTCATCAGGTTCTCCAACCTCTCTCTCTCTTTCTCAAGTCCCTGAATGTATTCAATTGTATCCCCAACAATTTTCTCTCTCGTAGCCTGCAATTATATATATATATATAGAGAGAGAGAGGTAAAATTATATATATATATATATATGAATTTGAATTTGAATTTTGAGATTAGTGATAATTGAAATGGAACCTTGGGGAGGAGATTGGGGACGATGGACTGAAGAACAGAGAACTTCTCCGTCATTTTCTCTCTCCTCTTACGCTCTTTCTGGATGTTCTCGATCTCTGTTGCTTTTGCTCTGCCTCTCTTTCTCGAGCTCGAACCTTTCTCATCAATGGCGGTTCCACATACCGGCGAGAGCTCCGTTAATGGAGGAATTACAGAGTCACTGTAACCCTCCATCGTACTCAGAAGCAATCTACTTATTCTCTTCTCTTCCTCTTCTTCTTCTCTTTTTATCTCCTTCATGTCAAACTGTTACCACACACACACACATATATATATATATATAGAGAGAGAGAGAGTGGTGGTTCGCGGCGGCGGGTGGTGGCGGAGCAAAGTGATCTTCGGTTCCTGTTAAGGAAACTGTTGCACAGTTGCACTATATACACACGCACACACTTGTATATATATATTTAGAGAGAGAGAGAGAGAGAGAGAGAGAGAGGTAATGAAGTGTGCATGTATATTGTCCAAATGTTTTCTGTTGGATATTCACCGTCTGATTGTTAGCGTGATTAGACATACCGACTATCCAACGGTTATGATCTTATTGTGGAATGAGGTAAAATTTGCATCCATTGGTGTGTGATTAAGGTTTTAAATCAGAGCCATTGGATTATGTGGAAAAGGTTGAGGTACACAGTTCCATGTGTGGGGAGTAGTACCACACCTAATTAGGACCCATGAAACGACCACATGTTGGCGGGCGAGTACTTGGGCTCTAGCAAGCGTGACAGTTGACACGTGTCACAGCATAGTGGTCTGGACCACTAGTACACTTACATGTGGGCAATTATTCTGTACGGATATGATAGGAATTATATCCTAGGGTCAAACTACATGTGCACCGTGAGATTGAGAGTGCTCTTATTATGATTGATGATTAAAAAAACATAGAGAGGGCTTGTGTATTAATGTATGGGCTGGGTTTGAGTCCAGTTGATTGTGGACTGAATCAATCTAGGTCGGCCTGTAAGTTTATTATAAACTCCCCGTTGATAAAATAATTTTTTCAATTTTTAGAAGTTTAGATTATTAATTTTTTTAAAAAAAAATTAGATTGATTCGATAATAATAATCATATGATTTAACTATGTTTAGAAAAATGTTTCCTTTTTGAATTTGATAAATTTAGTAACACTTAGCGTTGTTTGTTGTATAGATTCACGGATGACAGGTTCCTACTATGAGGACTCGTGGGGACTTAAATTTTTTTAAAAATTATTAAAATCATGTTACTCGTTTAACTTTTTAAAAACAAATGTGCGCTAATTACAGACTTATAAATGTTTATTGATTTGATTTTTTATATGAATAATTTATTTGACGAATCTTATAATTTGAACAACTCTGATTGTCAAAAAAAGGTTTGGGACAAGTTCCACAGAGCCTCACAGCATTAGCTGGAATCCCTCATCCATAGATTCACACACGAATAAAGCTTCGTAGCTCGAAAAAAATGGGGCTCAAATGGCCCGACTTCTCTCTCTCTCTCTCTCTCTCTCTCTCTTCTCCTCTGCCTTGGTCTTCTTCCTTTTTCCTTCTGAACTGCGACAGTGATGGCGGTGCCAAAGGGGTTTGCGACGGTGGGCTCTCTCTCTCTTATATATATATATATAGAGATCCGTGTATACACAAATCTAACCAGCCAAGGTGTGTTAAACATGTTGGCCCATATTGTGTGTATATATATATATATATAAATCTGTGTATATTGACATTTTTTTTGGCTATCTAGTGGTTTTCTCCTTTGTTCCCCTCTTTCTTCTTTTTTTTTCTTCTTCTCTCTTCTTCTCTTTTCTCTCTTTCTTTTGCCTCTCTGTCACTAGTTTCAGAGAGGAGAAAAAAAAATTGCCAAATGTTTGGTTTTGATTTTGATTTTGATTTTGGGTTTGGTTTTGATTTTGTTTTGATTTTGTGGGTTTGGTTTTGAATTGATTTTGGATTTTGGGAAGGAAGATGAGAAGGGGAAGAAAAAAGGAAAGAGAATCCATTGTTTGGATTTTGTCTCAGAAAACTAGCATTGTCATCTTCTTCTTTCTAGAGACAGAATAACAAACAATACACACACAGAGAAAGAGAGCAAAAAAAAAAAAAAAAATGGTGCCAAAAACAAAAGCCAAGATGTGACGACCTTGCCACATATTTTACATTTAATTAATCAAGGTGATTTGGATTTTAATTAATTATTATTCTGATTTAATTGCAGAATTGATGAACAAGATTGATGTTGAATCGTATATAATTTTATAAAAGAACTATTTTGGAATTAGAAATTAAAAGCTTAAGTGGCTCAAGAAAGTGAAATTGACAAATTGAATTTTTTAATTTTGAGTATCGGACTATATGGGAGTTTAATTAAATATCCGATTCAATTTAATAAAATTAAGATTTTATTAATTGGGTCCGACTTGGAGTTGATTAAGTTATGAAGATTGAGAATTAAGATTATTATGAATTAAATTTATTCATGGGGTGTCCAATTTGAATATGTAATTTATTGACGGAAATTTGAGTCTAATTAGAAATTGAAGGCCTAAATGATTTGGGAAATCAAAATTGATTTGGAGCCTTTTGGGAGTTTGATTAAAAATTTGATTCAAAATGGTTAAAAAAAAAATTAAATATTATTAATTGGGCCTTAATTGAAGCCAATTAGACTAATTAAATTATGTGGGACTTGTAATTAGTTATGATTAATTGAATCATGATCAAGATTAATTAAAATTAAGGGGTGATTAACTAAGCTAACGGATAATTAGTGATTAATCTAATCCTAATCATAAAATAAAATGGAGTAAAATTTAAAAGGTCCTAGAAAGATTGTGAAGAGAAGTAGTGGCTTTATTTATTCATTATTAAGGCTTTATTTATTTATTATTAAGGACTTAGTGTGGGTGTGTTTGTGTGTTCATTTTGTGCTGGATAGAGCATAGCCGAGAGAAGAGGAGGACAGCAGAGAGAGAGGGAGAGAGAGCTTGCTTCTTTGTGCTGGTGGGTTTTGAAGGAGATTCAAGAAAGGAAAATGGAAGATCATTAAGAATCTATCAAATTAAAGATTAAAGGTAAGGATTTCAACCTTGATTTTGTAGAATTCGTGTATTGCACTTGAAATTAATGATGAGTTTAAGTTCAATTTCATATAATTTGGAAGAAATTAGAAAACAAAAATGAAGAGATTAAGTTAGGTTCATGATTATGGAAATTAATTATTTTGGGTTTGATTCATGAGTCAGATGCCTATCCTCATAAAAGGAACAAAGAAATAAAGACTTGAAAACAGGTAAAGTGACACTTAGCTCTTACCATTACCCTCTTTAAAGACTGTTCGGCTCAAAGGGTAGAGGTGGAGGCCATCATCTGGTGGGAACTCCCAGTTGCCCGAAACGATGAAATAATCATCTCCAGCACATTTGTTGGAGTCTGGGAGGTCAGCAATGAGTTTGTATTCAGTGGATCTCGGCTTAAGGTAATAGATGTAGCCCTTTTTTGACTTCAGGCCACACATGGTATAACAGTATTAGATGTCAGCTAGTGTTATCCTAGCGTTTTCTTGGCTAGCTGCATTGGTTAAGTTGTAATAGTGAAGGACTTGACAAAAAAGGATGTCGAAAGGGAACCTAAGTCCGCACTCTATAAAAGTGATTATTGGGAAGTCATAAAGTTGTCATTGGGCACGATGGAGTTCTCCTCCCTTACCAATCTAAGATTGACATCAGCAGGAATGAAGAACTCTCTCCTAAAGTGCTCAAGCTTTTCTGGGGTGTCCACCCTCCACCTAAACATACCCATGACGTCGACTAGATGGGCAAGGTGAGAGAATTCAGAAGAAAGTGGTTTGTATGGTTTTGAGGAACCTCGGCTAAACCCAAAACATAAACTGGGGCAAGGGTTTTTTAAGATCAAGGGGAGTTTGTTTCAGTTTTCCTAAGTGTGTGATTTCTCTACCAAAACCCAAGCCTAAATCTATATAAAAGCAGAGAATTGAGGGCAAGAATTTGGAAAATACAACACAGAAACAGAAAAAAAGAGTGTGATTCAGACTCAAAAAAGAAATAGAAATTCAAGAACACTGAATAAAGTGTGTGTAGATGTGCACAAGTCAAAGACAGTGGCAAGTTACAAGAACATCAAGTGTATGAGCAATTCGTGTGTGCATGTGCAAACCCAGAGATAGATTGGACAAACACATAATCGCAAAACAAACGTGCTCGATACACGAATGATGAAATTCAAAACACAAGCAAATATTCAAGAACATGAACAAGTTCGCAATGGCAACAATTAAATGCAATAAAATTTTTGAAATAAATTGAAGACTGAAAAAGGGGAAGAACAACGACTCACCGAAGAAGATGACGCCGGTATGAGGTCGTTGAAGTTAGACGATGGTGGTGCGTGGAGCAGAACGGTGAATGCCTTGCCAAAGAGGAAGAACAGAAGCTGTTGCAAAAGGCTTTGAGAAAGCAACAATGGTGGTTTCTTGTTTAGAGAGAGAGAAAGCTTGAACTCAAAGGAAAAACGAGGATACAAAAGTGAAGAGATGGAAAGAGAGAGTGTTTTTGTTAAAACACGAAAATGCGGCAAAATCACAATGAATGTGCCTTGGAAGACGTACCTATCAGGCGGTGCACGCAAAAGCGACGCGACCTGATGGTGTGTGTCAGGTACGGATCAATGAGGAAAAGACGCATGGCGAAAACGGTTAAGAAACCGTGCGTGACAGCTCAAACGCAGATAGAACTCTTAAAGTTCTCGATTTAATAAGCCAAGAACCTCAGCTAGAGGGACGATTTCGGTTAAAGAACTTAAAGAACTTAGTTCTTGGTTCTAAGGCATTGATGAAGCAGACTGTAGTCTTGATCATATGGTGCCGACGAGTGATGACCTCAATAAATAAAGGGTAGAGTAAGTCTTAGCCGACTTACTATATGGACAAACGATATGGGTTCCATTACCTCAAGATGCCGAGGTAATAGAACCTAGCGGGCAGTTGTGGGGGCATATTTTTGTGCATAACAACACGTGGCCAAGGTGGTAGCCAAGGTGCCAGCCAAGGTGCCACGTGTCCTGGTCATGGTGCCGAGGTAATCTCAGCTAGGCCGAGGTTATCTGTGGAGATACCGAAATCCGAGATGAACGAATAAGGGATAAGAGCCCTAGAATGGGAGAGGACCTCAGTTTTGATAAAGATAAAACTCTTATGGAGTTTATCTCTATCTATTTGAGGGTCCAGGATAAGCATTGAGCCAAAGTCTATTGAAGTTAGGCTTTTATAGGGATCAAGTCAGTGCTGGCTATAAAAGCAAGGTACCCTCATGAGTCTAAGGTACGCTTTTTGTATCCTGGCTAGTGAGTTAAGCACTGTTTGCTATCTTTGAGAGATAATTGAGTACTGACTTGATCGTCGGAGTGTCCCCGGGTGGACAAATCACCGCCGGAGTCTTATCTTTCTGTGACAGGTTGTTCGGGCGTAATCTATTCTGCCGGTGTTCTCCAATTGAGTACCTGTTTGGCAGTGTGGTCAGAAATCAACACACACAAAAGATCATTAAGAATCTATCAAATTAAAGATTAAAGGTAAGGATTTCCACCTTGATTTTGTAGAATTCATGTATTACACTTGAAATTAATGATGAGTTTGAGTTCAATTTCATATAATTTGGAAGAAATTAGAAAACAAAGATGAAGAGATTAAGTTAGGTTCATGGTTATGGAAATTAATTATTTTGGGTTTGATGTTGTGATCTTGCATGAGATTAAGCCTCATTGTTACATGCATGAGTAAATTCTATAAGTTTAATACTCTAATTATACATGCATCATGGATTTTGGAGAATTTGAATTAATTCAATCTCATATTTTGAAGAGAAAAATGAAAAGTTTTAGAAAAATCAAATTTATGGAAATTTGGAATTAATCCTAATGTAAGAAAAAGTTTTGATTTTGTTACGAAAATTAGGAATTTATTTGATCCATGCATGTAATTGAATTTAAAAGTTTATTCAATTTAAACATATTTTGAAACATCTATGATCATAAATTAAGTTTTTGATTAAAAATTGAGTTAAGTTGAATTCCTAAGAAATTGATTTGTGTAATTCATAGTTAAGTTTGATTTTTGCTATTAATAATGAAATTGGTTTTATTTTTACATACATCATGAATTTTTCAAGAGTTTGAAAGTTTAATTCATGTTTTAAAATTTGTGGGTTTGAAATTGGGTTTAATATAGAGAAAAGAAATTAAATCTAAATGTGGACAATTGGAGCATGATTTTGAATAAATGGTTTCGAATTGGAAGTACTTTCATGTTATACAATGTTTTTCCAAGTTTTTGTACCAAAAACACAAGTCTTGGACCTTTGAATATCAACTTTGAAGCTCAAACACAGTTTTGGAAATTCCAGAATTCGTCATGTTCGCGCGAGCGAAGAGAGTGTCGCTCGAGTGTGAAAATCGAGCTCTCAGAAGTTTTTCAAAATTTTACAGTCCGCTCGAGCAACCAAAGTGGCGCTTGAGCGAGGACTCTATTTTCAACAATTTTTGACTAACTCTTTTAAATGCATAATTGCATCCTCATGACATTCTAAGTATTCTTAAGTACCAATTGGGCTCACATAGTCATGGAATGAGCTAGAAACACATAAAGAGAGTTGAATTAAAATAAAATAAATATTGAATGGTGCTTCTATTGTGTTTTTGTTATGTGATTTGTTTAGGTGGACGTCCAAGGCCTTATATCGACCTAACCCACTGTGAGTAGTAACTTTATAAAGATATATTTAAATTATATTTATTTTCAAATGATTATTGTTTTCGAAATCGTTATGTGATTGCTTGAATGGTCTATTGAAAAGTTATTTTGTAATGATGAATGAAGTTCACTTTCGAAACGTATTCATGGCATCCTTTAGTGAGACCCTCACCTGGGGAGATTAATACCAAGGCTATAGACCCTTGCCTGGAGGAGATTAATACCAAGGCCATTGACCCTTGCCTAGGGGAGATTAATACCAAGGCCATTGACTTGATTGAAGCACGCAGAGATCTCTAGTGTTTGACCCTTCGTAGTCCATTGGTTTCACCCTTCGTGGTCCATTGTTATTGAAATATTGTTACTCTATTTGGATGTACCACGTAAATTGTCATTGAATGAGTATTGCTATTGGGATAACATGGATCATTGAGAATTGAATTGAAATCGAAATTTTATTGAAAATGCTATCGAACAATGATTTTATTATTGCAAGGGATTGATATGATAGCTAATTGAATTGATTTGCCTATTGAAATGGATTGTTTCAGGAAATGAAACATATATTTTCATGAGGGATTTGATATGGAAAATGTTTTGTTATAAATTTGATATAATATGGCAAATGCCTTATTTTGAAAATGATTTAAGATTCATTTCAAAATTGTAAAACATGTTTTTGTACTATGTTGTCGAACTTCATTCATTTAACCTCTTTATTCTGTTACTACTCGCTGGGTTTTAGCTCACTATTTATATGTATATGTAGGTGAGCAAACTGAACAACAAGGATAGAGAAAGTCTCGGAGTCTACCCGTGTCAGTCTTTTGAAGAGCTTTTGGAATGGAGCAAGTTAGGCTCGAGTAGAGCCAAGAAAATCAGCCCCTTAACTTTGTCAGAGCTTTGTATTTTGCTAAGTCTTAATGTATATGTGTGTGAGATATATATGATTTGTATATGTATATAAATTATTATTGTGTTAAATGTTTTAATTATTTAGGTCATGTATGCATAAGCTCAATGTATATTATTATTTTGTTTCACTTCCGCTTTAGGCCCTGATATAATTTAAATAATTTGAAATTTTGTCTCTAAGGCCACAGGTGATCTAGAATTATTGGCCGGTTACGACGCTAAACCTATAGGGGCGGGTTTGGGTCATGACTTTTCGAGCTATCTAGCGGGATTGTTCATATACTACCAAAAAAAATCAATGACATAGATTCACATGCTACTAAAAAAAATCGATGACACAACACATCAAAAACTAGAGAAATTTGCCACATTATGGAGTTTCTATATTAATTCACATGTGTAGCACGTCCGTAGGGGACCTCGGCTACAGCTCGGACTCTCGACTTTGTTGCGGTTCTAAATCTGAACCAAAGAGTCCACCTCTGGCAATTTGTTTTGAAGAAAAAAACAGATTTTTGAAAAGTAGTGCCAAACATGGACTGCTTTGCCAGATTACAGAGTCGCCACCTAAATATTTTTTTAATGGGAGAATTTAGGAAACCCTGACTCGGTGCCGAAGGCCACGTGTCCGTCATCACCAAAGTGACTTGGCTCGGGAGCTTGGGTACGATCGGGGAAGGTCAGCTATGAGCACCCCCTTTCGCCCGGTCCGAAGACCGGCCTCTACTAACCGTGATATCCTTTTTTGAAAACATTACATGCTCTTATTCCAATTATTAGCCTAGAATTACTATGTTATGCGCACAGCAAACAAGTATAGACTAGATTGCCTAATTTGGAAATAAACATTGCATATCCGTTTTGTTTTGAAAAAAAACGTGTTGGATTTTGCTACTCGTAAGTAGGCTAAAATACGGATTTCAACGAGTTGTTCCAACTCAGGCAATCTAACCTCCACCCACAGGCATTCAAGCATTTTATCACACATAAGCATTTAGCCGCATGGCAATCCTATTGTCATGGCAAACATTCACACACATGTGATTATGCTAAAGCAAAACACTTACATTGTACTCCGTGCCAAAAAAAAAAAAACAAGTAACTGGTTAGCAAACATGCGTGACCTAGTTCATGTTAAGTGGTTAATGCAACACAAGCATAAATGCAAGCTAGAATAGGCTCGGCTAAACCTAAACATGGCATGTGAAATGCGCGAGTAGCACGTATTCAATTTGGAAATTGAAAGTTACGATGCAGTTTGTATGATGTACCGAGCCCGGTGCATGTAAACAAATGCATGAATGCACGCATGCATTGCATAAGGTATGCTAATCAAATATGCCCTAATCTACCATTGTAAGCAGATAAATAAAAGGGTTAGAAAGAAATGAGGATTGGAAGACATACATGCCCACGCACCCACACTTATTACATTTTTGCCCTCGCTCGGAGGGACCAAAATAATAATACAGACCCGAAAGAAATAAACGAATAAATTAATTATTACAAAATTCTAAATATTGAAATCAAAGCAAATAAATAAATGCAATGGGGGGCCTCAGCCCTGCCTTGGGATGCGCGAATGATGCGTGCTCGATCTGCCTTGCCCGGAAGAGCCGCACCCTAACACTGCTGCCTCTGTTTTTACTGCTCTGCCTCTCCAAAAATTCTCAAAATTCTGGAACATCTTCCAAATAGTCTGAAAAACCCCACCGGCTGGATAGAGTGATCATCGGCTGATCAATTTGACCACCGGCTGCTCTTTACGTTTATCGGCACAAAAACAGTGCCGGTCGGCACTATTTACTGCCGGCCGGCAGAAAATTCCTGCAGAGGACAGATTTTGACAGCAGCAGCAGACAGCAATGCAAGGCATGGTCTTTTGGGCATATGTCAGCATGTCCAATGCCTCCTATCATATTTAGGGACTCAAGGAGGCATAGCTCTTGATTCTAGGGCTACCAATCATGCATTTGATGCATGATAGCCTAAGGGACCAAGATTGCTATTTTGGTGTAAAATGCATGCAACATAAACAAATGAGGACTAAGTCCCTATCATGTGGAGGTCAAGGGCCTTAGTGACATGAGGATTGAGACAAGTTTTCACCACTTAAAGTGTGAACTCCTCTCAATCTTCATGCTTGGTTTGACAACCCCAAACCAAGCCATGGAATGCAACTCATGCAAGCATGCATCAATAATGTAATATGGCATGAGGATGCAAAGCACGCCAAATGCTATATGACTAATACAATAAGCATGCAAAATGCTAGAATACACTAAGTATGCGAACATGCACAAGGCCAATTCCTAAGCATACAAGAGCATACCTTTAAAGCATGAACTAAGCCACATAAACCAACATATAGACATGACTAATGGACTGAAATAGGGTCTAATATGATGCCAAATCAATAGATCAAAACAAGCTAAATATGCTAGAGCTCCATACAAGCAAGGCTTACAAGCCTAACATGCAAAATACACACACTAAGCATACCAAAAGTGTCAAGAACAGTGGCTCACAGCCCCTTTTTATGACAAATAGATGCTAATATCTTCATGAGATCAAGCTAGAACATGCAAAGAAACATGGCTCAAAGGCATGACATACTTCTAAGCATAATAGAGCACTTCAAAACAAACATGAGAGGCATGCAAGAGGCCACGAAATCAACTAAAAACAGAGATCAAACATGACCTAAAACACATAATAAAGCTCTGAAATGAAGCTAAAACAAGCATGCATACATGTTATGCTATGAACCTAAGACAAAGGCATGCAAAGGACCAAGGGGAGAGGGGTGTCTCCCTTAAATGAGACTCGAAAATAACATCCTCACCACTGAAAACCCACTGGTTTTCAGTGGTGAGAAGGCCAAAGAACACCAAGCAAGCAAGGCCTCCATGAAAAGGCACAAAAGGACCAAAACAAAGCCTAAAAGAGTGAGGCTTCACTCAAATGGACAAATGACCTTAATGAATGTTCTTGAGCAAGTAAAAACAAGACTTTTTTTATCTTAAACACAAACTCAAAAACACAAAGTAAAGAGGGTAAAAAAGGGTTGCAAGAATGGGGAATATAAAGTGATGTTCTTACCCTTGAAGATCCCTTGAAGAACAAGTGGTGCAGCCACTCTCTAGTGCTCAAAACCAGTCCAAAACCAACACAAATAACCTTCCAAGTCTCTCAAACTCAAGCTAAGGTGTAATGGTGTGTGTAAAGGAGCAAAACTAGGACAAAATCACACTTTTTGGCCTTAGATCACACACACAAGGGGAGGGAGATGATGATATAGATATATGACAGAGATATATGTATCTAAGCTCTGGTTTTTGATTCTCAAGAGCTAACCCTCAGCCAAGAGGAGAAGCTCTCCTCTTATAAGCATTGCAAAGCTTGTCAAACAAGCTTGGAAGGAGTGCATCCCCTCCATACACGTGTATGGAGGGGAGAAAAAGCTACAAAGTTGTCTGAAAATATCCCAGAAAGCAAGTGCACAGTAGTCGGCTGGGCAAAATGGTCATTTTGCCAAAAAGAGTGCCGACCGGCACAAAATAGTGCCGACCGGCACAATATAGTGCCGATGGAAACTCTAGCCAGCCGGTGGCCTCTAGCCCCAGCCGGTGGTGTGTAGGGATGCCTCACAAAGCATTCCCTGCCCTTCCAAGGCAAAACACAAGTGTTTGGTGCAAAACCAAACACAAACGGTCGAGTCCGGAGGTCCTGAGGCACGGCGCGCGCAGCCGAGAACTCCGGGAACTCCAAACGAACACAAACATAGATAATCACCGAGTGTTCCAACGGTGACGTCCAAGTCTTGAGGACGGTCAAAAATGGGGTGTCTACAACATGCTACTAAAAACAATCGGTGACACGGCACATATCAAAAACTAGAGAAATTTGCCACATTATGGAGTTTCCATATTATTTGACACTAAAGGTGAAAACAAAAAAATAAAATAAAACATTATATGAAATTAATTAACCATACAACAATGACATTTTAGTACACACTAACTTTATGTCACACCTTCATTCAACCTAGACACAAAGCAAAACAACAAATATAGAGAAAAAGGGTCTCCAACACTGCACAACACAATACAACAATGACATTTTAGGACACACTAGCTTTATGTCACACCTTCACTCAACCTAGACACAAAGCAAAACAACAAATATAGAGAAAAAAGGGTCTCCAACACTACACAACACAACGCAGCCAACACTATTACTTATATTTCTTGTGGAGGTTCAAAGCAGCTAGCCCAACCAACAACATATATGCCACTGAGCCTAGCAGAGACGCCACAAGTGCGGCGGAAAGCTGGTGGCAGAACTTGTCGAACACGTTGCATACCTTGTTCCACTGCACGTGCGAGTTGCCCTGGTAACCGATGACCCCGACGGCACCGGCGGCTCCGATGCCAGAGAAGAGTAGAGCCACCATGAGTAGGTCAAGGACTATGATCATCAATGGCAAGCATTTCTTTCCACACTTGGTTGCTACCAATGTGAGTACCAATGAGAGTGCACCATATGCACATGCTATGACATTTGTCACCATAAAATACCTAACAAATCAACAACAAAAAAAGATGTGAAATTTTACTGGGCTTACTTAGCTACTTGCCAAACAGAGACTAAGGCCTCGTTTGGGAACATGCTAATTTAGTAACTTTTTAGCTATTTGGCTAAAAAGGTAGCTAAAAAAAACTTGTATGTTTGGGATGACTTTTTGGCTAATTACGAAAAGATGTGCAAAAAGTAGAGAGAAAAGAGAATCTTTGACTTTTTGATATGGATTATTAGTTTTTTGGCTAATTTAATAACTTTTTGATTTTTTGACGAAAAAGGTAAGTTTCCAAACGGAAGATATCATATTAGACGACGAAAAAAAAAAAGAAAAAAGAAAAGGAATTTTGTCTTTTTGATCATGGTAGCAAATGTAGGCAGTAGAGGTGAGATAAGAACAATGACTGTCCTCATATATCATTTATTTTTTAATAATATTATATGTATCTATTAATATACTAATTATTATACTAATAGGTGATGTGATACAATTTTAAAAGTTTTAAATATTTATAATTTGTATAATAAATGAGGTTAGTAATAATAATATAATATTAATTAGTATACTAATATGTACATTAAATAATACATGTAGTACCACCATTTATTTTTTTGTCAACTCTTATCCACCTAGAGATCTGTATTTTTAAACAGTTTTGATAGAGAGCTCCAATGGAACTGCTCAAAAAGCAACTCTAATGAGTTGACACTACATCCAAAAAAAAAAAAAAAAAAGATAAAAAATAAAATATAAAGAGAAAAAAAACAATTTAATACTCACTTAAAGTTATTCTTTTAAAGTTCTCAATCACTTCTCATTTTAAAATTATTGGCAGAAAATTAAATGAAGGGGGTTGATCAAAGTCATTAATGTTGACGTCAAAAATAGTTCACACCATTTATATATGAGAAGATACACAAAGATCTTTTTCTTTTTTTAAAAAAAAAATTAATTAATTAATTAATTTTTAAACTTGAACATGTATTATTGTTTATTTCAAATATTAAATTCATATCTGTCTAGGGTGTGAAAGAAGTAAAATTTTTTAAAAAATGGGGATAGAAAAAAAATTATTTATGAAATTTTTTTTTGTCAAAAAAAAAAATGTCAGTCTTGCAACCAAGGGTAGTGTTTTATAGACAAAGTACTAACACCAAAAGAATCTTTTTTTTTTTTTTCTCTCTCTCTTTTTAACATATATATATAGGTAATATCATTTGTTGCCCCATTTTAGAGGAAAGGGACCCATGTTAATAAATGTGAGCTAAACCACTCAGTTGTGTATATAAATAAAAAAATACAATTATTTATAGATAAAATTTAAGAAATTAATACAAACCTACCGCTGTGTAAAAATAACAACCCCGTTAGGCACATTAATGTTTTGTTTGAAGTTTGAATTTTTGAAAGTAAAATAAAAAAGAAAAAAAAAAACTGTAAAAAGAAGTGCATTTATCAAACCTCAAATCTTTGCACTAATATCGGGAAATTTAAGAACAAATTGCTTTTTGCAAAACTACGGGTCTCAAGTTTGAAAAAAAAAAAAAAACTGATGCAACCCTTGGTCAAATAAATAAGCTCACACTCAATTCATGTAGTTTATGCGATAGGATATTGATTATCAAATGACGGTTCATGTGTGCATGACATGAAAATTTTCACAGGTATTGGGGACTGCAATAATTTTCCACCACCATATAATAAATTGGATTTTGTTAATGTGTGATTTTAGACTACATTTATTGAATTTTGTTAAGAAATTTAAAATAATTATATATTATGTATGAAATTGCACATGTTAAGAAGATCTTAAAAAATTAAGTACTTGTGATAGTAGCTTTGTTTTAACAAAATAGAATTAACTCTATTAGTCAGAATTCCTGCATTCGAGAGTTCGATATCTTCCCTCCCTAGATTATGGAGCAAGGATCCTCTTCTTGAATCCTCTTCTTGGCTCCCTACTTGGTAGCCCATTGGGTTCATTTTTTGGTCCAAGTTTGATAATTTGAACTATTTACATTTTAAGATTTGTCATGTATATTATACCTATAAAAAATCAAGTCGATCGGATATCGAAAACCGCGTGAACTAAAAGTTTTATTAAATAATATAACTGTTTATTAAATTTTTTTTAATAAACAATTTTTAGTTCTTCTGATATCCGATCAATTTAATTTTCTATAAATATGATATATATGACAAATCCTAAAATATAAAACGGTTTAAATTATTAAAATTGAACCTAAAAATGGATCCAATAGCCCATCAAGTAGAGAGCCAAGGAGAGATCCAAGGCTTGCTCTAGGCTATGGCCTCAGATATGTGCCAAAACAAAGATTATATTATCATTTTGACAAAGAAAAAACTTTTAAATACACATCTAAGAAAGAAAGGAATAGAGTTGCAAAGCAAGTAATTTAAAAAGCCAAAGAGGAACTTTGAGAGAGAGAGAGAGAGAGTGTGTGTGTGTGTGTGTGAGAGAGAGAGAGAGAGAGAGAGAGAGAGAGAGAGAGAGCTCACACAAAGGCAGACATGTCATGCCACACAGCAGTAACAGTAACATTCAAGGGTGGGAGAGTAGAGACCACAGTGATAGGAACAACCTTAGTCTGCTTATCTAACCCGACCATTATTGCAGCCACCAGAGTGAGTGCTAATGCCAAAACCCTCAATCCCAAGTCTGAACCCCTCACTGTTGTTTTGTTCACCACCTTCATTGTCCCTCCATTGCTGCTCTCCATCACCACCACCACCACCCACCAAAAAGAAAAGCTACAAAGAAAATGAACTTCTAGACTGAGAAAGACAAGGATGAGGGAGGAACTTATGTATCTATATGCATATATATACAAAGAGAGAGAGATATAATTTGGCAAAAAATAATTTATGTATCCGTAATACGACATGGTCTATGTCTAATTAATGTGATGTAACTTTTCAACTGTGTCAAAAGTGAGATGTAACTTGATTTTTTAGAATTATTTATTTATTTTTAAATACATAGGTGTCGTTTGGTAACACTTACGTTTTCAATTTTCTGTTTATATTTACAAAAATTTAAAAAACTCCACTAAAAACTTGTTTGGTAAATTTTTAATTTATAAATCAGTGGTCATAGTTTATAATTTGGCTAAAAAAATGAAAACACAAAAAATGTGTTTCCGTTTTGAGTTTTAAGTTTTTTTTTTTTTACCACCCAACACTAGCCACTATCCGCCACCATTTTTCGCCACCGTCTTCCCCACACCACCCACCAGCCACCACCCACCTGCCACCCACTAGCCACCACCACCCACCCCTCGCCACACCACCACCACCACCTGCATCCACCCGCCATCGCCCGCCACCACCGCCCGCCACCTATTTGCCACCACCGCCTGCCACTACCATCTGCCACCTACTTGTCACCACCACTTACCACTCACCCCCACCTGCCACCACCATCCACCACCAGCCACTACCAGCCACCCACACCACCACCACCACCACCCATCTGCCATCCACCCGCCACCACCCACCACCTGCCACCACCCAATCTCTACCACCAACCACTCGCCACCGTCACCCATCCACCTACCGCCACCACCCATCACCACCCGTCATCCGCCACACACCTGCCAGCACCACCCGCCGCCACTACCACCACCCACTCGCCACCACCCGCCACCGTCACCCACACCATCACACCACCACCACCCGCTACTACCCACCACCACCCGCTATCCGCCACCCACTTGCCACCGCCATATCCACTTGCCACTACCCACTCGCTACCACCGCCACGTCACCCACCCACCACCACCACCACCCCACTACACCCATCCGCCACCCGCCACCCACCTCCACCATCACCCACCACCCCGTCACCCGCCACCGTCAGCCACCACCCACCCACCACCACCACCAGCTACCCACCACCACCGTCACCACTTTCCCCACTACTGTTCAGCCGCCACTTGCCACCACTTGCCATTTCTCACTCTTTTTATATTTTTAAAATTTTTAAAAACATTTTGTCAATTACCAAACGCGTTTGTAGTTTATGTTTTCTTAAAAATAAACAAAAAATAAACAAAAACCAATTATAAATTTTTGTAAATATAAACTGAAAACGTAAACGTACCAACATACCCATAGTATTATATATATCTAACCTACTCCTAAACTCCTAAAAAATAGAAAGAGGAGTTATTAAACAACAATTATTACGGGTGATTAGTTATACAGATAGAAGCTAAAGAAACCCTTTACGGGTGATTAGTTATACAGATAGAAGCTAAAGAAACCCTTTAACAATCCACCTAACCTCTCATACATGATAGGCAAGTCATATCATTAAGTTAAAACCCTGTCAATTATGAAATGCTAAATATTTAATCACATCAAATTTTAATTTTACTTTTTACCACACGATTCATCAACTCAGCTACATGAAATATCTATATATGAAATAGTTTCTCATAGTTTGAACCAATGTGAAGGTGAGCTGCGAAAGGGTGGGTGTAGCTTGGCTCTGTTAAGAAACTTTGTCTAGGAATGGGGTTGCAATATATATATATATAGACAAAAGTTAGGGATTATGAAAATTTTTTCATGAAAATGATCATGAAAGATTTATGATCCTTGGATTACCTGGATTAATGTGTGATGCTTTATTCCAAGTATAATTTAAAGATCACAAAACTTTCATAATTATTTTCATAAATTTTTTTTATCATACCTAACATTGCTGAATATATATATATATATATATGTATGAGTAGTTGATTGACATTAAATGCATATAGATAGATGTTTGAGGAAGTGGGCTTGCGATGCTTTGGGTTCACATCTGCTCTGGACAATTGGGTTGACTATTAGGAGTCAATTTGTTCCACCTTACCAGGGAAACTTTTTGAAAGAAAAATCCCCATTTGATTTGATATTTTAGCATTTTTGTTGTAATTCTAAATTAGAAAATTACTTCTCGTTTGGTAAGTGATTATTTTAATTAAAAAAATTAAAAAATCAATAATTCATATCAAAAAGTTAAAATTCTATTTTCGCTTTATTTTTTACACATTTTTTCGTAAAAAATTAAAAAGTCATTTCAAACATATTAATTTTTTTTATATCACTTTTTAATTAAAAAATTAAAAAATTACTAAAAAAATCTGTTCCCAAACGAGGATGTGGCACCTTAATTGTATGTTTTCACATCAAATCATGTTTTAGAATCAAGGCGTTGAGGTGGGGTTTGACTATTTTTTCAGTAGTTTTTATTCTTTCTTTTCACTAATTATTTTTAAAATTTTAAAAAATTACAATAAATTTTACAAGTTAACAATAATTATACTAAT
Organism: Camellia japonica; assembly: GCA_030407325.1. Lineage (NCBI taxonomy): Eukaryota > Viridiplantae > Streptophyta > Magnoliopsida > Ericales > Theaceae > Camellia > Camellia japonica. The sequence continues at coordinate 8,826,755 of JAPPVO010000036.1, forward strand.
ATCTCTTTTAGTAAGATCAACGTGATTATAACTAATATAAATAATTTGTAGGCACAAGATTAAATAAAAATAAAATAAAATTTAAGAAGCCTTTTTAATTATGCTAAGTAAAACTTGATGTATGTTGGTATAATTTACCCATTGTTTTAAGTTTTACTTTCTACTTTTTTTCAGAGCGAAAAATTTCTTTAAGAAATTGTTGCAATTTAGCAGATGTTTAACCAAAAAAAAATGAAGGTTTAAATTTTAAGTATCACAATTTTATCAACAATAATATGATAGGTTATGATTTTTAATTTATCACAAATTTAACCCATGGAAAACTAGCTCTCTTGCTATGTTATCACGAGTGAATTGTAAATATTAATTTATGAATATCTCACTTCTTTCTTTCTTTTTTTGTAGGTAGAAAATTTGAGTGAAAACCTTATTTATTTAACAGTAAATATGTCTTTGCTAAATGTGTAATTTTTTTGGAAGGGTTTAAAATAATGAAAAAAGAGTTATTTGAGCCAAACCAAACACATCCCAAATCCTCAAAGTGAACATGTCTGTTAAGTGGCCACACTATTGGGAAATTCTATTTCCACACACCTACATATCTCCGTACACATCATTTCTCAGTACATACATTTATTAATTTGATTATTAATTATTTTTCTCAATCCACACAATAAATATTCAATTTTACCTTTTACTCCTACTATTGTATACACACCAACCACTCTTTCCACACACTTGTTAAGTAGGCCACTGCAGACTTGTTGAGCAATTCGAGAGTTCTTTGGCACCGCACGAGCACAACCTCCAAGGCCTCTTTCTTCACGCGAAGCCGATGCTTATCCGACTCAACAATGACCTCCATAACCCTAACAATACATACAAATATATGTATGTAAGAATATATAGTCACAAAATATATGTATATATAGTATATAATGAAGTACAGGGAACCTCTTTCTCTCTCCTTTTTTTGTTTTTGTTTTTTTGCCCGAATCCTAGGGAGAGAAGATTGTTGTGCTGTTATGTTTTCATCATTTGTGAGTTTGTTCTGTTTCAGAGGTGTGAAGGACTTGTGATTTTGTGTTTTTTTTTTGTCTTTTGTTTTTTGTTTTCATACAGTGTTTTTGTTTTGTTCGGTGATGGCATAAGTGAGGGTAGGTGTTTACTTGTGAAACTTACAAAAACCAAATATAATGTAATAATTCGGCATTAGTTGTCCGATTGAAAATCGCAAAAGAAAAACAAAAGTTATGTATAAAAAAAACTAACATTTTCATCACCGATAGAGTATAAACCTAGAGATTAAAGTAACATGAGAGTTGTTATGAGAGTATTGCTTTGCAAATAATAAAAGAGTATAGAGTATGTAGCAAACAAAGTGACAACAATGAAAAAATTAAGATTTAATTTTTAATTTTTTTTTTTACTCAAAATGTGTACATTGAGATTTTTTTTTTTTTTAAAAGATGTGTACAGAGAATATTTTTATATAATATTATGGGTGTTAGTGGATGCCTATTATGGTCATTTTAGTTTAGGGTATAATTGTCATTAAAATAATATTTCATTAAATATGTGCACTGAGGTGACTAATTGTGTGAAAATAGAATTTCCCCACACTCTTCGGCCTTCGTTTGGGATGTAAGTTAGTTTTTTAGCTTTTTGGCTATTTTAACCTAGGGCTAAAAAGCCTCATTTTGGATAAGTTGTTTGGCTTTTTTTATTTTTGTGAGAGAAAAAATAAAATGATTATAGATTGGATGTGACATTTTATCTTATTTAACTAAAATAACCTATTTTGTATTTTAGCCCAAGTGATCTTCCCAAACGGATTTTCGGTCAAACTCTAAGCCTTCATTGGGAATGTAGGTTGACTTTTTGACTTTTAACCTTTTTAGCTATCTTAGCCTAGGGCTAAAAGTCTCTTTTGTAATGGACTTTTTGATTTTTATGAGAGAAAAAATAAAATAATTATAATTTAGATGTGATATTTTGTTTTATTAATTTTTTAATCTATTTTGTCTTTTTATAACTATTCTAATCAAAAAAATTTATGCCAAACATAGCCTGAATTTCATGATTTACCGAAATAGCCCTGCCCGCAGTTCTACGGTCAGCCAAAGAAATCAAAGTACAACCGTTCTCAATGCAAAAAAGTATAACCGTTCATATGTACGAGAAACGATACAAAAAATTGTGATTTCAAATTTTCATCAATATCTATAATAAATTATATAAAAAAAAATATTTGTAATCAAAATAATGTGATAGTAATGTTCTTAATATTAGGAATAATTTTAATTTTAAAATAATAAAATTTATATTTACCATACCACTTCAAATTAATTTTCTGTACAATTTTATTATTTATATAGTGTTATTTGAAATTTGTGTTTGCAATGTGAAATCTAGGGATGGCAATATGAACCCGGCCCGACGGGGACCCGGACTGCCCCGTCCTGTTAAATAGGGTTTTCCCTGAAAATTATTCCCCATAGGGCCGGGGCTGGTATTGAAAAATACATCCCCGATAATTTTCGGGCCGGAGACGGGGATAGACTCCTCGCCCCCGGCCCTGTCCCGAAATTTCCCCGATATCCCCCGCCTCTATACCTCTTAGTTGTATTATATAAATATATAAATAAATCTTTCACTCTTTGATCTTATCTTCTCTCTCTCAACTCTCTCACTGACTCAAACTATCTCACTCTCTCACTCTCTAACTCCTATCTTCTCTCTCTCACTCTCTTAACTCTCTTGTTCTCAACTCTCTCACTGTCTCTCAACTCTCTCGTTCTTCTCTCTCACTCAACTCTCTCACTCTCACAGTCGTCGACGGCGACATCACCACCACCACCACCGTTGGCCCCGAACCCCCTCTTTCTCTTCTAGTCGCCTCGGTTTCTCTTTCTCTCTCTTCACTTCATCTCTCTCTATTCTTGAGCAGACGATCCGTCTCTCTCTCACCACCACCAAACCCACCGCCACCGCCACCAGCCACCGTCGATCTCGCCATAGAGTCTAGTCATTGGCGTCGCTCAAATTTGTGCCAGACGATGGAGGTGTACTCAGATCTGTTATCTTCTCTCTCTCTCTCTCTCTCTCTCTCTCTCTGATCTAATGTTGTTGATCTGTACTCAGAATATTTTTTTTAAAACCTATGTTAATTATATATTGATCTGTATTGTTCAGATTAATTTATATATTGATCTGTGTTAATTTTTTTTAGATTATTGTTCAGTGATTTTTTTTAGATTATATATTGATCTGTATTTTTTTTAGATCGCTCTTGTTCAGATTATTGTTTAGTGATTTGTTGAACAAAATTCAAAAAAAAAAAAAAAAGCTCGGGGATATTTCGGGGTCGGGGAAACCCGATCCCCGTTAGGGGACGGGGACGGGAGGGTGATGAGTTCCCCCGCTTGGGATTGGGGACGGGGGCAGGGATTTTTTCATCTTCGGAGATCGGGGACGGGAAGTGGAGTCCCAGCCCCGCCTCGCCCCGGCCCGTTGTCATTCCTAGTGAAATCAAGGATATTGATTCCACATCCTTCTTATTTATTTATTTATTTTATTATCCTTTATGTTTCACTCATGGACTGACAATAAAGTATTGTCAAATCATGATTGCATCATATTTGTGATTTGTTATCTATGACAGTAGTGATACATTCTTTAATTTTTTTGGAAAAATTACATAAAAAATTTCAGAGTTTAGCGTCTTTTTCAAATTAAACCTTAAGTTTCAAATTGTGACAATTTGTGCTTCACCATTCCACCGGTGTTACAATTCGATCCCCCCGTCCATCTCCGTCTCTAGTAGTTAACGGAAGAATGATTTGGGTGCCAAAATTGCCCTAATCTTCATGAGTTAGGGCAAAAGACCCCCCCATTGTGATTTACAGCTCCATGCAACCCACCTAGCGATTCAACCCGCGATTGAAGCCACGCATCGAAGGAAGACAACAATTTCATAATTGATTTTTCAAAAAGTTTTGGACTCTGAGATAGAGGTAAGAAATGTATTCCTTTTTGGTTGTTTTATACGATTTTCCCCTTTCTTTTTTCTCCATTGTTGACCTTCTTTTTGTCTCCATTGGTGACATTGTTTATTCGTTTATGACATTGTTTTTCTATTCATTGTCGGTATACATTTATTGTTTATTACTTTGTGACATTACTTTTGTCTGTGACTGTATACATGCCTTTGTATCATTGAATACATTGTAGTCCCAGGGTCTCCATTATTTTTGTAGGGTCTTCTGTGTCTGCTTTTTCTGTCATATTTTGTCTCCATAGATGGAGAATTGCGGGCCAAGTTGCTTTATATGAGGGTTTTGTTTTTTTAATATGCTTTTTTTTGCAAGTAGACCCATAGTTATTGTCATTATTGTTTTGTTTATGTATGGATGCAGTAATGGCAACTTTTGTTAAAGTTCTGATACACCACAGTGGCTATTTTATTGAGAACGATGAAAGGAGTTATGTTGGGGGTAATGTGGATGTATTTGATGCAGTTGATGTTGATAAATTATCTGTCCTAGAGATTAGCTGCATGTTGAAAGAGTTGGGTGTTTTTTATTACAAGCATATTGTCTATAGGATTCCCAACAAAAATTTGGTCTTAGGGTTAAGAGTGTTGGCTAATGATGATGATATTAGAGAATTGTATTGCTTGTTAGAAAATACAAATACCATAGAACTGTTTATTAAGCGTCATAAGCCACGTAATGTAGATATTTCTCATCCTGTGTTATTCCTTACTGATGTGCCTGTGAAAAATGTGAAAAATGATGGAAATTACAACAATGATCACTGTCAAGAGGACTCAAACATTGACAGTGATGGCAATGATGACCCATCAGACAGGGATTTCTTAAATAGTAGTGATGATGATGATCCTGATCTTGATGACATCATGTTTGATAGTAATGTTAAGAGAGATGTCAATGAAAAAGGGTTTAAAAAAGGTAATGACTATGAAGTGAATGATGCAAATTCATCTGAGGAAGAACTGATTACCCTTACAGGCTCTGACGATGAGGATAATAACAACAGGCCTAGATACCTTGAATTTAGGCCTAAGGTTGATATGCAGAACATAGAATTCAAACTAAGAATGTTGTTTAGTACTGCAAATGAGTTCAAAGATGCTGTCAAGGAATATGCAGTAAAATGAGGATATGATGTGAAGTTTGCTAAGAGTGAAAAATGGAAGGTTCAAGTGAATTGTAGTGTTGTGTGTGAATGGAGACTACATGCATCCAAGATGACTGGAGAGAACACTTTGCAGATAAAAACATATCAACCTAAACACTCTTACTGTAGAACTTACAAGAATAGACAAATGACAAGTTCTTGGTTGGCAAAGAAGTATGTCCAGAAATTTAGGACCACCCCAACGTTGAAAGTGAATGAGTTTCAGGAAAATATCAAAGAGGATTTTGTTGTAAGTGTGTCAACAATGAAAGCTTATAGAGCCAAAAAGACAGCAATTCAAAAGATTGAGAAAACCAATGCTGAACAATATAGTAGGATATGGGATTATGCAGCTGAGTTGAAAAGAACCAATGAGGGTACTAACGTTAACATAAATGTGTGGAGCCTCAATTGGAAGTTAAACCTAGGTTTCAGAGAATGTATGTATGCCTTGGTGCAATTAGGAGAGGGTTTCTATCTGGTGTAAGACCATTAATTGGGTTGGATGCTTGTTTTCTGAAAGGACCTTGCCAAGGGCAGTTATTTGCAGTTGTTGGATGGGATGAAAACAATCAAATGTATCCAATAGCTTATGCTGTAGCTAAGGCAAAGTGTAAGGAGAGCTGGACTTGGTTTTTACACAACTTGTTACAAGATATTAGCCCAATAGAAGAACATGGATAGACATTTATGACTGATCAACAAAAGGTAACTATTTTTATGTATTCCTTATGTTTTGAAATACTCTTATCATTATGTCATTCCTAGAAGAATGTTGCCAATTAATTGTTTGACTATGTTATCTGTTTTTGTTATAGGGACTTGTTCCAAGCTTGAGATTGGTATACCCTGAAGCCAATTACAGGTTATGTTTCAGACATTTGTATGCAAACTTCAAGAAATTGTTTAAAGGGAAAGTGTTGAAGGATTGTGTTTGGAAGACAGCAAAAGCATACACAAGGGTTGAATAGGAGAGGCACATGACAAAGCTGCATGGAGTGGATAGTAAGGCATATGACTGGATGATGAGAGTGAACCCAGTCCAATGATCTAGGCATGAGTTTAGTCCAAGAACCAAATCCAATAGGCTTTTCAATAACATCTCTGAATGCTTTAACTCATGGGTGATACAAGCTAGGGACAAACACATCCTTACCATGATGGAGATGATAAGAAGGGCTTTGATAGTGAGGATACATGAATGTAGGGACAGCATGCTGAAGTACAAAGGGCCCATTTGTGGAAAGATATAATGCAAAGTTGAAAAGAGAAAACTGAAGTCCAGAGTATGGACACCTACATGGTCAGAAGGTGCTGAGTTTGAAGTCAGACATGGAGGGGATGGGTATGTAGTGAACTTAGAGAATAGGATATGCACATGCTTGAAATGGGACCTCACTAGAATCCCTTGCCCCCATGGGGTAGCTGCTATATTTTTTCAGAATGAGAGGGTTGAAGATTATGTTCATGCATATTTCAAAAAGGAAACTTTTTGAGGACTTATGAGGCATTGATTAATCCAATGAATGGGCCAAATTTGTAGCCTAAAATAGGGTGTAACCCTCTTTTACCTCCTAAGCTTAAAAGACCAACTGGTAGGCCTTCCAAACATAGAGTTAAGGACCCAAATGAACCTAAGAATCCATACAAGTTGTAGATGAGGCAGTCTACCCTAAAATGCTCTAAATGTGGTTGTTATGGTCACAATCAAAGGACTTGCAAAGATCCACTGAAAGGAAAGACAAGTGGACCTTCTGGGAAATCCAATAGTGGTGTAAGTATTCCATTGAATGAAAGTAAATAAATATTATGTTAGTAATAAATTATTTATGTTACTAATTACAAACTTCTTTTGCAGACATTCATGGGCTTTAGGACAACTGCATTATTTGGGGAAGAAGGGAGCAGCCAAGCACAAGCTAATGGTTGTCAATCTAGGAAGAGGCCAGCAGCAATAAGTGGTGTTGAAGATTCAACTGATGGGCAACCAAGGAAGATGACAAGATCAGCAGCAATAGACATTGGCAACAAGCAAGCAATGGGCAGCCAGTGTAGTGTGAACAAGTGGTTTTGAACACTTTTGTAATTAAAATAGGGTTTTTGCAATATTCATGGGATTTTTGGAATGTTTATGGTTTATCTTACCTTACTCACCACTTTTGTAATTAAAATAGGCTTTTGGAACAATTATGCTGTACATATGGGTTATGAAACCTTGAACAATGCTTGTATGGTTATTATCCTTCAATGCAACGGTTGAATGGTTAAAACCCCAATGTTTGGTTGGCTTGAATTATGTTCTAAGCTCATTCATGAAAATAAGAGGTTCTTATGATTATGTCAAACCAGGTTTCATATGCTTCTTTGGTTGGCTTGCTTTGTTGTGGTTGTTATGCTTATGTGAAATCAGGTTTTATATGTTTGTATGGTTATCAATTTTGACCATCCTTGTATGGTTATTATCATTGTACATGAATGTAGGGACAACATGCTAAAGCTAGGGATAAACCATTACAAAACCATTGCACCATTACAAAACAAAACCATTTCACCAATTGATAACAAAACCATTACAATTACAAAACAAAAGCATTTCACAAACCATTTCAAACCAAACATTTTATTTACATTTGACCATTACAAAACAACAACAATGCACAAAGCATTTTCCCATTACAAACCAAACACAATTGACATTGCCATTGTTCAACAAAAGCATTGCAATTACAAAACACATTATGGAAGTAATGCACCCAGCCAAAACACATATTATCAATTACATAGCAAGCCTAAACACTATTTTGGAGTACAAATAGTCCATTCATAAGCAATGTAGCAATCAAGGCAATGACAAACCACTTCTGTCGTACACGATAACGTTGAAAAACATCCTGTAATTGTGCAACCTCATTAATACATTCTTCTAGTGCTGCAACCTTATCCACCAACTTCGGCAACACTTGTCTACCATGAGCACATGTGGGTGGATCGTACCAGGAAAAGTAACCACAAGTCCCATTTTTCTATAATTGCAATCAAACATAAACAAATGAGCAATTTTTTTGGGTGAATCTTCCATAGAGTTGCTATCTTCTTCGAATTGAACATATTACTTTATTCTCAATTTTCTATAAATATTGAAAAATTGCTAACTGACTTTACTGGAAACTTGTATACACTTACTCCATAATTAGGACAACCCAAAAACCTCCTAGCAGGATTAGCATGAGTCCACGAAGTTCTGATCTTCGCTCTTAACCCATAGCTGCAACGAGTTAACTCACCCTAATTGTTCCCATCCCAGCTATTACCTTCACTCATTTTTGTCTTTCACTTTGATGGAATAGAAAACAGTTTGGACGACTATGAAGAGACAAAGAAAGTCAACGGTGAAGAGAAAATGAAAGTCAACAATGGAGACAAAAAGAAGGTCAACAATGGAGAAAAAAGAAAGGGGGAAATCGTATAAAACAACCAAAAACGAAACCATTTCTTACCTCTGTCTCAGAGACCAAAGCTTTTTGGAAAATCAACTATGAAATTGATGTCTTCTTTCGATGCGTGACTTCAATCGCGGGTTAAATCACCAGGTGGGTTGCATGGAGCTGTAAATCGCAATGGAGGGGTATCTTTTGCCCTAAATCGTGAAAATTAGGGCAATTTTGGCGCCCAAATCATTCTTCTGTTAACTACTAGAGATGGAGATAGATGGGAGAATCGGATTGCAACACATGTGGAATGGTGGGGCACAAATTGTCACAATTTGAAACCTGGGATTTAATTTGAAAAAGGCACTATACCCTGGGTTTTTTTTATGTAATTTCCCCAATTTTTTAAGATCTAATTGAATTTTAATGATATAAAAATTTAAAAAAAAAAAAAACAAAGTGAAAACATTACATCAATAAATGGAGTCCATTCCTTAAAATTCTTAGAGTTCATATTTCAGAGTTCCTAAACAATTTTCTTCTTAAAAATTGATATACCGAAATGGTCAATCTCTTCCTAAGTTCGCATTTTAATTTGAGAAAATTTAAGTCGCTCTTGAAATTCATTACGAATCTTATTTTAATGAATTGAATTGTTTATATTGTAAAAATTTTCATATATATCATTTAATGAAAAAGTAGATTAATTAATAATTGTAATTTTTTTATTTTATCGTGTTTGTTTAAAAAATAGATGGTCTATTTTCAAATATACTTATAACCTTTTTAAAAAAATTGAATATACTAAAATAAAAAAAAAAATTACAATTATCAAAATAACTAGCTGTGACAACCCTCACCACCGTTTACTGATAATACCACTGATTAGTGCTAATCTATGATTAAGCATGTTAATTGACTGATTGACTGAAATTTTGAACGGATTGATTAAGTGTATTAGTTTAATTTCGTGTCTATCTGTTTGACTGCTAAATGATCTGTTAATATTTTATGTTTTAAACTGCGAATTGAAGGCCTTATCGGCGGCCAAACCAGAAACTGATTAGTGTTTTGTGTTAGTTAGGATTTATGTGATTTATAGTGTGTTGAATTGAAATGTGATTTGGTATGATTAAATTGGTTTAAATAATGTTAAATTACATAAGTTAGCCTTATCTACCATTTTGCCATTAGTGGGCCACTATAGAACCATTCTTTGGAGTGTGATTTATACACTTCTCATATCATTCCTTCAGCCATTTTGAGAGACCAAACGTGAGAGAGAGCTAGAGTGTTGGGAGAAATTGATTTCAACAAGTTTTGCTTGGAGAATTTGAGGAATTGAAGAGTAGAGTGCAAATTGAGCTTCTACACTTGAAATTGAGGACCTAAGGTAGGATATTCATCATTTAATTTGTGAATCCAAGTTCTTTCTTGCATGGTTCATGGAAGTCTAGTGAGTTAAGTCTAGAATTGGCTTATTGTGTTGAATTATGAGTCAATCCATGCATGCATGTACATATTGTGAAGTTTGAGGTTGTAGTTCATAAATTCCACATGCATGTTCATATCTTGAGCTTAGTCCATGAATTCATCTTGTTTTTGAGGCAATTAAGCTCATTTGAGCAAGTAATCGAAGCTTTGAATTTGATTGAACAAATGCATGTTACATTTGAAGTTGTTCTTGAAGTTTGATTTGAAATTGGGTTTAATTGACTCACCTTTGGGCCTTGATTTTACAAATTGAGCTTTGAATCATGTTATATTATGAGTTTTAGAGTGTTTTCCAAAAAATTAGCCCAAAAGGATCGAATTTGGTGTATTGAAACTTGATTTTGAGCTTGAGGTTCAAATCTGGAATTTCCAGATTTTGGACCCACGCTCGAGCGAGGAACTCTACGCTCGAGCGTACAATCTGAGATCATGCCGTCTGCTCGAGCGAGAAAAGTGACGCTCGAGCGTGAAATGCGTGTATCCAGTACTTTGCATGAGTTTTCAGTCCGCTCGAGCGAGATAGTTCATGCTCGAGCGAGGACTTGTGTCTCACGCTCGAGCGGGGGTCGAGCGTCCGTCGAGCGTGAATTTTGAGCATCCAGTATTTTCACTGTAGTTTACAGTCCGCTCGAGCGACGGAAGTCACGCTCGAGCGGAGCCCCTTTGTCAACATGTCTGCTCGAGCGTAGAAAGCCACGCTCGAGCGAGACCTCTGTTTTCTGAAAATTTTGAAAAGTGTTTTAAAGTGCATCTTTGCATCCTCATTCATTCCTAGGCCTAGTTTAAGGCATCTTAATGAGGATAATGCTATAGAACCACACCGAGTCAAGATAGGGACTAAGTTATTGTTTCCCAAATGTATAACTTAGTGTGTGTTCATCCTGTAACTGTGTAGGGTTGGCATCCGGAGACGTGCACTAGCTTATCTGTAGCCCAGAACTCTGTGAGTAACATTGTTGTAAAGATATATTCAAACATGAGTATTTGCTAAATGATCAACTGTATTGTCTTTCTGAAATGGTATTTCTTACTGAATGAATGCTTGTCCTATTTGCGAACTGTATTCGTGGCATCCATAGCAATTTACCGTTACTGTACTGTACTGCTACTGTCACAGAGATCTCTGTCGGTTCCCATGTTTGGAACCACTACTGTTTACTGATATGATGGCCATCAACTGACTGTTCGGTCTGTTAAGACCTGCTGTACTGTTTGCTATTGGATTTACCACTTATGACTGCTATGATCGAATAACTGTTATACTGATAAATGACTGTTTTCAATACTGAAAGGACATTCATTCTTAACCTCTTTACGTATATGTTATTCACTGGGCTTTAGCTCACTGCTTATATATATATGCAGGTGTACAGGCACCGAAACGAAGCTAGGAGCGTTGGGTCAAACTCCCTTTTGTCAAGCCAACCTTTGTGTCTCACTTTGAGGTTCCAGATCTGTTCAAGCTTAGGCTGTTCTTGGGGTGTCTCAGATTCACCCTAATTGTCTCTGTTATGTATAGACTGAGTGATCTTTGGTACTGTACTGTTATGGTGGGGATTTGGTCCCTAACCTGTATACCTGTAAGTGATGTATGTATATACCGTTTTTGTTCTGAATGTGCATATGTTATAAAAAGTCTTTTTGCATACAGACTGTCACAGCTCATTGGACATCTTTTAATTACTATTTTGGCTTCCTCCAGCCCCTGTACTCTGTATTACTGTTTTACTGTTAAGCAGGCCTTCGGTAATCTCGGATTACTGGCCGGTTACGGTGCTAAACCCATAGGGGCGGGTTTGGGTCGTGACAGAGTGGTATCAGAGCGTTATTAAACCACGAGTTATACCGCACACACGTGTCCAAATGAGCTATAGAATGTCCTAGAAAAGTAATAGGGCATTCCATGAGCATGAAAAGTGTGTGTGGACATGACATGAATATATGTGCTAATGTGTTAACGTGTTTAAAGTATGCAACTTCCTATGTTTATTATTATTATGTTGCATATAGTGAAATGGATAATACAAGAACTACTGATGAAACTGAATCATCCGAAGCCAGAATGGCAAGATTGGAAAGAACAGTTGAACTGCTAACTGAGGCCTTAAGGCAACAACAACAACAGAACCAACAGCCCACACCCCCTCTAGTACAGCCGGAACAGAATGTGAATGATGACATCATTGCTCTAACACAGAAGTTCAGTAAGATGAAACCGCCATCATTTCAGGGAGGCCTTGAACCATTGAAGGCCGAAGCATGGGTGCTAGAAACTGAAAAATTATTTGAAGTCTTTCCGTGTTCTGAAGCACACAAAGTGCTACTGGCTACCTTCACTTTGCAAGAAGAGGCCAGAAAGTGGTGGATGCTTATCCGTGACACCGACACTGTTATGACTTGGGCTCAGTTTAAGGGAGCCTTTTTTGAGAAATACTTTCCACAGTGTGTCAGGGATCGAAAAGTGACTGAGTTTGAACAACTGAAACAAGGCACTATGTCCGTAGCAGAGTATGAATCTAAATTCACAGAACTTTCCTGTTATGCACCACACATGGTGGATACCGACTACAAAAAGGCCAGAAAGTTTGAAGGCGGCCTTAATGTTGAAATTCTTGACAGAATAAATGTTCTGAAGCTACTGAAGTATGTAGATGTTCTTGACCGAGCAATAATGGCTTAATCAAATATTGAAGCATTGAAACAGACTGAAACACCGATGTCGGAATGGCGTGGTAAGAGACGAGGTTTTAAGTTTAAGAAAGGCAGAAACAACCCATTGAACAAAAAGCAAAATACGGGGTCAACAACCAGTTCCAGCCAAGGAAATAGTTCCATACTGCCCTGTTCTGAATGTGGTAAGAAACATAAAGGGGTTTGTTATAAAATTTCAGGTGCTTGTTACAGGTGTGGCAAGGTGGGCCACATGGTTAAAGATTGCCCTTCCACTCCTCCGGGCAATAGTAAAGCTGCAGCCAGCGCCGCAGCATCAACTGTTGCACCGAAACCCAACCCTAAAGCCACTGGAAAAGAGCCTATGAGACAAGGCCGAGTGTTTGCACTCGTACCAAGAGATGTGCAGAATACCGAGATCGTTGTGTCAAGTATACTTTCAATTTGTGCTCAAAATCCATATGTTCTGATTGATTCGGGGTCTACAAATTCATATGTATCACATGCTTTTTCGCGAAAATTGAATAGACCGTTGGAACCCATGAATTACTTGTTAGTTGTATCTTCACCTGTTGGGGGATCCATAACTTGTGCTTATATGTACCCTGCATATGAGATTATTGTTAAAGATGCGCATTTATATATTGATTTACTGCCATTGAACATTGACCATTTTGATGTAATATTGGGAATAGACTGGTTAACAAAATATCATGCCACCATAGACTGTGTAACAAAACAAGTTATTTTCCGTCCACCTGGATTGCCTGAATTCGTGTTTAATGGAGTTGGAGTAGTACCTCCCCCATATTTGATTTCATCCATGAAAGCTTTTAAACTTATTAGAAAGGGGTGTAAAGGGTATCTGTGTTGTGTATTGACTGTACCTACTGATGCTAAAACTGATGTGGACAGTATTCCTATAGTCAGAGAATTCCCAGATGTTTTTTCCAGATGAGTTGCCAGGGGATTTGATTGATAGGGAGATTGAGTTCACCATTGATGTGATTCCGGGCACACAGCCAGTATCCAAAGCTCCGTACAGAATGGCACCTACCGAACTGAAAGAATTGAAAATTCAGCTACAAGAACTGTTAGACAAGAAGTTCATCAGGCCCAGTACTTCACCGTGGGGCGCTCCAATTTTATTTGTGAAAAAGAAAGACGACTTACTGAGACTTTGCATTGACTACCGTGAACTGAACAAGGTAACAGTGAAAAATAAATATCCATTGCCTCGTATTGATGACTTATTTGATCAGTTACAGGGTGCCCAAGTTTTCTCTAAAATTGACATTAGATCTGGATATCACCAGCTGAAATTCAAGACAGGGGACATTGAAAAGACTACCTTTCGAACGAGGTACGGACACTACGAATTTCTTGTTATGCCTTTCGGAGTTACCAATGCACCTGCTGCATTTATGGACCTTATGAACCGAATTTTTAAACCGTACCTTGATGACTTTATTGTTGTATTCATAGATGACATTTTAATTTATTCCAAAAACACAGAAGAACACGAACATCATTTGAGAATTGCTTTACAGACCCTAAGAGAACAGAAACTGTATGCTAAACTGACTAAATGTGAATTTTGGCTTGATAGCGTGATGTTTTTGGGACATGTGATCAGTAAGGATGGTATTACAGTTGACCCACAGAAAATTGAAGCAGTAGTGAACTAGCCTAGACTGACAAATGTTACCAAAGTCCGAAGTTTTCTAGGCTTAGCCGGGTATTACAGAAGGTTTGTCAAAGATTTCTCCAAAATTGCCCTACCACTGACACAGCTGACTCAGAAGGGGATATCATTTGACTGGACCAATCAGAGGGAATCAACTTTTCAAGAGTTGAAAACTCGACTCGTGACTGCACCAATTCTCACCTTACCCTCAGGTACGGATGGTTATACTATATATAGTGATGCTTCTTATAAGGGTTTGGGATGTGTTTTAATGCAGAATGGTAAAGTGATTGCGTATGCTTCTCGACAATTGAGACCACATGAAAAGAACTACCCGACCCATGACCTAGAACTTGCTGCAGTAGTGTTTGCACTAAAGATTTGGCGTCACTACCTTTATGGGGCGACATGTGAGGTGTATACAGACCACAAGAGTTTGAAATACTTCTTCACACAGAAAGAACTGAACATGAGGCAGCGAAGATGGATAAAACTGATAAAAGATTACGATCTGCAAATTCTGTTCCATCCAGGAAAAGCTAACACCGTTGCTGATGTACTGAGCCGGAAATCAATTGGAAATTTAGCCTGTTTACTCACCGGGCAGAAAGAATTGCTTTGTGACCTTGAAAGATTTGAAGTTGAAATCGTTTTGCGTGAACAAGGTGGAACATTAGCTGTCATTTCTGCTTAACCGGCACTGATTGAGGAAATTAAAGAGAAACAGTAACAGGATGACTTCTTGAAGAAGATCATTGAAGAACGGGAATCCAAACCGAGGCCGGATTTCAAATTTGATGTGTTGAAATTCCAGGGAAGATTGTGTGTACCGAGTGATTCCGAATTGAAAAGAAGAATTTTGCAAGAATGCCACAATTCAAAACTGTCTATCCATTCAGGGAATACGAAAATGTACCAAGACTTGAAACTGAATTTCTGGTGGCCGGGAATGAAGAAAGAAATTGCTGATTTTGTATCGAGATGTCTTCATTGCCAACAAGTTAAAGCCGAACATCAACGACCCACAGGCTTACTGCAACCCTTACCAATACCAGAGTGGAAATGGGAACACATCACTATGGATTTTATTGTTGGTTTACCTCGCTCCAGTAAAGGTATGGATTCAATTTGGGTTATTGTTGATAGACTGACTAAATCTGCTCATTTCTTACCTGTCAAAACAATTTCTAATGCGAACAAATTGGCTGTAATCTATATTGATGAGATTGTTAGATTGCATGGAGTGTCTGTGTCCATTGTTTCTGATAGGGACTCGAAGTTTACATCGAGATTTTGGCAAAGTCTGCAAACAACATTGGGTACTGAACTGAGATTAAGTAGTGCCTTCCATCCTCAAATAGATGGCCAGTCAGAAAGAACCATCCAGACTCTAGAGGATTTACTGAGAATGAGTGTTCTTGATTTCCAAGAAAATTGGGAAAGCCATTTACCGTTGGCTGAATTCGCCTACAACAACAGTTTTCATTCGAGCATTGGTATGGCGCCTGTCGAGGCTTTGTATGGCAAAAATGTCGATCTCCGATTTGTTGGGCAGAAGTTAGAGATGGGTCTTTGCTTGGGCCAGAAATTGTACATGAGACTATTGAAAAAGTGAAACTGATTCAACAGAGACTGAAAACTGCACAAAGTCAACAGAAAAGTTATGCAGATGTCCAAAGGCGAGACAGAGAATATGAAGTAGGTGATCATGTTTTTATTAAAGTGACACCGATGAAAGGGCAGACCCGTTTTGGGGTAAAAAGCAAGTTAGCACCGAGGTATGTCGAACCGTATGAGATCATTGAGAAAATCAATCCGGTGGCGTATCAAGTAGCGCTTCCTCCTGAAATGGAGCATATGCATAACGTGTTTCACATTTCAATGTTAAGGGACTACCTTCGGGATCCCTTCCATGTGATTGAGCCTACCCGTGTATGTTAAGTGATGACTACACTTACGAAGAACGGCCCATTCAAATTGTGAATAGACGGATCAAGAAGTTAAGGAATAAAGAGATTCCGTTAGTGAAAGTTGACTGGCAAAACTATGGTGGCGTGTATGCCACTTGGGAGAGGGAAGATGATATGATGAAGAGATATTCTGAATTGTTCCCACTGAATCCTATTTTCTTCTAGAATGAAGGTAATTCGAGTTTGGATGACCAAACTCTTTATAAGGAGGGGAGATTGTGACAACCCTCACCACCGTTTACTGATAATATCACTGATTAGTGCTAATCTATGATTAAGCATGTTAATTGACTGATTGACTGAAATTTTGAACGGATTGATTGAGTGTATTAGTTTAATTTTGTGTCTATCTGTTTGACTGCTAAATGATCTGTTAATATTTTATGTTTTAAACTGCGAATTGAAGGCCTTATCGGCGGTCGAACCAGAAACTGATTAGTGTTTTGTGTTAGTTAGGATTTATGTGATTTTATAGTGTGTTGAATTGAAATGTGATTTGGTATGATTAAATTGGTTTAAATAATGTTAAATTACATAAGTTAGCCTTATCTACCATTTTGCCATTAGTGGGCCACTATAGAACCATTCTTTGGAGTGTGATTTATACACTTCTCATATCATTCCTTCAGCCATTTTGAGAGACCAAACGTGAGAGAGAGCTAGAGTGTTGGAGAAATTGATTTCAACAAGTTTTGCTTGAGAATTTGAGGAATTGAAGAGTAGAGTGCAAATTGAGCTTCTACACTTGAAATTGAGGACCTAAGGTAGGATATTCATCATTTAATTTGTGAATCCAAGTTCTTTCTTGCATGGTTCATGGAAGTCTAGTGAGTTAAGTCTAGAATTGGCTTATTGTGTTGAATTATGAGTCAATCCATGCATGCATGTACATATTGTGAAGTTTGAGGTTGTAGTTCATAAATTCCACATGCATGTTCATATCTTGAGCTTAGTCCATGAATTCATCTTGTTTTTGAGGCAATTAAGCTCATTTGAGCAAGTAATCGAAGCTTTGAATTTGATTGAACACATGCATGTTACATTTGAAGTTGTTCTTGAAGTTTGATTTGAAATTGGGTTTAATTGACTCACCTTTGAGCCTTGATTTTACAAATTGAGCTTTGAATCATATTATATTATGAGTTTTAGAGTGTTTTCCAAAAAATTAGCCCAAAAGGATCGAATTTGGTGTATTGAAACTTGATTTTAAGCTTGAGGTTCAAATCTGGAATTTCCAGATTTTGGACCCACGCTCGAGCGAGGAACTCCACACTCGAGCGTACAATCTGAGATCATGCCGTCGGCTCGAGCGAGGAAAGTGACGCTCGAGCGTGAAATGCGTGTATCCAGTACTTTGCATGAGTTTTCAGTCCGCTCGAGCGAGATAGTTCACGCTCGAGCGAGGACTTATGTCTCACGCTCGAGCGGGGGTCGAGCGCCCGTCGAGCGTGAATTTTGAGCATCCAGTATTTTCACTGTAGTTTACAGTCCGCTCGAGCGATGAAAGTCACGCTCGAGCGGAGCCCCTTTGTTAGCATGTCCGCTCGAGCGTAGAAAGCCACGCTGAGCAAAACCCTATTTTCGAAAATTTTGAAAAGTGTTTTAAAGTGCATCTTTGCATCCTCATTCCATCCTAGGCATTCCTAGGCCTAGTTTAAGGCATCTTAATGAGGATAATGCTATAGAACCATACCGAGTCAAGATAGGGACTAAGTTATTGTTTCCCAAATGTATAACTTAGTGTGTGTTCATCCTGTAACTGTGTAGGGTTGGCATCCGGAGACGCGCACTAGCTTATCTGTAGCCCAGAACTCTGTGAGTAACATTGTTGTAAAGATATATTCAAACATGAATATTTGCTAAATGATCAACTGTACTGTCTTTCTGAAATGGTATTTCTTACTAAATGAATGCTTGTCCTATTTGCGAACTGTATCTGTGGCATCCATAGCAATTTACTGTTACCGTACTGTACTGCTACTGTCACAGAGATCTCTGTCGATTCCCATGTTTGGAACCACTACTGTTTACTGATATGATAGCCATCAACTGACTGTTTGGTCTATTAAGACCTACTGTACTGTTTGCTATTGGATATACCACTTATGACTGCTATGATCGAGTAACTGTTATACTGATAAATGACTGTTTTCAATACTGAAAGGACATTCATTCTTAACCGCTTTACGTATATGTTATTCACTGGGCTTTAGCTCACTGCTCATATATATATGTAGGTGTACAGGCACCGAAACGAAGCTAGGAGCGTTGGGTCAAACTCCCTTTTGTCAAGCCAACCTTTGTGCCTCACTTTGAGGTTCCAGATCTGTTCAAGCTTAGGCTGTTCTTGGGGTGTCTCAGATTCACCCTAACTGTCTCTGTTATGTATAGACTGAGTGATCTTTTGTACTGTACTGTTATGGTGGGGATTTGGTCCCTAACCTGTATGCCTGTAAGTGATGTATGTATATACCGTTTTTGTTCTGAATGTGCATATGTTATAAAAAGTCTTTTTGCATACAAACTGTCACAGCTCATTGGACATCTTTTAATTACTGTTTTGGCTTCCGCCAGCCCCTGTACTCTGTATTACTGTTTTACTGTTAAGCAGGCCTTCGGTAATCTCGGATTACTGGCCGGTTACGGTGCTAAACCCATAGGGGTGGGTTTGGGTCGTGACACTAGCATTGCTAAATTCTACCAAGAAAAAGATCTTACATGGGAAAAAAATTGACATATATGAGGCAAATGTCTCGTTTGGGAAGTTGGTTATTTTGATAGACTATTTAATTTCTGACTATTTTAGTATGTTAAAATTTTTATATTTGGGAAGATGGCTGAATTTTTTTATAACTAGTTGTGATGTTTGTGAGAAAAAAATGAAATGATTATAGGAGTAGTTTGGGATGTCCTAAATAAGTGCACTTTTTGACTTTTTAGACTAAAAAGTTGAGAAGAAAAATATGTTGTTTGGGATAACTTTTTGTCTTTTTATGAAAAAATGTGTATTAAAATATTGTATAAAATAACAAAATTACATTTTTACCCCTACATGGCAGAATCATCAGTGACATGCAGCAGAGGAAAGTATGGCTGGGTTGAAAGGTGCACGAGGCTTCACGGGTACTGTTCGGCCATGGGGCCCACCAAGGGTTCTGTTTCAATAATTCAAACCGTTGAATGTGTAGAACTTGTTGAGTACTATATGACTATAAAAAATCACTTTAATCGGATATCGATAGCTATGTGATCAAAACAATTTTGTATGAAATTAATGGATGGTGAAAAATGAACGGTTGAAAAAAAAAATCTAATTCGATCACATAGCTATCCATATCCGATCAACGTGATTTTTTACAAACATATAGTACTTGATGAGTTCTACACATTGAACGGTTTGGATTATCAAACACGGACCCGTGGTGGGCCCCCACGGGCCCAACATTACCCTCCAACTTAATAAATATATACATCTAATTTTTTTTTTGGTTCATTTGAACAGACCAATAAGTACTGAACCATCAATCAGTACCAATGATGTCCAGTCGTTGTTTGTATTAAAATATTGTGAAAATTAATTTTTTTATATTTTTAATTTGTGAATAGTGATAACTTTTTAACTTTTTTAGTAATTTTTTGGCTTTTTGAATTTTTCCTGGTATGCCAAACCAGGCCTAAATTTGATGTGGCACGCTATCTTATTAATTATTTTAATCTATTTTATCTCCTTTTTTTTTTGGGTAGATTTTAACAAAAAAGAAAAAAAAAAAAAAGAAAACAAAAACCCACTTGCCAAATAGGGCCAAAAACAACCAACAATAAACAATAAGGGTAAATTACATTTACACCCCCTAAAGTTTAGGTTTAATATATATCACCTCTGATATTTGAGAAATTACATTAATTTCCTTGTCATTATAATTATTTTTAGACGAAATGAAAATCTTGATTTCTCTTTTTTTATTTTGCTTTACTTCCTATGTTGTTTTTTTCCTTTTCTTTGCTTTATTTTTTTTTCAATGTAATTTCATCTATTTTTTACTAGAAATTGTTACATTTTATATAAGTAATGGGATTTGTAAAATGAGATTATTAATTACAAGAGTGATAATGTAATTTTTAAAATATCAAAAAATAAAATATAATTAAACCAAATCTCCAAACAATAAAGACTGGTCCTTTAGGAAGATGCCCATCTCTCTTAAGATGCTCTCCAGTCACTTTCATGACCCATTGGAGGTGTTGGGAGGTTAGGTTTAGACCAGAATAATTAATAAAAAAATAAAATAAGGTGAAATAATTAATAAAATAAAATATCATAAATATTAAATTAATTATAAAAAAATTAATTATCATTTCAAATGTAATTTTTTTTAATTATAATAAAATAATCAAAAAAATTAACTAAAATAATTTGTTATCAAACGGGTATATGTTAATTTTGCTTTTGCCATGTGTACATTTAATAACAAAACAAACTTGTTGCGGACATCTTCATCAAAATAATTTTTCCTACAAAATTAAGACGGTAAATAGTTATAAATTTTGTGTTCTCAAATTTCTTTGTTCGTCATTCTAATGTTTTCTCAATTTATAGATTATATGAAAATTTTGAAATATATGAATTTCAAAATATGACTCGATAATTAAAAATACATAAAGATAAAGAGATTTTAGAATAAAAAATCACCTGTCAAAATTCATAAATAGATAGTGTATTTCATACTAAGAAACTACAATGCCTTAAAAGACATTAATGTGGTTACTCTACAAATGCATTTTACCCATTCATTTGTGTGGCTAAGATGCATTTGTAGCAATGCCATCTACAATAATTTTGCTCAAACGTATTGGCAACTGTACGGGGAGCAAATATTCCGGCAAGCCCGTACTCCTTTCTTCCGAGCTCCGCTTCCGTCCGATCACCTGAAAGCACAACGGCGGTGAGCTACCCGGCGGTGTGCGGCCGGAAAACCCCTCCGACGATCAAATTAGCACACACCTAGGGATAGAGAGAGAGAGAGAGAGGTGTTTTAGTGTAAGGATTTCTTACAAAGGTGTTCGTCTGTCGCGTATGGGGGGCACAGACATGCCTATATACCCTCTGCGCCCCAAATCCACTCCCAGTCATCTCCTGACACGTGGCTCTGCTATCCCATCTGTCAGCGCAAACCTTGCTGAACATCACCTAATCTCATCTGCCAGCCTTCTCTGTTGGAGCTCGGCAGCCGAGCTGCTCTATCCGAGGTCGGGCTGTGCTTCATATCCAAGCACTCCACTGGCTAAGCTCAGGGAGAACCGGGCTAGATAACATCTCGGCAAGCTGAGCCCGGGACATCTTCTGTGTTCTATCTTCCGGCTGAGCAAACGGTTACCTCGGCCGACAACGCCTTTCCGGGCGCCGGTCACTTTTCTAGACTGGCTGCATCATCGCCAGAACACGCTGCTCGGTCCAACCGAGCACTGCCTTACCAAGCAGTTTTCCTTCTGGGCCGGGCGGCGCATTCTTGGCCCAACACCTGCCCGGCCCGAATGCTAGCAGCCTGATACTAAATGGATCGCAAGTCATCTCGGCCCAATGATCCACTCGGCTGCCAATCTTCTCGGCCGTTACCTCGGCCCACTTCAAGATCATAAATATCCCTCTCAATTGCCCCTTAATTCCGTCCGCTGAAGCGTGACTGGGATTACCTATTCTGACCGGGGTAGCACCTTCTCGGTCCTCAGCTTATTTTACGTCAACCGGGCAAGTTGGCATGCCTGCCGTCAGACTAGCCCGGTCTGTACCCAGGTCAACGCCCATTCCGATCTTGCTGTCTCTTCACCTGCTCGGCTGATGCCTCACCTGCCCCCCGTCTCTTCAACTCTGACGCTGCCATTAATGGTGACAGGTGGCGTTCCCCCATTGGTCCTCGAGCAGCCACCCAGCCGTCGCAAGAAATTCAAATTTTGGCGGTTTTTGTGGCTATATACATGCCAACCCCTTCTTCCCTTTCCTTCTTACTGAATCTCCCATCCTTGTCGATCCAGAGCTCTTGTGCCCCTTCCCTTTGCTCGCCGTTGCTGCACTCGCACTCGAAGTAACCATCCTCACAATCTCCTGGTAAGTCTTCAAACTTCCCTTTCATTGTCATTATTTCCTTTGATATTTCACACATTAGGGTAGAAAAACGTAGCTTTTAGGACTTGGGCACCAAAAACCACCCAAAACCTTCAAACGTTCATGGTGTTCTTCATTTTCCTTGAAGAACACTGAAGAACTGGGGCGGACCGGGCTCCTGGTCTTCATTCGATCCAAAAAACTCTTAGAACCGAGCAAAGAACATGTTTATCACAAATCCAGCAAAAACCGAGATAGCAAAAGGGACCTGGTCGCTCAACCGGGCTAATATCTGGTCCGCTTGGGCGACCGAGCTCTTTGATAAGCTTAGACAACCGAGGTGGTTTGGCACTCTTTATGACCGAGCTAAAGTCAAGCTCACTATGCGCGACCGCGCTCACACTCACACTTGCCATCCTTTTCCTACAGAGTCCAAGGGGACCTTTGATCACATCTGAGGCTCTCAAGACCGAGCAACATCCACTTAGTACAGTGCCAAACACCTCAGCCGAGATACACTAGCTCGGTCTCATGGGGAAATTCCGCTTCCTAGTGGATACACCAGCCGCGCTAGACGCGTTTAGAGAGGAGTACGGCATCCCGGCCGACGTCCATCTAGAGCTGGCGGAAGAGAAGACAACACCCTGGGGCAGACTTAATCAATGCCCCTTCACCGTGCTGTCAATAGTAGAAGGAGGCCTCCGCTTCCCAATCAATCCCCTGATGACCGAGTTCCTGCGCCGGACCGGGCTAGCACCAACCCAAGTATCCACCAACACCTACCGAATAATAAACGGCGTGCACGAAATAAACAACCGGCTAGGCATAAGCCTAGGTTTAGCCGAGATCCTTCGTCAATACACATTAGGCCACACCGGCGACGATCTCGCCTATTATCTTAAGATTAGACCGGGCAGAGAGAAAATCGTGACCGGCACTCCAGACAAGGATCTTCACGACGATGATTTCTTCTGGGTGTCAGGCAATTACGAGACAGCCGCGGTACCGGGCTGGATGATAAGCAAAAACTTTGGCACCTCATGTAAGCCGCGTAAATTAGCTCGGTTGATTTACTTCAAGTTTCTGTACTTAATCATTTTCTCTGGTCTCTATTGCAGCAATCCAAGCCTTGCAAGCCAACTATCAATTCCCCAACGTAGAGGCAATCAGGACCGCGCTCCGCTACCGCCACCGAGATTGCAACCAATTGCTCGGCTATACTCCCACATATAGATACTCTGCTCCCCGCCGGAGTAAAGTTACAGACTTCCTCCGCGCTCCGTCACCTCCACCAGATCCAAGTTTGCCAGACGTTCCACTAATTCGTTTGACAGAGGAGCAAGAAATGGCAAAACGAAGCAGAATCAAGAACCTGCTAACCGCCACTTCAGCCGAGATACCCAGCGTGGTCATCCGCTCTCCAGCCACCGGACAAGCAAGCGACGCCGTGATCGCTCTTTCTTCCCCAGCAGCCGGGCAATCCAGCAAGCAACCAACTCAACGCCGGGCTAGCAAAAGAGCCCGCGCGGATCCGTCCGCCGAGCTGGTGGCCGAGCTCACTACCGAGCAACCATCTGAAACAGCTGCCCAAGTACCGGCATGGCGTCCGCAATTGAAACACCGGGGAAAGGACATCCCGGCGACGGCGTCGATCAAGGGTGACAAAGAGCACTTGCTCGCCTTTGATCTTTCCAAGGCGCTGCTACTACCGAGCGACGTGGTCGGCAGCGACCACGTTCCTGACACTCGGTTGATAAAGTCATCCGTCAAGTCCATGGCCAGGGTAAGTCTCAATCCGCCACTGAAATTTTCGCTAAGTGTTTGTCCGGTTCCGTCACTAATCAAATTAGCTTTTTTTGCAGGCCATTCAAAAACAGCACCTGGTTATGGAGCGCATACACCGGCTACGGCAGAAGGCGGCGGACACAGCCAGCCAGGTGCAAAGCCTCCAGACCGAGCTTGGCCGAGCAAAGACCTCGCTCGAAGCTGCCAATTCTGACAATAACAGGCTGCTCGGCCAACTTGATGCGGCCGAGAAAAAGAAAGACGAGCTCCAGGCCGAGCTAGATGCACTTAAGGAGTCCAGAAAAAAGGACTGCGAGGATGCCAATAACGCCGGCTTCAACGAAGCCGAGGAGAATTACAAGAAACAAATCTTCGCCACACAAGACATTTACTTCAAGGCAGGATGGAAGACTGCCTGTCAACAGCTCGGTCAGGGCCCTGATACTGATGTGTTTGCCTCTCCACCGGCTGCCTTCTTACCGACATACCTCATTCCTTATGCCAATGACGTCTTCAGTGCACTGCAAGCCGAGGCCGAGGAAGGACTTGAAGAAGAGGGTGAGGAAGATGCTGAAGGAGAGGACCAAACCGCACAGGAACAGCCCGGCCATACCGAGACCGGTGTCCAGGAGCAAACCGCCACGGTTAACCTGGAGCCTGATGAGGAGTTCCCTGATCTCTCCCCCCTAGCTTAGGTTTCTTTTCTTTTCTTTTGTATGTTTGCTTTCTGCGTTCCTGATGTAACCGGGCTCTGTCCCCACCTTTTGTATTGACTTTCTATCAATGAAAAACTTGATATTTTTGCTAAGTGTTGGCACGGTTGTCATCAATTTCATCTTTAGAAAAACATCTCGGTATAACTCTTAAATTTGAAAACTTCGTCAACCGGGATACATAACTCGGTGGAAGTACTTAAGCAACTTCATAAACCGGAATGCCCATCTCGGTTGGTAACAACAAGTTGAACGAACCACCAAGTCTGCCAACCGGAGTAAGTCACCTTGGTCAAGGATAACTAAGTTGGACAAAACGCCAACTTTTTCAGCCGGGGTAAATAATCTCGGCTGGGAATCCTAAGTTGGACAAAACACCAACTCTTTTAGCCGGAGCAAAACATCTTGGCACGAAATATCTAAGTTGAACAAAACATCAACTCTTCTAGCCGGAGTAAAACATCTCGGCAAGAAATATCTAAGTTGAACAAAACATCAACTTTTCTAGCCGGAGCAAAACATCTCGGCAAGAAATATCTAAGTTGAACAAAACATCAACTTTTCTAGCCAAGGCAAAACATCTCGGCAAGAAGTATCTAAGTTGAACAAAACATCAACTTTTCTAGCCGGAGCAAAACATCTCGGCAAGAAATATCTAAGTTGAACAAAACATCAACTTTTCTAGCCGGAGCAAAACATCTCGGCAAGAAATATCTAAGTTGAACAAAACATCAACTTTTTCGACCGGAATAAATCATCTCGGTTTTTTCATTAAAACAACAGTTGAAGAGCTAAAGCAAAATCACTTCTATATATTGACAAAAAGAATTACATTCTGAAGTGCAAGCCCCAAAAAATTACTTTGCACAAGAAAAGAAAGCAAAAGCTTAGAAATAATACAGTTTGATGTTGGCCGCATTCCATGGCCGGGGTATTGCTCTTCCCTCTAGATCCTCCAAGTGGTAAGCCCCCTTGCCCGCCAGACCGGTGATCTTGTAGGGTCCTTCCCAATTTGCCCCTAGTTTGCCTTCACCTGGCACCAGGGTGTTGCCCATAACTTTCCTCAAAACCCAATCACCAACTTTGAACGGTCTGGGGTGCACCATCTTGTTGTACTTCTTTGAGAGCTCTTGCTGGTAGGCGGCCACGTGGATGAGAGCCTTCTCCCAACGCTCTTCCACTAGATCCAGCTCCAAGCCAATTGCCTCGGCATTCAACTCTGGCTCAAAACTCTCGCTTCTTAGGGTGGGCATGCCAACTTCCAAAGGTATGACCGCCTCCATGCCATAAGCCAAAGCAAATGGAGTCTCCCCGGTAGATCGCCGCGGGGTTGTTCGGTATGCCCAAAAGACGCTGGGTAATTCCTCAGCCCATTTTCCCTTTGCCTTTTCCAGTCGTTTCTTCAACCCATCCAGTATAGTCTTGTTCGATGCCTCAGCTTGACCATTGGACTGCGGGTAAGCCGGAGTGGAGTTGTAGAATTCAATCTTCAAATCTTCACAAAATCCTCTGAATAGGCGACCGTCAAACTGGGTGCCGTTGTCAGAGATCAAGATCTTGGGGACGCCAAACCGCGTGACCACGTTCTGCCAGACAAATCGCTTCACGTCTTTCTCTTTGATTGTTGCCAAGGGCTCAGCTTCTACCCATTTCGTGAAGTAATCTGTGGCCGCAATGAAGAATTTCCGGTTGCTCGGTGCGGTTGGCAGTGGTCCCACTATATCTAGCCCCCACATGGCGAAGGGCCAAGGACTGGTGAGGGGAAGAAGTTCCCTAGCTGGCTGATGGATCTGATGGGCGAATTTCTGGCATTTCTCGCACTTGCGGACATATTTCTGTGCGTCGGCCTGCATGCACGGCCACCAGTATCCCTGCGAAATAGCTCGGTAGGCCAATGACCGGCCCCCTATATGACTGCCGCAGATACCTTCGTGAATTTCGTACAAGAACGTCTCCACACTACTTGGGTGCACGCACTTCAGATAAGGACCAGTGAAGGACTTTTTATATAACGCACCAGAGGGAGAGAGCCAAAACCGCTCGGACTTCACCCGGACTTTGTGCGCTTCCTTCTTATCGGTTGGTAGAGTCCGATCTCTGAGGAACAGGATTATGGGGTCCATCCAGGAAGGACCTAGCGCGGCGCAGAGTACATCCGTCCGCTCGGCGTCTTCAATGCTTGGCCGGGGAAGAAAGTCAATTAACAGGGGGTTTGGAGACGTACTATCTACCATCGAAGCGAGGCCGGCCAGTTCATCAGCTCGGCTGTTTTCTTCGCGGCCAATCTGTTGGACTCGGATTGCCTGAAACTGCTTGATGTGTTCCCTGACCAGAGCTTGGTACTTTGCCATTCTGTCATCCTTTGCCTCGTAAATCCCAGAGACTTGGTTAACCACAAGCTGGGAATCACTGTACACTATTAGCTCGGCAGCCTTCATCTGAATAGCGCTCTTGAGCCCGGCCAGAAGGGCCTCGTACTCAGCCTCGTTGTTAGATGCTGGAAAGCCAAGAGTGATGGAATGTTCAATGGTTAGGCCATCTGGGGAGATAAGAACGATACCTAGCCCGGCACCGTGACGGTTGGACGCTCCATCAACAAAAAGCTTCCACATTTCCCCCACAAAAAGCTTCCAACAGTCTGAAGGGTCCTGAGAGTTTCGAAGGGCGATATGATCTCGATCGCTCGGCTGACCGGGTTCATGCTCCGTGTTGATTGGTTCCACTCCAGCCCCCCTTGGTGATTCGGCACCGGACTCAGCAAGTTGACCTCTAATGCCCAAGTCCGTAGGCGAATCACCAGGTTGCGGTATTGTGCCAGCCGCAGGCTCTGTGCCAGGTGGATCCATTTCGTCCCCCCGTGGTGATGCGATTCCGGACGGAGCAGGTTGGTCGGCGGGAACCGACTCCGTCATCGCATCACCGGTCGGTGGTGTGGTACAAACTAAGGGTGCTTCGGTGGAGCGCGCAAATTCCGCGTCGCAAGTTCCACAAGGTAGTACCTCAATCTGGGTTGCATTAACCTTCTCATCTGCCGCGGTAATGTCGACCGGGCACACCGGATGGGTTCCAGGGGAAAACTCGGCGACGAAATCGGCCAAAGTTTGGGCCTTTATGGCTGTGCGCGGCTGGAACTTCACATCAAACTGTCCCAATTCGACCGCCCACTTCAGAATTCGGCCAGAAAAGTCCGCTCGTTCAAACAAGGCTTTAAGGGGAAACTCGGTCAATACGATGATGGTGTGGGCGTGAAAATAATGCGCCAACTTCCTTGAAGCCATCATCAATGCCAACGCAAGCTTTTCCAAAGGCAAGTACCTCGTTTCTGCCGGCAGCAAGGTTTTACTGACATAAAAGATTGGGAGGTGCTTGATTCCTTCAGCCCGGACTAGCACCGCACTGACTGCGTGCTGTGAGACAGCAAGGTAAAGATAGAGTTCTTCACCCGGGTTAGGTGTAACCAACAGTGGTGGAGAAGACAGATATTCCTTGAGCTCGGCCAAAGCTTGGTCACACTCTTCGTCCCATGAAAACTTGGACTTCAATGCTTGAAAGAAAGGGCGACAGCGATCTGATGACCGGCTTATAAATCGATTAAGCGCGGCGGCCATTCCGGCCAGATGCTGCACATCCTTAGCTGAGCTGGGCTGCTTCAACTCTTGCACGGCTCTGATCTGACTAGGGTCCGCTTCGATGCCTCGGTTCGTGACTAGGAATCCCAAAAATTTGCCGGACCCCACGCCAAAGGCACATTTTGACGCATTCAAGCGCAGCTTGTGCTTCTTTAGGATGGCAAACATCTCGGCCAGGTCGGACAAATGGTTTACCTCATGTCGGCTTTTTACCACCATATCGTCGATGTAAGCCTCCATTGTCCGGCCAAGCAAAGGAGCAAACATTCTGGTCACCATCCTCTGAAAGGTTGCCCCGGCGTTCTTTAAACCAAAAGGCATGACTCGGTAGCAGAAAAGTCCCTTTGGAGTCGTGAAAGAGGTGATCTCTCGGTCAGGCCCATGCATGGCGATCTGATGGTAGCCGCGTAGGGCGTCCAAGAAGCTGAGCCTATTATGTCCAGCCGTCAAGTCCACAAGCTGGTCAATTCGCGGCAAAGGGAAGCTATCTTTGGGACAAGCTCGGTTGACTGTCTTGTAGTCGACACAAACTCGCCACTTTCCATTCTTCTTGGGCACCACTACTGTGTTCAAAATCCACCGAGGGTAGTGCACTTCCTGAATTGCTCGTGCCTCAAGCAGGTTCTTCACCTCTTCTGCAACTACCTCGGCGTGATGCAGCGCCGATCTCCTTGTTCGCTGGATGACCGGCTTCGCTCCGGGGAAGACATTGAGGTGATGGAAGATAAAACTTGGATCGAGGCCGGGCATGTCGTAAGGCGACCATGCGAAGACTTCGATGTTGGCCATCAAAAATTCAACCATTTCGGTCCTCTCCTGGGCAGTAAGGCTGGAACCGAGCAAGAAGAACTTATCCGGTTGCTCCATGTCGATTCGCACCTCCACCAAGTCCTCCACAGCTTTGTCTTCTGCCTTGGTGCCCACATCCTCCAGAACTCCTCGGTCTTCCGGTCCTTCTATCATTTGCACGAAGCCTTTGGCAGCCCGGCTTCCGTTCACCGCCACGAAGCACTGTTTGGACATGACTTGATCCCCCCAGATTTCCTCGATTGCCCCCATAGCCGAGGGGAATCTCATCACCTGGTGATAGGTCGATGCTACAGCTTGCATGGCGTGGAGCCATCCCCTTCCAAGGATGAGGTTGTAAGTCGAAGGCACATGTAACACCCAAAACTCCACCTGCTTGACGACGGATCCCGCTTTGACCGGCAGGATAATCTTCCCCAAGGGCCACTCTGGCTGTGAGTTGAAACCAACAAGTGGTGAAGTTGCCGGAGCCAAGTCTGTTTCTCGGAGCTTGAGTTGCTTGAATGCGTCGTAATACATGATCTCGACCGAGCTTCCCTGATCGATCAAGATCCGTTTGACATCAAATTCCTTGACGCGAAGTGTCACCACTAGGGCATCGTTGTGCGGTGTCTGGATACGCTCTAGATCCCTTAAAGTGAAACTTATCACATCTTTCTCTTCGGTCTTCCCCCTCTTGATGGCAGGCTGTACCGACAAAACTTCCCTCATATGCTCTGCTTTTTTGATCATACCCCGGAGTTCGCAAACACGCTCCGGTTCCACTATGCCGTGGATGACATTAATTACTCATTGTGGCGGCGCATCGCGGTCATCCTGTCCCCTGGGATCAACCGGAGCATGATTCGGCTTTACGCCGCCATCGATGTAAAGGTCTAGGTGCCCGGCCGCGACCAGTTCTTCTAAGTGTTGCCTTAAAGGCAAACAATCCTCAGTCCGGTGGCCTCTCTCTCGATGGAATGTGCAACGATACCGCGGATTGTAGCCCTTCTGTCCATCGCCCAACTTGGCAGGAAACCGGACATACTCTTCGTCTCGGATTTCGCTAAGTATGCGATAGATTGGAATCTTGAAGACCGTGGTGATGCCAGTCCTTGCCTTCAACCTTCTGTTGGCATCCGCAGCATCATCTCTGGTGTAATCATCCCGGTCGTTCCGACGTCCTCTACCCCGGTTCTTACGATTCGAACCACGGTCTGATTCCTCTGCTCTATCACTTGAGCGGCTGGAGTCCGGTCCAACTGCGTGCACCTTGCCTGCTATCTTCTTGTCTGTTACTACCGGAGTTGTCTTCGCGGTAGATGCCGAAGCATCATCCTCAACCCGGATGTGCTCATTGATGCGCTGCATAAGTTGGCCCATGGACATCGGCTGATGCATGGTAAGCGAGTCCCGCAGTCTATGTCCGACTGGGAGACCACGCTTGTACTGAGTGATTGCTAGGTTGACCGGGCAATCCAAGATCTCATTGAAGGTCTCCCAATATCTGGAGTTGTATGCCTTCAATGTGTCGCTTGGTTCCATCTTGACACTCAGTAGGTGATCCACTTCCTTGGGTGTCTTGGTGTTGGTCTTGAAGCGCGTTACAAAGGCTTCGGCCAACTGATGCCACCTCTCGACACTTCCCTCCGGCAGCCTTTCGAACCACTTCAAACCCAGTTCGCCCAAACTTGACGGAAAGATGAGGCACATAAGAGCGTCATTCCGCCTATGTCCGGCCATGACCTGTCGGAAATGGCTTACGTGCATGTAAGGATCCGTCTTCCCATCGTACAATGTGAACTTCGGCTGGTGGAAGCCCGACGGAAGAGGTGTTGTCTCTATTTCCAGGGAGAAAGGGGTGGCGCTCAACCTTGCCAAGTCGGAATCCACCAGGAGCGGTGCTGCTTGGCGGGGTGGAGGCATTCCGACCTCCTCGCTGGCGTGAACCCCATAGGATAACCGCTGGAACGCCGGTATCCTTTGAGCCTCCCGCCGGCGAGCCCGCTCCTTTAAAACTGCCCGCAAGTCTTCCGTGCAAGCGGAATAGGAGTACCTCGACGTCGTCGCCGGACGTGAGGGTTGGTAAGTACTATCTTGCGCGCTGGACTTCTCTGCGCGCACATCAGAATCGCCCTCCTTGTAACTTCTAGTAATGGAGATGGACGGAGTGTGTCGCTGACTCTGACTGCCTGAACGGCGGGGTTGGGTGCGCTCACTGTGGTCTCCCACTCCAGCTACACCCTTCCCTTTAACACGCCGCTTCAACTCCTCCATCTCTGCCGCCATGCGTCGGATGACGGCGTCCTGGTCCTTCAGTTTGTTCTCCAGACGCCTGGCGTGTGAGTCTCTCCGCCGCCGATGTCCGTCTGGACTCCGTGAATGGCCATGACTCCTGCCGCGCTTATCGCGCGCGTTACCCGACTGTCCGCCTGGGAATGTCTCCAGGTTTGACATCGGGATGACGTCGGGATGCCCCTCTCTCCGCCTGCCGGACTCCGGCGTGACTCCATCGATGGCGGACAACGGGAACTCTTCGTTGTTCGCCATAGTCGGCGATCAGACGAGCGTGGAAGACAAGGTTTTATCTGCAAGGTTTCCCACAGACGGCGCCAATTGTACGGGGAGCAAATATTCCGGCAAGCCCGTACTCCTTTCTTCCGAGCTCCGCTTCCGTCCGATCACCTGAAAGCACAACGGCGGTGAGCTACCCGGCGGTGTGTGGCCGGAAAACCCCTCCGACGATCAAATTAGCACACACCTAGGGATAAAGAGAGAGAGAGAGGTGTTTTAGTGTAAGGATTTCTTACAAAGGTCTTCGTCTGTCGCGTATGGGGGGCGCAGACATGCCTATATACCCTCTGCGCCCCAAATCCACTCCCAGTCATCTCCTGACACGTGGCTCTGCTATCCCATCTGTCAGCGCAAACCTTGCTGAACATCACCTAATCTCATCTGCCAGCCTTCTCTGTTGGAGCTCGGCAGCCGAGCTGCTCTATCCGTGGCCGGGCTGTGCTTCATATCCAAGCACTCCACTGGCTAAGCTCAGGGAGAACCGGGCTAGATAACATCTCGGCAAGCTGAGCCCGGGACATCTCCTGTGTTCTATCTTCCGGCCGAGCAAACGGTTACCTCGGCCGACAACGCCTTTCCGGGCGCCAGTCACTTTTCTAGACTGGCTGCATCATCGCCAGAACACGCTGCTCGGTCCAACCGAGCACTGCCTTACCGAGCAGTTTTCCTTCTGGGCCGGGCGGCGCATTCTTGGCCCAACACCTGCCCGGCCCGAATGCTAGCAGCCTGATACTAAATGGATCGCAAGTCATCTCGGCCCAATGATCCACTCGGCTGCCAATCTTCTCGGCCGTTACCTCGGCCCACTTCAAGATCATAAATATCCCTCTCAGCAACTAATAAGATCATTAAACCAATGGGAGTAGTTTGTCTCCAATCCCCTTAGTAGATTTAATCGGTGCCATTTACATTATGGACCTTATTTTGATGATTTAATTTGTTTAATTTATAGTTCATGTATGTAAATTATTCATTGAAAAATATCATAATAATTTAAAATTTGTACTTGCATAATTTCATCGAATTTATCTTTAAAAAATAGGCAATGAGTATAAAAATATAGCATCATGTTTTTTAGAAATTTTGTTGTGATTTCAGTTTCACAACAAAATTTCAAAAATTTCTTTGTGACGAATTGAATTTTTTTTAACAATATTATTAAGGGATTTTAACTAATAAAAAAATATTAAATCTCTCCTACTACCTAAATTACCTAAATTTAGAGAGAAATATTTTCCTAATTTTTAAATAATGCTAAGCCTCTTGTCCCTCATAACATTTTGGACTATGTTCTCTTCTTGTCTTGGAAAAATCAAGGATCCTATTTAATAAACCAAATTATATCCGCATATCCACATTATGATTCAAGTTTATTAATAATTTTTTCATCCAAACATTTTTACAACACAAAATGTATCACATTATTCAAATATAAATACCTAATTTTACCTAAAAATAATAATTTTATTTTTAAATTATAAATTATTGTGACCCCTAAAGTATTAAAAACTTAATGAATATTATATTTAGAAGATCAAAAATAGAGATTGGGTAGTTGTCAAACCCCACTTAGTGAAGATTTCATTAAATTTCCCAGTCTTTTCTTTCTTGCGATCCAATCATTCATTTTCTCACAATATATTCTCCCACTTTCTTCTACCCTGCCTACTTGACCCCCACAATAGTTATCAAATGACAAATAAGTGCATGACACCCAAGAAAAATACGTGTGATTTAAGGGACAGTAATGTAAACTCACACTGACTATATACAATTTATTTTGGGTTCAGCCGTCAAGGCTGTCGGAGCACAATTTATATCCATCTCGATAAAAAAAAAAATTCCAATTTAATTAAGACTAGGTCATTCATGTTGGATTAAAAAATTCATGGTAAGTTACTTTTTACGGTCTGATTTCAAGAATTGAATCCTAGTAATTTTGTGAAGAGTAAGATACTACTTTATATTTAACTAATGAAAACTTTACAAGATACTACTGAATGGTTTAGTTTAGCTCATTAAGTTTTCACAAGCTTTAATGATCAATTCCATTCATCTTTTAAGTCTTTATATATAGATCATCTAAAAAAAAATATTAAATTAATTCAATAACCGTAACCACAATAATATAAAAATAATTTTCAAGCTCCACCATAGCCTGCCTCTCTATCTTGAAATAAACTTTTTTTTTTTAACTTAAAATTAAAAAATAATGAACATATTTGATTGGGTAAATAAATTGCTTAGGTCATATTGCGACGGCCCACAATTCCAGTGGGTTTTCATTTGACACCTTTCTTCCACCTAAAACAATAAAAAATGGGACCATAATAATTGTGACAACAACTCTGAAGTGATCAATCAATATTTTTTCACTACACCAAACTTCCAATCTCTATCTCAATATTAATTAAACAATACATAAACCCCAAATTCAACAATTAATTAAGCACCAAAACGATAAATAACTGTTCAGTTTGATGTATTTTATGAGGTGTTTATACTTTTTAAATTTATTTTAAAATTTGTGTCAAAATATGGCTTGATGAAATGAAAAAATTAATTATTAAAAAATTAAGGAAAGAAATGTTTTTAACTTCAGAATTTAGGCTATCATTTTTTTTTACCTTGCCATGACCTGCACTAATAAATTTTAAAAATTAATTATTTTTAACTTTTGTATTTAGATTGTCACTTTTTAACTTGCTACAAAAAAAATTTTACAACGTAGGGCCAGAATTTTCTCCAATTTGTCAAAATTAAATTGTCCACTTCACTCCTTGTAGGCCCATAGTGGGTCTTATTTCATTAATATGATAGGCTCATCATTTAGATTTCTGTGTATAAATTATTTATAAAAAAAACCATATCAATAATATACTTATAATTACATGATTTTATCACTTAAAAGTTTAATATATTTTTATTTATTTATTTAAAAATAAATATACTCTCAGATCTGGATTAGACTAATAACATTTCAAATCTGGTTTGTGGCCTTTCGAATTTGGTGTGATTTCACCATTATGAACTCGATTTTGAGTTTTGATTTAGAACCGACCTTCTAACTCAAAATTTTGCCCAAGATCTGGATTGATGACTTGACCCTCACTTTTGGTTCGATATCGCTATTTGATCTTCGACATAGATCTGAAGTTGTGCTTCGATTTTGGAAATTGACATCTGCTTTTGATATTCCGATTTGCAACCGGGATTTGTTTCTGCAATAATGTGATCACAGTTTGGAAATTGGAAGTTAATTTTTGTGATTTATTGTCTTTTCATGGAATGTTGCGACTTGTTGAGATTTGTTTTACTTTCCTAGAAATTGTCTTCCTCATTGAACGGGTCTAATTTCGCAAATCACATGCACAAATGTTTGTCCACTGTGAATTGTTGCGTCCTGATTGAGTCGTGATCTTTATTTGCATGGAGGAACAGGAGGACGTGGTAGGGCATTTGTTGCAAATTGTATTGTGAATCTAAATGTCATCTTTGATTCTTTGTTTTCAATTGGATTTTTTTTTTTAATTTGTTAATGGATCTTACAATAAAATTGGACTTTGGTTCATTCATGTAGTATGTATTTTATTTTTTATAACAGTAAAATTTTACGCTGGTTTAAAAACATGTTGATTTGCTTAACAATATAAAATTTTACTTTGAATTATAGTAAATTTTATTCTGATTCAGAGTAAAATTATACTTTCAAAGTAAAATTTTACTCTGAAATTTTATTCTGGTTAAAAACATATTGATTTACTTAACGATATAAAATTTTACTTTGAATCATAGTAAACTTTACTCTGATTCAGAGTAAAATTTTACTCTGGTTAAAAACATGTTGATTTGTTTAAAAATATAAAATTTTATTTTGAATCACAGTAAACTTTACTCTACTTCAGAATAAAAGTAAAGTTTACTATGATTTAAAATAAAATTTTACTCTGAAATATACTGTGAAGATGGCTTAAAAGAAGAGCTAATAGATATGAAAGTAATATAATAAAAGAAATAAGTTTTAAAATATTAAAAAATTTTAAAAATACTTATATAATTCTTATCTTTTTTAAAAATAAATTAAAAAGTGAATAGTCTATAGCCAAATTCCCCTTTAACAATTAACGAATCGAATCTTTAAAATCGACCCATCATAAAACCTAATGATCCAATTTTATATTAATTACTGGAGAGATTCTATTCGTCGAAACAAAAAGTAGCCTTCAAACTATAAGATAAATGCCTAATGTTTTTTTTATAATAATAATAATAAAATATAAAAATTATCTTTAATCATTGCGCTTTGGCGTGTGGGGAACTCCAACTTTTCTAACTCCAAAATCTCTCTATAGGTAAATTAAAAAAGATTTTTTTTAAGACTTTTGATACTAAAGGTTTATAAGGTAAAAAAAAAAATTATTTTTTGATAATAATTAAGATTTCTTAATATTTTTATAGAGAAAATTCGATTTAAAGAAATTTTATCCGACTCAAATAAATTTTAAATTTCACATCA
This sequence comes from Camellia japonica, assembly GCA_030407325.1. Classification (NCBI taxonomy): domain Eukaryota; kingdom Viridiplantae; phylum Streptophyta; class Magnoliopsida; order Ericales; family Theaceae; genus Camellia; species Camellia japonica. The sequence goes on from JAPPVO010000036.1 coordinate 8,863,309, forward strand.
AAATTTCTCTGATTTTACAGTGAATTTCGAAATTTCTTTGAGTCGGAATTGAAATTTTTTTGAATCGAATTTTCTCTGTGAAAATGTTGAGGGATCTTAACTAATAAAAAAAATATCTTGAACCTCTTTTACTACACAAAGTTGGAGAGGAATGTTTCACTAATTTTTTTTTAAAATTAAATTAAATTTGAAAAAATTATATTATTAAGTTTACAAATTTGATGTAATTATATGATAATCAATTTCTTTTCATTAATAATTTATTTATTATATAGAAAAAAATAATAATTTCTTTTATATTAGAATGTAAATTTTACTTTTATTTATCCATACATCTACAAGTCACGTTTATTAGTTTTAATTATTTTAATCTTATTAAAAATAGTGAGTGTAATTATATCAACCTCATGAAGTTTATTGTTACTTTTTAAAATAATTTACTCTTTTATAAACGAGTAATGTTAGTTTTATATAACAATTGACTAATTTTCATATGTGTATATATTAGTTTTCATATCCACCTTACTACACCAACTTACCATTCAGACAAAATTTTAGCCACCTACACACAACAGTCCATGGAATCCACAGATAAGCCTGCACCAGAGCCCCAAAAGGCTGCGCCGCCACCGGAAGCCGCAGCACCCGTGCCGCCACCGGAGTCTAAAGTCCCGGACCGCTTTGTGGTGGCGGATGTGGTTCTAAGGGTGATATTGTTTGCAGCGGCCGTGACGGCCGTGGTGGTGATGGTCACTGGTAATCAGACGAAACATGTCCCATTCCCTCGGGTGGCCGTTCCAGAGAAATTCAATTATTCACCGGCCTTCATGTAAGTTGCATGCATGCATGTACTTATTTTTTCATTTTTTGTGTTTTTAAAAACAAAATAATAAAAAGTTTGAAAATATTCATAATTTTCTTTGTGGAAAAAGTCTCTCTTAGGCCACAGGCCAAGTGGCTTAATGTTATGGCTGGTTCGTATAAAATAAAAATTTTGTTTTGTTGTGTTTGTGTTTTTTCTGCTTCGGAAACAAAGGATGGAAAAATTCAAGAACACCCATGGTTTTCAAAAAATAAATTTTGGTGTTTCTTAAGAAGTGGGTTGTTTTTAGATTTTTTTTCAGAAAAAAATAAAATAAAATAAATGAAAACAGACAACGAAAATAAGATTTTTTTTTTTTTTGAATTTTTGAATTTTTGGGTTTTAATTTTATGAAACAACTGCTTTATTAATGTTTTTTTGTCACTATTAAAATGAATATGTTTGCCATGGAAGCTCTGCTTTAGTTTTTAGCACCTAACTTTTCTTTGGTCACTGGTCAGCCAGCTGCACCTTGTGCCAACTTGCAGTGACTACATATTTAATACTTAAGTAGTTAGTAGGTGTTGTTCTAAGCAACCATTTTTCTATTCATAAAACTTTGTGAGTTTTAGAGTTGGATTGGATCATAAAGCGAACAGATTCAGAAAATTTTGAATTTCTATTCATAAAAATCTTCTTTTTTTTTTTTTCTTTTCAAAATCTGAAAATTGTTGATGGAATTCTCTAAACTTAGGTCCGAGTCTATTAAGTTTGAGCAATTGAAATTATTCAAAATTTGTACTTAAGAAATTAGCAGTGGATACATGTAGTTTTGCTTTCCAAATTCACTTTAAATTCGCGATTTAACATTTTGGGTGTGAACTGTGAAACCATCCCAGGTTTTGGGGGCATACTCAATTTATAAAATACACAAATAATTTTTTTACACTGAAAACTCGTCCCAAATGGCAGTGATATATTTTTAAAATCATGAGTCACAATATAAATGTTTTAGTTTGAAATGAAGAAATTGTTACGAAAATTTTATACAGAAATTCTAATATTACAGTAATCACTAATTTTATTTTTTTTAATTTTTTTGGCTCAGTAAAAGTAAATAAAGTGGCAAAGCCAACACATGACAACTCTCTCTAAACACAATTATATAAATCCGAACTAGATAAGAGAGACTTAAATGACCCGACAATACAAAATTTTGCAACAAAAAAATCCACATATACTGTCAAAACGAGTTCGAGTCATAACTTGATCTAGCCCTCCTTCTAGAGTACCGCACAGCCAGTTACTCTGAACAGATTCTCTCTCTAATCTCCAACCAGATAGATTCCACAGGGCCACCACCACAAGATTTGCTAGTGGAAAATGAACCACCTAAAATAGAGCTTGAACTAGCTTTTTTTAAGCATTTATATGTCACAAAGCTGTTGAGCCATCATAATAGTAGTATACTTCACTAGGATTGTTTTTTACTGAAGTGGTTTTTGATGCCCAAAGTAGGGACAGACTGCAAGTTGTTGATAATTGAGAGAAAGATGGCCCCACACCCAAAAATAAATTAATGAGAGATAGAATTAAGTTTTCAATTTAATTTTGATGCTTCATTAATGGATTGCTGATTTGGATTGTCCCATTTTCCCACCTTGTGGGGTATGAAGAAAAGATAGATGCATTCCATTATGCATGAAAAGAACATATCTCTGTATATACATATACTAAAGTCTGGTTCATGCAGTTTAAAGTTTCATTTACCTATAGTTAGTTTTAACTTGAATATATATTTCTCATCTCATTTATTTCTTTGTCATTTTCACATATGACTGAATTATATTTATTAAAGAGTGGTAGAGACTTGTCTCATATCGTCTCTTTAAATTATTCGAATTCGAGTCAACTAATTTTGGGTTAAACACTTCTAATAAATTAATCCAACAACATATATAGACACACGTCATATCCTTATACTCGATGGGTTATATATACTATTATATGAAACACACAATCGAGAATATGAAACTTGGTCATAATTATTTTTCTTTTCAAAATTATCTTATGTAACTACTGCCTAAATCTTATTACCAAAAACACTTTTTCATATCTAACTGCTTCAAAGTAATATATATATATATATATATACACGCATAAGACAGCCAATCAGGCTCAATCTTGGATTTTCTTTTTCTTTTTTCATCTTGCTCTTGTTCAATGAGCACACCAAACAAGCTCTGCCCCTTCTTATTGTCACTTTGTTTAGTATTAAAAAATGTTGATTTAACTATAAAAATAAAATAAAATAATAAAAAAAATATATTGTTACTTTGTTTACTTTGTTTGGTTTGGTTAGGTTAGGTTAACTATAAAAATAAAATAAATCAAAGTCTAAAAAATCAACTATGAATTCATGCATGCAGATACTTTGTAGCTGCACTCTCAGTGGCTGGCCTATACAGTATTGTTACTACAGTGATATCCATCTTAGCACTTTTTAAGCCAGGTTGCTCCACAAAGTTGTTGCCCCATTTTGTGATCTTCGATGTTGTAAGCTATTTCTTCCCTGAACACATAATGTTGCCGACACTGTATTTTGTGCACTTTTTATTTAAAAAAAATTATGTATTCATAGTATTACTGTAGTGATTAATAGTAGACTAGTAGTAATATTAGGAGTAAGCAAACCTCTCTTTCAAGTAAACAATCGTAATCCTAGGGTGAATTTAATGTTGCCAACACTGCATTTTGTGAAACAACGGTCTCAATTTGCCTATAATAATGCCTATGGTGCAGCTCATTTTGGGAATTGTAGCCGCAGCGACTGGAGCTGCCGGGGCAGTGGCTTACATCGGATTAAAAGGGAACTCTCATTTCGGCTGGGCCAAGATATGCAACAACTATCACAAATTCTGTCAACACCTCGCAGCCTCTGTTGCAGTCTCTCTCGTTGCCGCCATTGTGCTGGTATTGCTCATCATACTCTCCGCTTTCTCCCTTTCCAAGAAGATCCCCCCACGTAGGGATTCCGACATCAGGAAATGAATTTGAAAACAGCAGTGTTACAAACACAGAATTTGTGCAGAGAAAAGTGCAAGGAAAATGAAGAGATTCAAATCCGATGTGATGTGGACCACAACTAAAATCAATATGAGCCCCATATTTCATTTTATGTGCACTTTTCTCTGCACATTTTCTGTGTATGTATGTTTTCCCAAGTTTGAATCCTAGCAAAAGGCAGGCAGCCTTTGCTAAGTAAGTGTCAAGTGGAACTAGTGCTGCTTCATTTGTGCCATGTAGATATGTTGTTTGATTGTGCAGTGGTGGACCCAAATTTGTCTGTGTATTTATGTGAATATTCAATTATATGTAATGCAGTTGAACTACTGTTTTACTTTGTTTTTGTATTTCTTTAAAATTTGGTTTGACCCTTGTAACAAATGAATCTTGAATTTTAATTTTTTCATATAATCTTCTAAATAGATGTCAATCACAACCATCCACTCATCTCAGTTAGCTTATCTAATGGAGCAATTAGTTTTACAATACACGTGTCACTCTACTATTCACTCTGTCAACTTAATATTAATCCTTACTTTGAACTTACCACACCAGATCACTACCACCATTCATCAAATATCCACCAAATCATAACCACTTATCATAAACACTTCAATGAACTTGTTCACATTGAGATCCCACCACTTATTCCCTCCTCCCTCTGCCGTTTATCCCAGCCCTTCCCTCGACTTTTGTTTTCTGCTTTTTTGGGGGATATTGAAAGAAGGAAAGTTGAACTTGTAATCTCCTAATGACGAATGATTTATTTGATGACATTTGTTGGGTCCAAATACAATTAGTGTATGGCTTTGTTGAGTACAAAACATTATGGATGACAATGATATCCACATGTGCAATTGTTGGCTAAATGTGACATCACTGGTTAAAACTAAAGTGGTCTTGGGTGAAATATGTCACTTTCAGTAATGGGATAGGTAGAGAAATGAAAACAAAAGGTTGAAATTGAAGTTGGAGGGATAAGGCTTGTCTGAGTGCATACGATGACATAACAAACTCGTAGTTTTCATATCTATCAATCTAGCAAACTATCGATCAGGACCACTCTACATACCAATAATGAAGCAAGTGATTAGAATAAGACTAGCACCTTTAGGCTACGTTTTATTTTATTTTGGAATAAAATTATCTCAATTTTGGTTCAAATTTTGTGACCCGAGGATTATCCTAATGGCCGTCTTCAGGGACGGATTCAGGATTATGACTTTGAGGGGACAAAGTACGTTTAATCTCTAACCAATAAAATTTGAAGTTCAATACCAATTTCTACTAACATGAAAAAAATCAATAATATTACGATAAAATATTGAACTATATATTCCTTGTTAACATAGTTGAGTACCAAAAGATGATCATACAATTGAGAATATTTTTTTACCCATATTCACTTACAAAAAGTAGTAACTATTTCTACATGCATTTATTCACTAAAATTAGCCATCTTCAATTGAACTCGACGCTCTTTCATAATATCAAAAGCATGGATGATAGAGTCTACATCAAACCCTTGAGTAATGTCTTTTACAATGTACGTAATCAAGTAACTAGCCAGAAAACCATCTTCCATCCTATTGCACAATTTAGACTTAACGAGTTTCATAGTTGAAAATGCACGTTCCGATGTAGCAGTTGAAACAGGTAAAGTCAACATAAGACAGATCAATCTATCAATAAGAGGATAACTTGTCGAATTTTTTGTTTTTGCCAACATTTGACACAACTCATAAATGGTTGACAGCTTCTAAAACTCGGGAAGTATGGAAATATCAAGCTTATAGTTTTCCAACTGATACTTCAAATGCAATTTTTCTTGCTCGAAGAAATCCATGTGATAAAATTTATTTGCAAGTTTGCAAATATCCTCAATGTTGAATGATCTATAACCATCCATAGGATCCAAAGCTGAGCTAAGAACAAGCAATTCCATTCCATCTTGCTTAAACCTATTGTTTAATTCTTGTAACTGGGAATCAACTGTAACCATAAAAATATCAACTCGAAAATGATGTTCCATGGTGTAACAACCCTCATACCGTTTATCAATAAATTACCGAATAACATACTGATTACTGTTAAACAGGACTGCTGATGATTGATAATTGAATTAAATGAAGTACTGAACGAACCGATTGAAAATTGAAACTGAATTGACTGAGCATGTTTATTGAATTGCATTTTTATCTTTTCGATTATTTGATTATCTGTCCGTGTTTTGTGTTTAAATTACAAATTAAAGGCCTTATCGGCGGCCGAACTAGAAATTGTTTAATGTTTCATAATCAGTAGGATTTTTGTGATTTAATGGTATATTTATCAAAAATGTGATTAAGTATGATTAAATTAGATTAAAATAAGTTAAACACCTAAGTTGCCGTAATTACGGAATTGCCATTGAGTGGAGCCTTTGTTTATTCTTGTTTGAAGCCTTGTATATGCTTAATCAAAACATTTCATCAGCTCTCTTCCTTAGTTCCCACAGAAATTAGAGGAGAATTAGAGAGAGTAGGAGTGATTTGAGTTCATTTGGTGGGAGTGCTTGGATTTGAGGTGTGCATTGTCAAATTGGACTCCTAAACCTAGAATACAAGACTAAGGTAGGACATTCATCTCCTTATTGTTGTCATTGAGCTAAATCTTGCATGGTTTTTGCATCATTGTAAGATTAAGTCATGATTTAGTTCATAAATGTTGAATTGGAACTCCATTGATGCATGCATGCTTGAATTGGTGCATTTTGAAGTTGAATTCATGGTAGATTGTACATGCATGCTCATGTTTCTATCAAAGTCCATGTTTTCATTTTGTTTTCCAACTATTGAGCTCATTAGAGCAAGATTTGAACCTTGAATTTGGTTAAAAACTCATGCATTGCATGTTTTGAAATTGTTCTTGAAATGGGTTTGAAAAATGACTTTAATTGACCAACTCTTGGCCCTTGCATGTACAAATTAGCTTTTGGAACTTGTTATTCATTGTTTTGGGATGTATTTTCCAAAATTTGGGCCTGAGAGGTCGAGAATCGAGTTGAGAATGCTTGGTTTGAGCTTGGAAGGCAAATCTGGAAATTCCAGATTTGGCTTCTTCGCTCGAGCGAAGGATTCCTCGCTCGAGCGAGCACCTGTATTCAGGGCTCCGCTCGAGCGAGCATCGAGCGTGGTATCGCGCGTAAAAATCCAGCAACCAGTACTTTTACTGTTTCATCAGACCGCTCGAGCGAAGCCTTTGATTTTGCAACCTCGCTCGAGCGAGACCCCTGTTTTCAGCAACTTTTGAAAAATGCCTTCCAACTGTATTTTTGCATCATCATCTCATCCTAGGCATTCTTAGGCCTAGTTTAAGACATCTTAATGAGGATTTAGACGTAAAACCACACCGAGGAAATTTAGGGATTCAATTATCATCCTTCCCGACTGTGAAACTTAGTGTGTGTTCTATTTGTTAACTGTTTAGGGTTGGCTCTCGGGGACGCGCTCTAGCTGCTATTAGCCCAATCTCTGTGAGTAACAATTGTGTAAAGATATGTTCAAAATGACTATCTTTTGAATACTGAACTGAACTGTTTACTGTACTGATATTATTCACTGAATGAATGTATGTCCTTTATTTCTGAACTATACTGTGGCATCCTTAGCACCTACTGTTATTGTTACTGTTACAGAGATCTCTGTCGGTTCCCTTGTGGAACCATACTGTTTACTGAATGACTGGCCATCATTACTGTTCGGTCTTTTTGACCTACTGTTACTGTTATGCTAATGGATGTACCACATATGATTGTTTATTGTACTGAACAACTGTAATACTGATTGAAATGAACTGTTTTCATTACTGTAAGGACATTCATTCTAAACCTCTTTACGCTTTATGTTATTCACTGGGTTTTAGCTCACTGTTTATATATATATATGTAGGTTCTCAGCAGCCAGACCAGAGCTAGGAGCGTGGGTTGGTCCCCAGTTTTGTCAAGCCAGCCTATGTGCCTCACTGCGAGGTTCCGAGCCTGTTATGCTAAGGCTTAGGGGTGTTTTAGTACTTCCCCTTTTTGTACTGTCTCACTGTTTTGTATTGACCGAACGGATTGTATAGACTGAATGTTTACTGTACTGTTATCGAGGGATTAGGTCCCCGTACTGAATGTTTGTATATGACTGCATAGACTGTACTGTTCTGCATGTATGAATACATGAAAAATGTTTTTGGCATACAGACTTTCACAGCTCAATGGACACTAGTTATGTACTGTATTGGCTTCCGTCAGGCCCTGTACTCTGTTTAACTGTGTTACTGTTCAGCAGGCCTTCGGTAATCTCGGATTACTGGCCAGTTACGGTGCTAAATCCATAGGGCCGGGTTTGGGTCGTGACACATGGTGAGCTGATCTCTTTCAAAATGAGACCGACCTCGGCCTCCTTTATAAGGATAGCTCATATCAGGAATCTGTATACCATGATCATTAGAAAATAATTTAATTTTCTCCAACAATGGAACCCATCCATCTTCTCTAAATTTTTGAATAAGTATCTTCGTTGTAAACACCAAATGCATTGCATTTAATATATCTTGAGATTTACTTTGCAAAGTTTGGCAAAGATCATCAGTAATCTCCATGATATCCCTCATAAGAACAAAAATTCCAAATAGTTTAAAAAATTAGAGGGCTACTCTATATAATTTTGAAATTATCTTAAAAAAATTTGGGAGTGCGAAATCCTATAATTTTAAATTATTTTAAAATTTCTAATATAATATATGATATTTTTCAAATTTTTGGGGGGTGCGGCCACCCCCCTCTGCCCCCCACCCGCGGATCCATCTTTGGCCGTCTTACAGGATTATTTTGTCACAGTGTAAGTGAGACAACTTAATTTATCCTTAAATAAGACTTTCATTGTAAAATGACTAAAATATATATATTTTTTTTTGAATATTTTATTGCAATAGATTATTCTGCCTAATTCTATACAAGAGATCAAAGATGATGATGAAAAATCCAAGAAATGAGAAAGACCTTAATGGTGAGATGGCAATTAACAGCAGCTTGGGAGCACTAATTAGTGCTCCCACTAATTAGGTGGCAGTGGGTCTCGCTAGTAATGATGTGATGTTTTGATTTTGAAGTTGTATTTATTTTTATTTTTTTTTACTTTTTTAATGAATTAGTGCTATTAGTGATGATATTTTTAGTGGGATGAATCATTGTTGTTAACCGCACCTAACTTGGCTACTCCAACCGAGTGCAATGAACAAAACATTTATTGGGCAACCAAAGGCTAGTTGAACATTATGCTGATGAGATGTTGTGTCCTTTTTTGGGTGAGTGAGATGTTATATCCTAGCTAGGCCTTGCTATGTATTAGATCTTTCAAGGGCTCCACCCTGCCTAGTTGCCTAATAAATGGAGCTGCATTTAGGTCGGTACTATTTTCTTTTTGTAGCATCTGATAATTTATAATATTGATTTGATGTAAAATATAAATAAAATGGTTGTCTTTGTACTAACTGATGATGATTGATTGATCAAGTTTTCCTGAACCCACGTAGGGAGACAAGGAGTCAAGAGCCTCTCCTTGCAGGTTCGTCCTTGCATCTGTTCTTGTAGGTTTTTGAGTCTATTTTTAAGTTCAATTTTGATAATCTGAATCGTTCATATTTTATAATTTATTCAGTATATTATACCTGTAAAAAATCAAGTTAATCGGATATCAGAAAGCATGTGTTCGGAAAACTGTTTATTAAATTCTTAAAAAAATAATTTTTAATTCAATTTTTCGAACACATACTTTCTGATATCCGATCAACTTGATTTTTTACAGGTATGATATACTGAATAAATCATAAAATATGAATGGTTCGAATTATCAAAATTGGGCCTAAAAGCAGACCTGAAGGCCTGCAAGGACGGGCGTAAGGACGGGATCTGCAAGGAGAGGATCCTCATTCGGGAGGACAAGGACTTGTCATTTGGTTTTGAAAAAATGGAACCAACTAACTTGACCCGGTTCCATATTGTCAAAAAAAGGAGATCCGGTTATATAGAATGGAATATGTAGCAGTTATGATCCAAAAGAATTATAGGGTTTAATCTCACTCCTTCCATCAAACCTTTGCTTAGGTACAAAACATTTGGTTTAAAAGCTAATGCCACATTTAGGGTTTGAACCACAGAAAGGGCTACCTAAGAGATAACTACCTAGAGTAGAGAGAGAGCCATCTCAAGCAAAGAAAAGAGTTGGGTGTTTTGATAAGATGGTTAAAAGTTGCTTTTTGACTTTTAGGTGAGGCAGAAATGTCTCAAGGGGTGTAAAGGAGCTACAGTGAGAATTGTTGTAAAAAGGTTACCTAAGAATGGGTTACTTGGAGTGAGAAGAGAGTTGTCCAAAGAGGAAAAGGACCAACTGCTGCCAATGGAAAGCGATTAGAGTGAAAATCGTAGTTACCAAAGGATATGCAAGAGAGGGCCAACAGAGTGAGAGTCGTACAAAAGAGGAAAATGGCTAGTTGAAGCCAGAGTGAAAGCTGCCCAAGGGTCAAAGCCTCCAGCACAATCACTCACTACCCGTGAAGTCATTACATTTGGAGGCAAAATGAAGTAAAAATAACTCATATCAATCACGTGGATAAGATTAAAGGGACTCGGAGGGTTTAACAGAAATTAAATGGACAAAATGAGGTATCATCACCAGATTCAATGGGAGTATGTAAGATTGTTATCTCTCATCAATCACAGCTATTCAATGGGAAGTCAAGTTCAAAATTGCCTTTTTAAAAAGAGAGGTAATCTCACTGACAAAAAGTAGAAGGATGCAGGAAAGGATAGTTGAAGAAGTGATCAATCAATAATGTTCTACTAGTCAATAAATCAAATACTAAAAAGTCAAAGATTCCTTCCCATTATTTCTACTTTTTTTTGCACATTTTTTTCTAAAAATTCAAAAAATCATTCCCAACCACTTCAATTTTTTTCACGTCAGATTTTAGCCCCCCCAAAAAAAAATAACACTAAAAAAGCCACTTTCCAAACAAACCTTCAGTATACTAGTGAAAATAATTTAATTTGGGGCTGGACTCACTCAGAGATCAGAGTCTGTCAAGACATCATAAACTAGACAATGATAATGATGTAAACATAATTCAATCTACTGCACAATTTCACCAAAAAGGGAACAAACATATGAGCATGTATCAACAAATAATAAGGCATTCATTACAAAATTTTAATTTTGAATGTTGCAAGCATTTCTAAAAAATCATATCATTTGCACCTGGTAAAAAGACCCATTAGGCCGTTACAAGAGATAAGAACTGCATGCCTTAAATTACTCAGTGGGGGCAAAATTGGTACATTCAATCAATGAAGTATTCAAATTTACAAGCTTTTCCCACAATGGGAACATTAGAAGATTGTTTGCTCCCCTAATTCCTGACCAGCCATTCCTTCCCTGAGTACCCTCTCAAAGAACTCTTCCAATGTGTCCTTCCCATAACTCGGCGTTTTCTCAGCGCTGTACTCTCCAGTCTCAGGATCCAAAATCAGCATACTCTCCGCAGCATAATACCTTCCGATTTTACCAAACTCAGCAGCATCTTCCATAGCAGGGAAAATCTTAACAAGAAAATCAAGAACCCCAATAGCAAAATCCATTATTTCAATTGGCACTTTGAAGAATTTCGGTTCTCTCCCTAAAATTCTAAACAGAATCTCCCCTTGCTCCAATGGTGTCAATGCCTTCCCCGGTCCACCAATGGGTAAAACCCGGTTAATCTTATCCTGACTCAACACGCAGTCTGCGATAAACAAAGCCAAATCCGACTCGCTAATAGGTTTGCAAGCACACAACTTCCCATCCCCAAACATCACATAAGGCTTCCCATCTTTCACCAATTCAACCTGTCCACCCAAACTCTTGAAAAATGCCGTTGGCCTCACAATACTATAAGTAAACCTATCATCCTCTTCGGCTTGTTTGATCAATTCAGCCTCGAATTTCAACTTTGCACGCTGAAATTCAAGAAGGGGCTTTTGCACACAAATTGCAGACAACAAAACAAAATGTGAAGCCCCACAATTCCTACCGGCAACAAGACTATTCTTTGTTGCCTCATAATCAATCTTCCATGAGTCCTTGACACCACCACTTCGGCTAGCAAGGCATGACACAACAACATCAATTGAAACCCCTAAATTCCCCAAATATTTCTCCAAAGAATCCAAATGGGTCACATCGGAAAAGCAAACATTTGCCCCATTCAACTGTTCTAGGGTTTCTTCTTTGCTATTTCTGCCCTTAATGCCACTCCTCTCCCTAGCAATTACGATAACATTAAACCCTCTCTTAATTAACTCTTTAGCAACAAATTTCCCAATATACCCAGTTGAACCCACTACCAAAACATTGATTTCTTTTGGGTTTTTGTCTCTGAATGAAGTTTTGGGGGTTTCAACAGTTGGGGTAATTGAAGCTCTGATGGGTTTGAGTGCTTTTTCTCTGCTAAACCTAAAGGGTTCTGATAAATTCAGAGGAGATAAAGGTAGAGAACATGGGAATGGGATTACCTGAGCATGATTGATGAAATGAGAAGAAAAGAGTCTCTTGAAGCTTTGGCCCTTTGGTGAGTAGAGTGTGAATCCATTGAAGGGTACACAAATGGACATCTTGAGATGAAGAAGATTGAAGTTTGGGCAAATGAGGTTGTGGGTCTGACTAGGAAGATGAAGATCTCATGGAAAAGAAAGTAAAGAATTAACCAAAGTGCTTGAGGTGGTTGTTGGTGGAAGAGGGGGGTGGTGGTGTTTCGTGGCCGTTGATAAAGATGCACTATCAAAGTGGAATCCAAACGATTGGTGGACATTATAGTGAAGAGGATGTCTACAAAATCTAAACATCGTACGTGTTTATACATGTATGGTTGGAATCAAGATCTCCTCTTTACAATTTTTTTACTTGTAGGGTTAATTTTTAGGTTTAATTTTGATAATTTGAGCCGTTGAAATTTTAAGATTTGTTCAGTATATTATATCTGTAAAAAATTAAGTTAATCGGATATCAGAAAGTATATGTTCGAAAAACTATTTATTAAATTCTTTAAAAAAATAGTTTTTAGTTCGAGTTTTCTGAAAACATGCTTTCTGATATCCGATCTACTTAATTTTTTACAAGTATGATATATTGAACAAATCTTAAAATATGAACAATTCGAATTATTAAAATTGAACCTAAAAGTAGGCCAAATAGCCCTGAAAGTAAAAAATACAATGGGAAAATATAAGGAGGGGATCTGATTCGTATGGTTGTGCCCTCGTGCAAGGGTGGCTCAAAAGTAATGTTCAATAAAAGGTTCTACTATGTTAAGTAGTAAATAATTTTAACAATTTTTATTTATATGGAGAAAGTGAAATAAAAGTGAAAATACATTTAATATTTTTAAGAAATTAATTTTTTTGTCTTTACATGGACAAAAATAATTTCATTTATGTGTAATATTATGATGATAGAACCAAAAAAAAAAAACCATCACGTAGTGTTTTTTTTTTAAATTGTACTAACATAGTGAGCCCCTCAAAATATTTATATTGTAAACAAACTTTCTAGTTGCAAAATATTTTTATTTGGTTGATTTTTAAAAAATTAAAATTTATTAGTTTGATAAAAAATAAATACAAAAGGATATTTTTAAAAATTCCAAATTACTTGTTTATCAAAAAGAGAAAATTATATAAAAATAATGAGTGTTTATTTATTTTTTTATCAAACTGATTTTTTTTATTTTTTTTAAAAATAAATTCAAAAAATTCAACTAAATTAATAGTGTATTTTAACATAACCAAATCAAATTTCACCAAAAAAAGAAAAAAAAAAAAAAGGGGAAATTATCAGAAAGCCCTATTTACCAATCTATTACTCCATCTGGTCCCACATTCATTCTCTTGGATTGACAAGTCCTGTTTGGCATGTTTTGTGGACAACCAGGTCCCGTTTTAAATTTATACGATGTGTGTGTGGACGGGTTTGACCCACTTTTGTTTTTTCTTTAGAGGTGTATATTGGGATTGAATGCAGATTTTGTGGGATACGTTTCCTGATCCATGTTTGGTAATTCGGATCCATGTTTTGGGGTGTGATGACGTGGGTTATGGAGTCACACAACACTGCGTGAACCAACAAATGTGAACCCAACAAATCAACAATTTTTGTGAACCCAACAATGGATACAACGGCCACATACTGACAAGAATACTCCTCTTCAGCTTCAAATGGTGCCTCCTCAACATTCTCAGTTCCATACATCTTCATCATTATCCATGGCCAAGCGTAGAGCTCGGACCAAAGCGGGGTCGTTTCTCTCCGACGGCCTTCTATTCGTTGGTGGAGTTTTGGTGGCTCTTCTAACGGTTTGGGCTCTCTCGTTCTTCATAAACCCTAACCCTAGTACTGGTTTCTCAGAGAACGAAACGAAGGCATCGATTTCTTCAAAGAAGCGAGATTGCGCTGGGGGTATGCATCGGGTTAACCTGCGCAACGACCCAGATGACCCGACATTCTACGACGACCCAGAACTCAGTTACTCCATAGGAGGGCAGGAGATTGAGAGCTGGGATAAGAAATGGTGGGATTGGCTAAAGCATCACCCGTCGTACCCCGCCGGAGCAGGCGATCGGATTCTGCGTGAACCCAACAAATGGTAAGGTTCATGTCGAAACGTCACAAATGGCAATCGGGAAAAAATGGTCAAACTGGGACGAGAAACGGTGGGATTGGCTAAAGCATCACCCGTCGTACCCCGTCAGAGCAGGCGATCGGATTCTGCGTGAACCCAACAAATGGTAAGGTTCACATCGAAACGTCACAAATGGCAATCGGGAAAAAAGGGTCAAACTGTGGGAAAGCCGAAACGTGACACACTTGCTCGTGTCAAACTATGTCAAATTACTTAGTTCACAAAAAAAAAAAAAAAACTGTGTCAAATTACTTGTGTTCACGTCATAACCGACGTCTCATGTTGTGAGTGTTACATACGAACTAAATTAAAAAAAGTATTAGTGTGCTTTTTCGATCAACGTGACACACAAACACCCATACAAACCCACACCAAATGTCAATCAATAATACTAGTAGTGGCAAAATTGTCAACAAACAAATTAAGGGACCACCTAGTCACTAAAAAAACATTCAGGACCTTATGGATTACAAGCCCACAAAATAGGATTTACTGGTCAGTTCCCCTTAAAAAAATAATACAATCATGAATAAAAAATAGTTGTCTACTTTCATGTGGATGGGTGAGCGTAAAGAAAAAAAAAATTACAAAAAAATAAGAACTGTGATGTCAAGAGGTAAAATGAAAAGAAAATAAAAATGACATTTTGGTTTTATTATAAAAACATTTATTGAGTTGAGACAACTTTGTATTCTTTCTATATAAATAGGTGTAATTATTTACATTTAATGCTTTCTAAACACAGGAAATATGTTAACAAAAGTCTTAATGAAAAATATTAGACGTTTTAAAAATTTTACCAAATGTTTTAGTAGATGTCTCAAATATGAGATATTTGATAAAAAAAAAAATGGATCCCATATCTATATGAGTCATTTGGTAAAAAAATTTAATAAAATTTTTGAGATTTCTAATATTGTTGATGTTTAATACTTAAGACGTTCAATAAAAATAAAAATAAAAATTCTTAATTTGGTTTATAATAATGTGATATTATAAGTGTTAATTTGTATTTGAGTTTTCGTTTGACAATTGACTTTTTTAGTTGGTTTTTTTAACTTGGGATTAAAAGTTTATTTGGTTTGATTTTTTTTTACTTTTTTTATTTTTATGAGAGAAAAAAACTGTGTTTGGTAAGACTTTCAAAACTCAATTTCACCCATTAGTTTGAGTGTGGTATTTGGTTAAAGTTTTCAAAAATTGATTCTACATCAACTGTTGAAAACACGTCTACTTGGTCATCCTCCCAGGCGTTCGGTCGGTTGATCGGAACAGTGTTCGTGTTTTTTTTTTTAGCACCTCTTATTTTTATATTTTAAATAAAAAATATTTTCATTTTTTTTAAAATTTTTTTTATGAGTTTTGAATAGAATTTTGAATTGTATGTTTGGTTATGAGCTGTAAATTTTTTAATCAAATATCATATTTCACATCAAAAATTTCAAACTCAATTCAAAACTCATAACCAAACAAATTTTCCACATTCAAATCATAATTCCAAAACTCACAAAATCAAAATACAACTCTATTCTCAAATCATAATTCTAAAACTCTACCAAACACTACCTAAAGTTTTGATAACTAAATTCATAAAATCCTAAAATTTAAGGACATGTAATTTGTCTAGAAAAAAAAATGCAAATTATAAATATATTTTTTGAAATTTGCTTAAAATATGAATTGTGCTCAGTAATTTTAAAAATTATAAATAACCCTTTATCAGAATTTTTTATTTAAAAAATTAATAGAAAAAAAAAATTTCTAACTAATTTTATATATAACAATAAAATTATCTGAATTGTTAATTAAAATATTTCTAACATTTTTAAAAAATATTAATTGACTTTATAATTTATTGATAAAAATGTCCATTTGTTAAAAATTTCAAAAGATAATATATAATTCTTAAAAGGGATTTTTATTGATAAATTCATCTTAGAGTTGTTATAACCCATTAAGTTCACAAATGAATAATATAACCTGATTGGTCCCATATACTTTTCTTTTTATTCCATAAAGTCCATTTTTCTAATTTTATATTTTTACCTGGACTATTATGCCCTTATATATATATACTGTGTTAATACATAACACGTTCCCTGTGATTTCGTGGATTCGGTTTTGGCAGTTTCTATCATTCTAATTCAAATGGATACGTTTCTATCTTACATGCTCGTTCTGAGGCTTTGATGTGCTAGGGTTTCATTGTTGCTGTTGTAGTCTGGTTCAGTGATTTTCAAGTGAAGACGACGAATTTGAAGGTGTTCGGTTCTCAGATTTTCTGGAGTATAACTACTTCAAAGCAGTTGTTCTCGAGTTTCTGGACGATTGTAGGATTGCATGATTAAGGTTAGTATCATTTTGGTTATAAATACATGTTCACTTTATGTTTTGATTTGTATGATGGATCAGATGCTCTGTTTTTTGATTGATATGGATCGGATGCTCTATTTTTTCAATTATATGCGTCATACATGATATAATTCAGAGTATATGGATCAATGTGAATGTTTACATCGTGGTCCTGTGGAGGGGAGGTCATCAGATTAGTGATGAATGTGGATCTTCTATAATTCAGAGTATGTGGAACAATGTGAATGTTTACATCGTGTTAGTATTATGTGAAGAATGTGGACGTTTGCATTTTACTTTGATGTTTGCTTAATGAAGCTCTGTGTGAGTGATATAATTCAGAGTATATGAATCAATGTGAATGTTTACTTCGTGGTCCTGTGGAGGGGAGGTCATCAGATTTGTGATGAATGTGGATCGTCTATAATTCACAGTATGTGGAACAATATGAATGTTTACATCGTGTTAGTATTATGTGAAGAATGTGAATGTTTGCATTTTACTTTGATGTTTGCTTAATGAGGCTCTGTGTGGGTGATATAATTCGGAGTATATGTGCCAATGTAAATGTTTACATCGTGTTAATATTAATGAAAGAATGTGGATGTTCTCACTTTATTTTGATGTTTGCTTAATGAGGCTCTGTGTGGGTGATATAATTCAGAGGATATGTATCAATGTGAATATTCACATCTTATTAATGTGAATTATGGATTTAACACTTGAACTGTACACGTAGTCATCTAATTTTTGCACAATGTGAATTTTCATATCGGTTTGGATTATTGTTGATTGTTGTATTGTTGTGTTTTTACAAGAGATGGATACCTTTATGATGTTGGTGTGTACATATGGTTGTAGTATAACTGTAATAAATGTTGCCTGCGCATTTTGTTATTCGCGTTTGGTGGACTATTTGTATGAAAAATTGGGGGAGTTGTCTACTGGTTCTATTTCACTGTTTTGTCGGTTACCTGGGATTAATAGGTGTGATTTGGACAATGAGAAAGAATTTCAGAACATGTTACTGCTTGCTAAATCAATGGGGGTACAACATGTAAAAGTTGTGATTGAGTTGAAAAGTGATATTGGTCAGTCAAGTAGCTCGGGATTGTTGCGTGCGGGGGTTGAGGAAGATATTGATGCACTTCGGAGATTTTGCCACCATAAGGAGAAGGTGTTGTTGTCAGCCCCTTGGGCAAGTGGTATTTCGCATGTGGGATAATGGTTTGTTGGAGGTGCACAAGAATTTCGTGATGTTTTATGTAAGTATGCCATCCAATGTGGGTTTCAATTTACGTATTTCAAGAACGAGACAACAAGAGTTACTGTTGTGTGTGCGATGCGTGAGGAGATAGGCTGCTTGTGAGCTATACATTATAGAGCACAACGAGCAAATGGTTTTTTCTACATCAAGAGGTTTAGTGATGTGCATAGTTGTGGTACAGATGTTCGAACATCGAAGAATCCGCGAGTTAGTTCGGATTTGGTGTCGAGTACTATATCTGAAATTGTGAGGGACAAGCCGTTGACTCGGCCGTGTAAGGTGGTGACTATTTTGAAGAGGGATTATGGGCTAGATGTGAGTTACAATGTCGTATGGTTGGGTGTGGAGAAAGTAAAGACTGGTATTCATAGAGATCACTCATTATCGTTTGACCAGCTGCGGTGGTATTCGGATGTTGTGATGCGGTACAATCCGAGGAGTTATGTCAATATTGACTATGATGCGAGTAGTCAACAGTTTTGTCGTTTCTTTGTGTCATTCGCTGCGTGTATTTCTGTGTTCAATTCTTGTCGGCCTTTATTATTCCTGGATGGAACATTCCTCAAATGAAAGTACAAAGGTCAGCTACTTGCGGCAACGGCGAAAGACGGAAACAATGGTTAGTATTTTTTTTAGTTGTCTATTCATGTCAATATTCACTCTGAGCAGCATAGTCTAGACAAATGAGTGATTGAGAAATTATAAGTAATGTGAACATTGACATTAGTATGCACTGATGTGAATGTTCACATCTGTGTCTGCTAATGACAGTAATGTGAACATTTACTTTATTATACACTGATATGAATGTTCACATCAGTGTATACTAATGTCAGTTGATCCATTAATGAACAGTACTGTGAATGTTCACATTATCAATGACTCAACAATCAACAATGAATTATTAATGGTCGTTAATGTGAATGTTCACATCGTTGATGTTTACGAACCCGAATCCAAAAATAACAATAGTAATAGGACAATGTAGATATAAACATTCACATGACCTGTTTCGTTTATACTATTTTCTATTCACTTTGGAATATTGTGAACAGTTGTGTATTGGTGTTGTGTTATAGGTTTGTTTCCTGTTACATTTGCGATTGTTGATTCAAAGACCACGACCAATTGGTCGTGGTTCTTGCATGAACTTGGGAAGGTTGTTGATGGTAAGCGCCAGATTACTTTTATTTCGGATCGTAATCTTAGTCTGTTGGAAGCTATGCCAAAGGTGTTCCCATCGGCTCATCACGGTTATTGCTTACAATACTTGAAGAGCAATTTAAGAGACCGAATGAAAGGAATTGATAATGGATTCAGGGATCACCTAATAAGTAGTTTGGGTGACTGTGCTTACGAGCCAACTGTCGTGGGGTTCCATGAAAAGCTTGCAAAATTAAAAGAGGAGGGTAAACAACGAGCTCATAATTTTTTCAAGGACTTGGCACCTGAGCACTGGGCAAATTCATACTTCAGGTAATAATAGTTTCCTAAGGTGTTCCATTTGTCAAGTTTAGAATGGTAGCGATGTGAATTTTCAGTTTAGAATGGTAACAATCTTCCAATTGTGTTTCATGTTCAATGTAAATGATGTGAATGTTCACATCTGCTAATGATGACTGATGTGAATGTTCACATTTGTTAATTTGTCAAACAGTCATGCAATGTATTACAGATTTGAATGTTGACACCTGTCATATTTTGTTGTTGTTAACATTCACATATGTCTATCATTTAAGTTGACAACATAATAAGCATATAATGTTCACTGCGAATGATGTTAATGTTCACATCTATCAACGTGAATGTTCAGACCTGTTAAATCGCGTATTGTACAATGTTTGTGATATTGTGCAGGGGCATGCGTTATGTGGAGATGACATCCAATGCGACAGAGTCATTTAATAACTGGATTAAAGAAGCACGTAATCTTCCTATCACTCAAATGGTGGACACAATTCGTACTCAATTGATACGGAAAATGTCTGCACGGCGTGACCAAGCAAACAAATAGAATGAGCTTATTTGTCCTACATTCGAAACAAGGCTTATGGATCCGTTCAATAACAGCAGGTCTTGGCAAGTTAGCAAAACCAATGAGGATGTGTTTGAAGTTCATTCGATACCATCTGTTACAGTTGATGTTGCGAGGCGTACATGTTCTTGCTTCAAATGGCAAATCAACGGATTCCCATGTGACCATGCTGTTATTGTTATTTAGAAGAGCCGCTACAATCTCAATGATTGTGTAGAACATTACTTTCATGTAGAGACATATCGTGCAGCCTATTCGGGTGCCATATTCCCTATACCATCAGTGGAGAAGCCGCCTTTTGATCCCACGGACTTCACTATATACCTGCCAACTGTGAAAAGACCACCTGGAAGGCCGAAAAAGAATAGGATCCCATCAAGGGGTAAGAAACTGAAGCAAATAAGGTGCGGTAGATGTGATAAGTTGGGGAACCATAATCGGAAATCATGTACGGAGCCGATATAGGATGTACATTTTTCATTTCAACATTGTGTTTTATATTGGATTCTTATATTCAATTTTGAAATAAGATTGTGTTGTGTTGGCAAACATTGTGTTGCAATAATATTACGTTGCGTTGGCAAACATAATAATGCATTAGTATTTGATTTGTGTTTTATTTTTGATTTTTTAAGGTACCAATCTGACATTTATGTTGTTGTGTTTTGGATGAATGCATGATGTTAACATTCACACTTGTGTAATATAATCACATTATGTGAATAATTGCACATGGGTTGAACTTTTAAATATTTCTGTGGTGTAAATGTTCACATTCTTGTTACTGTTAACAACATCAAAGTAGATGACATGAACGTTTACATCAATGTAACCATTCACATCATCAACTCATAAGATGTGAATATTCATGACATTGTTGCTGCCATTCAAATAATCAGAAGTTATGATGTGAATATTCACATCATCAAATTATTAGATGTGAATATTGACTTGTGTTAAGAAATATCATATTCACACCAGTCATATTGTGTTACATGAACACTTTAAGCAATATTCACATCCATGCAGTATGATTTAAAACATAAGAAAGTGTATGATCATTCTGTGATGTGAACATTCACATCATGTCATGTGTCAAAAAAAGAAAAAGAAAACACAATTTCAACGTGCATGACCAACGCAAAATAGGCCTGAAAATGCATATACATATATTGACTGAAAAATATCTGTACAAGCAGTGACATAGACTTGATTTACAATTAAGCTAGTCTGCTTCAATATGTAAAATCTATTGACACTAAATTGTCTTAAATGTGGATAACAGATTTGGGTAACAGTGATAGGTGGACACCCCCCACCTATAGGTTTTCACATTGCACTGTCTTTCTGTGGTTCTGAAAAAGGTGTACTAATGAGTCTCTTATTTAACACCATTCAAAGCGATCTAGGCTGGCAAAAATGTCTTCACGGTATACATACGCCCTCATGATGTAACAAACTGCAAGCCCGCAATCCACCCTGAAAATGCAAATTTCTTGTTAGATTTTGAAATTTAGGTGGGTAATGGTTGTAGAACATGTGTACAAATCGATTTTAGGCTTACGAATATGATGCTTGCTGAGGACAGATGTCTACTGATATGATTGGTTGCGAAGTATTTTGGCTTGATAATTTGGTCCATAATGGTGATGATGGTCCAATGTTGTGCACCAAAGCCTTGATGTAGTCCCTCAGCCAACAATGAAATTTCATATTAGGCACCAACCAACATAGTACATACGTCTAAGTTCAAATATTACACATCATGACAAGTATTATATGTGTCAGCCACTTACCACTATTTGTGCTTTGTCAATATGTGGGTCATGTATGCCTTCTCTTGGGCGCAGCGAGTTATAATGTGTCACGACCCAAACCCGCCCCTATAGGTTTAGCACCGTAACCGGCCAGTAATCCTAGATTACCGAAGGCCTGCTTAACAGTAATACAATAACACAGAGTACAGGGGCTTGGCGGAAGCCAATACAGTAAATAAACAATGTCCAATGAGCTGTGACAGTCTGTATGCAAAAAGACTTTTCATACGTTATGCAGTCGGTGACAAAACAGTATGTACATTATATACAACCATTCAGGGCAGGGACTAAAACCCTATTAAAACAGTACAGTATAGTATATACAGTAATACAATATGGTACAGAGATAGACGGGGAAATAAAAACACCCCTAAGCCAAAGCTTGAACAGGCTTAAAACCTCGCAGTGAGACACAAAGGTTGGCTTGACAAAACTGGAGTTAACCCCGACGCTTCTAGCATTGGTCCGGTGCCTGTACACCTACATATATATATGAGCAGTGAGCTAAAGCCCAGTGAATAACATAATGCGTAAAGAGGTTAGAATGAATGTCCTTACAGTAATGAAAACAGTTCATTAAATCAGTATATCAGTTGTTCAGTACAGTAAACAGTCATATGTGGTACATCCATTAGCATAACAGTAACAGTAGGTCTTAAAAGACCGAACAATAAATGATGGCCATCAATCAGTAAACAGTAGTGATTCCACGAGGGAACCGACAGAGATCTCTGTAACAGTAACAGTAAATAGTGGGTGCTAAGGATGCCACAGTACAGTTCAGAATATAGGACATACATTCATTCAGTAAACAATATCAGTTCAGTAAACAGTTCAGTTCAGTGTTCAGAAAATAATCATTTTGAACATATCTTTACACAATTGTTACTCACAGAGTTCTGGGCTACAGTAAGCTAGAGCGTCTCCTCGGAATGCCAACCCTATACAGTTAACAGATTGAACACACACTAAGTTACATAGTTGGGAAAGTAATAACTTAATCCCTAAATTGCCTCGGTGTGGTTCTACATCTATATCCTCATTAAGATGCCTTAAACTAGGCCTAAGAATGCCTAAGATGGGATGAGGATGCAAAGATGCACTTAGAAAACATTTTCAGAATTTTTCAGAAAATAAAGGTTTCGCTCGAGCGTGGCTTTATTCGCTCGAGCGAGCTTGTCAAAACAGTATGGTCGCTCGAGCGTGGACTTCCCCGCTCGAGCGGTCTGCAAAAATGCAAAAAGTGCTGGATGTTGGAAAACTCCGCTCGACGCTCGCTCAACGCTCGCTCGAGCGTAGGTTCTCTCGCTCGAGCGTGCGTCTGCGTGCACCAAGATTCTGAGAGCTTGAAATTTACGCTCGAGCCACCATCTCTTCGCTCGAGCGGCGCTCAGAGTAAACGGTGGTCGCTCGAGCGTAGAATCCTTCGCTCAAGCGTAGAAGCCAAATTCTGGAATTTCCAGATTTGCCTCCCAAGCTCAAACCAAGCATTCCTTAGCTCAAAACTCGACCTCTTGGGCCCAATTTCTGGAAAACACATTTAAACTCAATATACAACAAGTTTCAAAGCTTAATTTGTGAAATCAAAGCCCAATGGTGAGTCAATTAAATCCAACTTTCAAACCCATTATCAAGAACATGAAGAACATGCAAACATGCATGAATTCAAATCATTTCAAAGCTTCAATTTGATGCTCTAGTGAGCCAAAACTTTCAAAAACATGGTCTATTGTAAGAACATGAACATGCATGTACAATTTCATGAAGAACAACATCAAAACTCAATGATGTAAACATGCATGCATGAATTAAGCTATAATTTAACAATCTAAGACTAAATCATGTCTTAGTTCTTCAATTTGATATGAAACATGCAAGAATCACTTAAATTTATGAACAAAAGGGGTAGTTACTCTACCTTAAGTCTTGAATGCAAGATGAACAAGCTCAACTATGCAATCTATACTTCAAATCTTTCAATTTCAAGCCAATCTTCAAATTTGAATTCAATTCTCTCACTCTCTCACTCTTGGTCGGCAATAACAAGAAAAGAGCTGAGCAAAGTGTGTGCCTAAGTGTATAATAAGGCTCAAATATTGATCACATAGTGGGCCACTCACAATGGCATTAAGGTAAATATGGCAACTTATGTGTTTTTCATTATTTAATCTAGTTTAATCATACAAAATCAATTTTCAATTAAATACACCATAAAATCATATAAATTCTAACGATCCTAAATCATCAATTAATTTCCGGTTCGGCCGCCGATAAGGCCTTCAATTAGCAGTTAAAGCATAAAACATGAACAGGTAATCAAACAGTCAAACAGATAGGAATGCAATTCAAACAGATACAGTCAATCAATCAGTTCCAGATTTCAGTCAGTTAGTTCGGTATTTCAGTCAGTTCAATTATCAGTCACAATCAGTCGCAGTTTAGCCATAGTCGGTAATTAATCGGTAATTAATCGGTAATCAGTGTGAGGGTCATTACATAATGCCTCCATACATTCTCTTTCACGTCGTACACAACAATTGTCCAGTGGAAGTTGTCGTGTATTGGGAAGATTAAGAATCTCTGGCCTTGATACTCCTTGATGTGTACATCAATCAGTTTATTTCTCTTATGGGGGGTACTCTTGCATGATTTTCTGCACACAAAGGGCATACAATGATGTACCAAGTATTTATATCAATGTTCGATGTGAATGATGTGAATGTTCACATCTGCTAATGGTGAGTGATGTGAATGATGTGAATGTTCACATCTATTAATGATTAGTGATGTGAATGATGTGAATGTTTACATCTATTAATTTGTGAAACAATCATGCAATGTATTACAGATGTGAATGTTCACACCTGTTATATTATGTTGTTATTAGCATTCACATCTGTGTATCATTTAAGTTGACAACATAATAAGCATATAATGTTCATTGCGAATGATGTTAATGTTCACATCTGTCAATGTGAATCTTCTCATCTGTCATTTTATGTTGTTATTAACATTCGCATCTACCTATCATTTAAGTTAACAATATAAGCATATAATGCTGAGATGAACGTTCACATCTATTGAAACATAAACAAACCAAAAGTCTAGTGGTTACCAAACATGTGCTTGTAAAGATGAATGTTGAATCCTCCAAACTTGGGTTGACTAGCCCTTGCAATTCAAGTATAATTTCACCATAGGTATCTATCACCTGCAGAAACAGAGGGGTGGCAGTACATTATTTGCAGTGTCTTTACAGTGTCAGTGTGTGTGTGTGTGTGTGTGTTTTGTACACATTTACAGTTGCCATACGTTGTTGGTTATTGATTCTTCCTTGATGATGTGTATGATGTCATCAAAATACACATCTTTAGTCTTTGAGTCCCCTCACCACACTAGCAACATGTGCATTGTGATTACAGAAAACGTTAATGTCAACATTGCACATTTATGAAATGATCTAATTTATTAAGTATGTATGTGAATTGAACATGAGCAAAAAAAAAATTCAGTTAAGGATATGTAAGATCACTTACTCATCACCGCCGTTCTTGTGCAAATTTTGGACCTTCTGCTTGTTGAGTTTGCTCATGTTAGCCCAAACCTTCAGTTTGTTGTTCAAGGTTAACTTCTTGTATTTTGTTGACTGCTTTTTTTGTGGATGCTTGTATAAATCTTGTGCAATTTGGACTGCATGGGATTGCTCTTCGGCTCCCTCTTTCCCTTTCTTTTGACCAAGCAAGTTGGGGTATTCAAACTCATCCAACCGGTGCTCTTTCCTTACCTTCTGCTTTATGCGCTTTACCCTCGATGGTGGGCTGATAATGTGTTCCAATGCTGCAGTGAGATGCTTTTTAAGGCTGTCATGAGCCTTTTGTGCTTCAACTTGAGTGATAATGTGGACGGACTGATCGTCAAAAAGGTCTTGAAGAATTGTTTTTTCACATTCCAAGTTGATGACCAACTTTGTCAGCCGCTGAATTTCTATATCTTTCCACTCCATGCAATTCTTCATGTCCATGTCCATATTGGATGGGCCCGATTGGTCAAATAGTTTGGCTTCAAGGGCAGCAATCACCCTTGCCCTCAACTCCCATGATTCTTCCAACTGTTTGTATTTCGCTTCCCATTGTCGTACAAGACCCCAAGCTTTTTGGTTTTCTTTTATAAGTACATCCACAATGTCCGGCTCAGTTGGTTGTGCTATAATAATACCTCTCTCAGCATTGGGGGTGTTAAAGCTAGGGTTGATATCATGTCCAACATCATTCAGGTCCATTACATCGACAGAAAATCCATCCATGTCGTCACTGCGTTGACTGTCTTTGTTTTCATCATCATTGCTTTCATCTTTCTTTGCTGGTGCACTTGACAAAATCTCAGGTTTGGGCTCCACATTCAATTTTGTATGATGATACATCTTCGCTTCAGTTGGGGATGCCATTAGCTCACCGTCATATACCTGCAGTTGGAGACATTTTGTTAGTTAGATAGTTCCTTGTCTCACTATGTGAATGGGCACAATATTTTTTGTTGTACTTCTACCTCATTTAAACCAAGCTTAGCCAAAGATATGGACTTCATGTTGCTATGTAAGGCTGTGAGGTCCCACTTGACACATCGCGGAATGGTATTGGGGTTGCCGGGTTGTAAGATTGTTGTATGCTCACACAACCAGTACTGAAACAAATAACAAATATCAGTAATGTGAATGTTCACATCAATTAACACTGATGTGAATGTTTACACCAGTAGCCAGTAATGTGAATGTTTACATCAATTAACACTAATGTGAATGTTTGCACCAGTGGCTAATAATGTGTGTTTATACATTACTAAACAGTAATGTAAATGTTCACATTATTGATGTCAACTTCCACACCATTGCCTAGTAATGTAAATGTTCACATCAGTAATGTGAATGTTCCAAATTTGTTTTGGTGATACCATTACATCAATCTACACTGATGTGAATGTTTACACCAGTGCCTACTAATGTGTGTTTGTACATTACTGAACAGTAATTTGAATGTTTACATCACTGATATCAACTTCCACACCATTGCCTAGTAATGTGAACATTCACATCAGTAATGTGAATGTCCAACATTTGTTTTGGTGCTAACATCACATCAATCCACACTGATGTGAATGTTTACACCAGCGTCTACTAATGTGTGTTTGTACATTACTGAACAGTAATGTGAATGTTTACATCACTGATGTCAACTTCCACACCATTGCCCAGAAATGTGAACATTCACATCAGAGTGGGCAGACCCCATAAATGTTCATATTAAACATAGAATAAGTTTTATGAGATTTACCATTAACAACATCACACATCCGATGACTCGTCCTGGTTTTTCACAGTTTTGGCCCGACGAACCCATCAGGGTTGCCGGATGCTCTCAGCCCAATCATACTCGATCATGTTGTCTAATGGGTCCATGTATGAGTAGAAAGCCCATCCAATTGTTTCTCCAGACGTAGAAAAGAATAGCTTGACGCATGCATGTATGCAAACTAATCTTGCGACCTCTTCATTGTCTTGTTTCTTTGTGCCTTTTAATGCTTCGTTCAGAATTTCTCGTATTTTGGCAGCACTTAACCGACTAACATCCTTGCACATTCGGTGTATGATGCCGGTTGTTGGTTTTGCACCATAAGAGAGGTCCATCGACTTGGTGCCGCAGTCTACCCCAAAAATCAGTGATACATCGCTTCTAAAAATCTGGATGTTCTTATCCCCAATGTAAAACCTCCCACTAAATGGCTTGAATGTCTACACTATACGTATAATGACATCATCATATTTCATGCAGTGGTTGAGGTCGACTTCATTACTGATCAAGCAATCAAATAATGGCCAAAACGGTGTTTTTCTAAGGCACTTCAATTGGCCACTTGTAAATTTTGTATCCTTTAACAGTTTGACCAATCCAGTTATATTTGATCGGTAGTTAACTTTTTTCATGTTCACTTCTTCAGGAACAGCTGTTTGATCAGGTTTGGCTTTGGCACGAGATTCCCCTCTCTTTCACTTGCCATCAAATCTATAGGAAAGACCTGGGTGTTCAAATAAGAACATATAATTGGCTGAAAAAAGAGGATGGAACCAAAAGTACCAAATAACATTCAACAATCAATAATGACAGTAATGTGAACATTCACATCATTGTACACTGATATAAATGTTCATATCAGTGTATACTAATGTTAGTTTACCCAGTATAGTAATGTCAATGTTCACATCATCTATGTTTGTAAAATCAATTCCGAAAACAACAACAGTTATAGGGTAATGTAAATGTTTACATGGGTGATCACATTATATTATAATTGTCTAAAAATCAAAGAGTGGAATCAACAACACCAAACAACACCCAACAACACAAACAAGTTTGAGTTTGATGTCACAATGTGAAAATTTACATCATATTCCATCACATTGTTGAGTGAAGTTTTGGAGTTCTATAGACATCAACAATCAACAATATCAACAGTGACAGTAATGTGAACATTCACATCATTATACACTGATGTAAATGTTCACATCAGTGTCTACTAATGTAAGTTTATCCAGTAATGAACACTAATGTGAATTTACACATCATCTATGTTTACAAAATAAATTCTGAAAACATCTATGTTTACAAATTCAAATCCGAAAACAACAACATTTATAGGGCAATGTAAATGTATACATCGGTGATCACATTATGATTGAAAAGCAGAAGGTGGAATGGTATTACTTACTTTTGTTCCTTATGGTGGGTGGGTATGGACCACACTTAGTGGATGAAATAAACTCAATCCAACGACAGGAATTTTTGAACGACGAAACACCCTCCTTCCAATCTGAACCTTCGCAGCAATGAGATGAAGAGGAATCTAGGGTCGACGGTGGACGGTGGACGACGACGACGTTGGTGAGGCGATGTGAATCTAGGGTTACTGGAGGCGATGTGAATCTGGTTTCGTGGATTCAGTTTTTGTTTTAGAAATTTTGTGGATTGAATAGTTAAAATGGGAATGGGTTTTGCAGAATCGATTACACGCGGGAGAGGCGGAGAAGGGTTATTTCATCCTTTTACAATTAATGGACCTAATGGAATATTCAGAAATAGTTTGAATTTTATGGAATACAACAATTATAAATAGGATTTATCCAAAAAGAGTCATTTTTAAAATTATAAAAACAAATTTAAAATATGTATTTATAATTTCAGTGGTGATTGGCACCCCCTCAAATCACCACCCCCACCACCCCCCATTTGACACGTGGCGGGTAGTGATTGGAGGAAAAAGAAAAAAAAAAGAGAAAAGAAGAAAAAGGTGACCAATCAAATCAAGAGGGGGTTCAAAGGGGGTCCTAAAAAGGAGTCCTGCACATTATTCTTATAATTTATCAAAAAATTATTTCAAACGAGGCCTAAGTTGTTTCAAATGGCCGTGGCCGCTTTTCCAAGTCTACAAATCCATGGCTGTGATTTACTTGTCATCTTTCTTAAATGACGGTCAGTTCATTCTATATCCTTCACTCATTTTGACTTTGACACGTGCTTGCACACTGTTGCGTAACACAACAAAAAAAGGAGGTAAATCACAATCCCGCACGCAATGACGTGAACATACTTATTTTCCCTCACCTTCCCTGCAATTTTCTTTCGCGAGAAAATACAGAACCGAAGACACGCCACTCCCCCCGAACTGTTCCCAAAGTATGAAGCAGTCCGAGGGTATGCAAAACTCTCTCCCAGACGATATTGCCCTCAAAATCGCCTCTTCTCTTCAGGTTTCTTCCCTGCAAATTGTTTTTTTTGTATTTATATATATATATATATTTTTTTTATTGTAATTTGAATGTGATGATTTTTTTCTTTTTCGTTTTCCTTTTTGAATTTGAAGCTATCGGATGTGTGTTCGTTGGGTAGTTGCTCGTGGTTTTGGCGCGAGCTGTGTGGGTCGGATTGTGTGTGGGAGTCTCTGTACAGAGACAGATGGCCAGCCCTTGATTTGGGCAGAGACTCTTCTTCAGCTCCACAGATCAAAACCCATCAGCTTGACCCACAAATTCAGTCCTCCTCCATGGTTCTCTCTCTCTCTCTCATGTTCAGTTCATTATCTTGTTTGCTCTTTTTTTTCTTTTTTTCTTTTTTTTTTTTTTTTTTGGGTTCAGTTTCTTGTTTCAATTATTTGATTTTGGGAATTTTGTGTTATGTGCTTGAATGAAGTGATTATCAATAGTGCAACATAATTTAATTTATTTTGGTTTATTACTCTGTTTATTGTTTTTTAGCTGGGTTTGAACTTTGAAGTCTTTATGAGGACTATACCTTTGCAATCAAATGAAATAATTAGATACTTGTTATTCAAAATATGAAGTGGGCAATTTTAGAATCAGCTCGATCACGAATTTAATAAATGGATGCATAATGCATTTGGTTGCTAAGCGAAACAACTAAAAGATGTACAAAATTTAAAATTTTCCATGAAAATTAATCTTCTAAAATATAGGATTGTGTACTCTGAAATTGAGAGATTCATTTATTATTATTTTTTGAATGCCTATAAGAAGCTTGATTTGGCTTATTTTTAAGCCAATTTTGACTTTTAAAAAAACAAAATATTTTTTTTTGAAATAATTCGAACAAGTAAACATGCCCTTAATTTTAAAAACCTGTCAAATTCCAGTTATGGTAATTGGACTTTAAATGTTATATTCCCTTTTATGTCCCAACTTGCTGATCTCATGTTTTTTTTACTTTCTTGTTACAATGGTTTGAGTTTTGTGTGTAAAAACTATAGGGATGGAGGGGCTTTTACATCAACAAGCACAATGAGATGGCTAGCAGAGCAACTGTTGTGGTGGATTTTTTAAAACAATATTCGTCCACTGAATCCATTGAGGTTGGACACTACCTGGCAGCAATTGACGAGCTGTGCTCAATGCAGTGTGGATTTAAAGATGTGCAGATGTTCTTTTTCAAACCAAAGCTCAATGTGCTGCTTAATTTGGTTGGACTGCACTACTGCATTAGTTGTCTTGGCATTCCGGTAGTTACTTCTGTTGCCAAGCTAATTTCCTTGTTCAATACTCTTTGTTCTGTTCACTATCAGGATACAATATGCACATTTTCCTGAATGTGAATTTCCCTACCCTTGATTTTACTTAGTTCTCTTAGTCTTTAGTTCCATAGACTGTGACCTACAATGTTTTGTTAAACTAAAGCAAAGATTAATAGGTACTTGAGTTTCTTTTAGTTGAAGAACAAGTGTGTTGCAGTAGGCCATAGATATAATTATTGGGATTGAAGCTTCATATCTGTGGTATGTGGTATGTGCGTTTTACCGATATTTAAAACCCTTGCAGCCGTCAGCTCTTCTTTACTGTGTTTGCTTGTACCCCCCTACTTTCAATAGACAAAACAAGGGGAAAAAGTAGTTTTTATGTGCCAGACTTGGCATGTTATATTGTTGTTGCAACTTGCAAATATATAAACTCTTTTTTGGTGGGGTTTTACAACATCTTCTCTCTTTCATGAGGAGGCTTGAAAAATGCAGCTTTAACTGGGTGGTATTTTGCATCTAAATTTGGGGTATGGAGTTCAATGATTGAAATTAGTGGACTTTTGATATTGACAATCATGCTCTGAAACAAGCTGATTTGCTCAATTAACATGATCAATGTGTGGCCAGATGTGAGAAGCTAGATTGTATTAACCAAGGGGCTCTAGCCTAGTTGGTTAACCCTTTGGCCTCCAAGTTTCTCCTAAGGGGGAGGTCTTGTGTTCCACTCTTAAGAGTAAAATGGGAGGCCAAGATTTTCTTGCAAGGTATATGGGTGTAAGTTTCAACTCCCCAATGTGCAAATCTAACAACTAACTACAAACTTTCGCCGTTCAAAAAAAAAAAGAAGCTAGATTGTATTGGTTTTGGATGAGCTACATGTTCCGTTAATAGCCAAATCACATCTAATAACTTAAGCTGTTAGAGAGAAATGTAAGTAAATTTACATCCCCAACATGACTCCACACGTGTGGCTAGGCTTGTCATTGTGATCCTCAACACACTGTCGCTCTAATACCATGTTAAAATCCTGACTTCTTGTGGGCTGTTTGAGAATTTCATATGTTTATTTATTTATTTATTTATTTTAAATGTTTTAATGTCATTGCTTGCAGGCTGAGTATATTGTGGAAGTACTTAATAAATGCAAAATTTCAGAAAGGGAAGTGTGCGTTCGGTGGTGGAAGCTTGGCAGGTGGTTTTATGGTTTCCGCCTGCGGGACGAGTCTCATTCTCGCACGTTCTCCTTGGGCAGTCTTGCCATGGCCAAAGAGGACGAAGTTCTTGGAGTGCTTCACCGAGGTGCCATTCATGAGGTGTTTCGTGTGCAGATTTCTGTTGCTAAACCTATATGTGCTTCTTGGTCTTTCCAATCCTCACCGACTCAAAATTAGGGAAAGTTTCCACTGTGCAATGCTGCACATATTTCACCCAAGTTATAGTTTAACAATGTTTGTATATATATATTTGAAGAGGGAATTGGTTTTCAAAGAGAGAATTGAACCTTAACCCCTCTAGGCTTGTGTGTATTGATGCCTATATGTATATGTGTACATAGTCCATTTGTAGATTCTCACTCACTTTGATTGATGTTCTATTTATTGGTGGAAGCCTTGGTTCTTTTGGTCTTATGTGTTGAAGGCTTAATGGTGGCTAGCAAAATTCCAGTTCCTCCTAGATGAGTGCTTTACATTAATTAGTTTGTCAATGAAACCCTATTCCTCTACGTGTATACATGGGTCCAATTGTTATGGGGTTCAGTCATATCACCTCCATGTGACTTGCATCCACATGTAAGCATTGTGAAGTGACACCTAGACCAATGAGGTTTGCCACTTGCTACTGGATCATAGAATCATGCTATGCCATACATATGTGGTGTTTTAGCCTCAAATCAAAGCATTCGGATTGTAATCTCTAAGGAATGTCTTTGGGCGTGTTCAACCTCTCTTCTTTAGTTGAGCAAACTATCCACTCAATCATGCATGTTCACTTCCACCCGTGATAAAGTATGCTTGGGGGTTCCTAGGTTTGGCTGACCCTCTCTTATGCCTTGTTGGCCCTTTGCACCTTGATGCTTCTAAGCCAGCCTAGGTCGAGAGAAGGATCAAGTGTCCACCTTAGGTTGGTGTCATGGTTACAAGGCATCTGAGCTCTACCTTGTGACCCTGATGCCAGATCCTTGAGGTCATATAGCTTAGTAGCTGGAGTTTTATTAAAGTACCCATCTCATCATCCCTTGGACTTGTACCTTGGTCAGTCTTAAAGAGCAAGATCTACAAATGCTCAACCACCTCTACAACCCCTATGGCTTTTAAGGATTTTGATGCCATAGTTGTTTTAGCTACAAATTGTTAGGCCAAACAGAAGGAACCACCAATTCCATGTACCTACTTGGGTGTCTGTAGCTTGACGTTCCTAGGTTTTCCCGACCTTGTATCTAAACAATAATCTCTTTGGATCCAAATGCTTCCTATTGATAGTCGTCAAGCTGGGATTTAGACCCTCAATATTTTAGAAAAATGAGATATCAACAATAGTGAAATCGATAGCTTTCACAAGTAGAAGGACAGGGAAGCTAAACTTATAATGCCAGTATGGAAAGTTGGGATCAGAATGTTGAACTGAAAGTAGAAGAAAACAATAAAAGGAAGAGAGAGCATGCTGAGGATTAGCATTTCAAAATTAGTTTTTTTTTTTTTTTTTTTTAATTTTATTTTTATCCAGTTTATAGTTTCAGGTTATTTATCCTCTTAATGGACCAAAATGTTTCATCTTCTTCGTAATCATCATTACCATTGGAATGTCATGCCATTAGGATTAAAGATAGTTTTCTCGTAAGGATATACTCGTCCACATTTTTGGGTAATTAGGCTAGCTCAGAAACTCTTATAGATGCCTCACTCTTCACCCCAGTCTCGCTCCAGCTTCGTGCATCTATGGGCTAGCTCTTACCTAGGTAGTTGCTTCAACAATTGTAGATCAGTCAAGGCACGGACGTGAAATTGAAAGCACTTATCTAGCACTCCAATTACAGAGTTTCCAATAAAAGAAGAAAATGACTTTCATTACTGGTTTTTTTTTTCTTTTTTTTGACTTTTAAAATGACTTTCATTACTGTGATTCATTCATTCTTTGCTTCTTTGGCTGTTTGCAACGCAATATGGGAAACCAAATATAGAAAACCGTTTCATACAGAAAATGTTTTTCGCCAAAACCA
This sequence comes from Camellia japonica, assembly GCA_030407325.1. NCBI lineage: Eukaryota > Viridiplantae > Streptophyta > Magnoliopsida > Ericales > Theaceae > Camellia > Camellia japonica. The sequence continues at coordinate 8,897,674 of JAPPVO010000036.1, forward strand.
ACAAAGCGTTATTCTATGACATGTTATATCATAACAAGCTATGTGAACATACCATAGTAAACTAAAGAAAGAGAAAATGAAAAACATGAGTTGCAGAGATAAATCTCTCAACAGCAACGGTATACGAACACGGCTCGTTGCCTTGGAGGTGGCATGCACATAATCACCAGGATGAGTATGAGAACAATCAACATAAGAGTTGGCTTGATATCTGGAGCTTCGTCTTCACCTTCTGCCATGATCAACACTTCTTGCTCAAGCTTTCTTCTTCTTCTGTTTGTTTCTCTGTAAACTGTGAGCAACAGAATGACATATAAAGGAAGTTTAGGAGGTAGTTTTGGGGATAGTGTGGATCTGATAATTAAGAGAATTGAGTATAATTTTTATTATTATTATTTTTATTCGTTGAATTTGGATTTGAAGTATATTTTTATTCTATTTCTATATTCTTTCTAGATTTGATGCTTTTGCTTGTTCTTGTACTCTGCCCAGAATAAAATGTGAAGTTGTGGTTAACAACCAAGTTGACTTGTTAATTATTTAGTGCCTGAGTTGGGAGGGTACATTGAATTTGCATTTAGTTTCTTTGAATATTTGATTTATGTCACTCGTGATGATGACATGATGGAAACAGTGGGTGATGCTATTGATAGCAACAATGCAGAAGGTAAACTAAATAAATGAATAAAAAGTCATAAACCCTAACATCATATGGTTTCCCTTCACTGGTTATGAACTAGTAAATTTAAGTGATAATGTGTTTATAAACATTTAAGCTTCGTATTGCACAAAATTATATAGGCTTTCTCAGTGTAGGATGTGGGTCGGTGGCTTCCTCACCTAGGTACATGCGCAAAACTTTGAAATGGTCTAACAAGTTGATTTCAATTCTAATATTGATAAATTTTAGGGGTTGTAGAGCACATAGGATTCTTATTCCCTTGTCTCAAGCCAACCTCTATTTTACCCAATGACTCTCTCTAGCTCTTACCATACGATAAAGAGGTATTTTAAGCCAATGACCCAAGAACCTCTATACTACACACACTAGCTATAAAATAAGTTTCTCTAACTCTGATTGTATGCTACACAAGAAGTCTGTCTAGCAATGACCGTATGATAAAGAGATAATTTGGGATGACAAAAAAAGCACCTCTCCTATAAAATGCGTCTCTCTAGATTTGATCATATGGTAAATAGAGAGTTTAAGGCAATGAGACAGGAAAGATGATGACACAGAATCTGATCTCGTGATAGAAACCAGTAATGCATATTACAGATCCATCCATTTTTGGGTCTAATAGATTTGATACTACATTGGAGCTATAATTTGCATTCCACAGGGTTTTATTCCCCACCATAAACCAAACAAAAGCTAAAACTAGACTTGCATCATCTTCTACAACCCATTTAAACAAAAGCAATTTTCATCATTTTTCATCTCCAAAGTCAAGATACACAACCACAGTGCATAAGACCATAATTTATTACAAACAATTTTGCATCTCCCAAGTCCAAACAGGCTGTGCCCCAGTTGATTACTAGAATCGTCCCCTCCATCTTATCCCATCCAACACACTGTTTACATGTTCCAATCAGTAAACATAATTTAAAATGCATCAAATGTCCAACACTCTGTTTACATGTTCCAATCAGTAAACATAATTTAAAATGAATCAAATGTGCACCAACGTATTATTTTTGTTATTATCTACTTATGATCGATTCACTTGTGTAAGTGCTGAGATTTTGTACTGCACCAAATGCCCATCAAAAAATCAACAAAGAGACAAATCTACAGTGACCAACTTCATCTGCCTGTAAATCTTTACCCTTCCACCTGAATGCAATTAAATTCCACTAAACCGAATCGGCAATTATAATGATACTCCAAGGAACTGAGCAAAGCTCGGGTATTTTGGCTCCCATCTTAATTCCTCGCGAGTTTTCATGTTGTTTAGTTTCTTCCCAAGAGGATCACTAGTGCCTGCAGAATAAATAAGTGGTTATACTGACGCAGATTTCTATTACATTGAGCATGATCAGTGGGATCGGTTATATATTTAACACAACATTAGTCTCTACATAGAGCCTATAGGTGTCCCATGAGTAGTTATCAGAAGAACTGAGCCAAAGTCAATTCATGCGGGTGCATTAAGCCACTGGTTCCAGTTCACCAATCTGAGCAGCTGGTCAAGTCCATTTCTGATAACACTGGTCCAACAACACTCATATATTTGTTTCTATACGTTGTAAGGATCTAACCTGTAAAACTCTCAAACTTCTTGCTAAATTTCCCACTTCTATTGACCAGGTCCATTATTTGCTGCCTGCAAAGCAAATTTACAAGGTAAGAAAACTTCATCAGTCTGTTGAAAAATAATGTAAATTGCAGTTGCAGGTAGTTGTACTTGTTTGCATAGAAAGCTTTGGTAGAGAGGAGTCATTAAAGTCCCAACATTCAAATCAGAAATTAAAAGAAAAAAAACCTGGATAAAGGATGATTATCACAGCCTAGAAAAATTCGGCCCCGAAGTTTAATCTTCAAGATTGCTATTGAGAGGGAAGCTGCATCCTTTTGTGGAAATATGCAAGGCCCACCAAATTAAATGTTATCGACATCGCAAACACAAATGGTTACACATAGATTCAGTTTAGGAATTCAGGAAATATATGGAAGACTGAAGATGATGAAATAAGATCTGACCTAAAGCATAATATGAGCTCAGATTCCAATTGCATCTAAATATAATTAAGGGTAAATTACAAACACACCCTTGAGGTTTACTTAAATTACAAATTATCCCCTATAGTTCTAGAAATTACATTATGTCTCATAAGGTTTCTAATTTCATAACAAATAGGTTCTTTTATTAATAAACCATTAAGTTAATTAACAATTTTTAATAATGTTAAAATTTTATTTCAATTAATAATTCAGATAATTTTATTATTGTATAGGTGAACAGTTAGAATTTCACTTTTTTAATTAATTCTATTAAATAAAAAATTCTGACAGGGAAGCATTTGTAATTTTCCAAACCACAGGAGGCAATTCGTATTTTAAGCAAACCACAGGGGTGTATTTGTAATTTACCTTATAATTAAAAAGCATAAAAAATTGACCCACAAAAAGAAAAAGAGAGAGAGAGAGAAGAAAAAAAAAGAAAAGCATATCAAAGTGACTGCTCAAGTAACGAGATTAAATAGAATAAACCCATCAAGGTTTTTTGTTCTTTTTCTCTCCCCCTGTATTCTCATGGAGCAAGAAAAGGTGTTGTGTAATTATATTTATAATTTAATGAGAAAGAGGGGGAAGGTAACTCAGATAGAATCGCAAGGACACTAATTCATAGAAGAAAATAAAAAAACACACAAAGATAAACACTCACCTCGTAGTGTATAAGATTGAGGATGTGATCTGGACGAGTGTCAACAGTACCTTTCTCCAACCAATAAACATGTGCACCTTTATCTGCTTTGTATTGAGAGTTAAGGTGGGGTGTGCACGCTCACATATGTTGGTATGCATGTATATAACAAACTGATTCATACCATAAATCCCAAAAGTTTCACCAATAGACATATGTAAATCTATTTCATAAAGGATATGTAAAGTCCTGCTAATCTTACAACACTACCGCCAGACTCCAAGACTGCTTTTTCTGCCTTTAAAAGGACATCTGTCCTAGGGCTCCTCCCAATTGGAACTACTGGACTGTCCTGTATAGCCATGCAAAAGAATGTAAGTCAAAATTTAGTGACCTGACAAAAAACAGTAAATTCAGCAGTTCAAAATGTCCAGCAAATTATAGGTCCTTTTTTTCTGAATTAACAAGCAAAAACTATATAACAGAGCATTTTTAATATTGTTTCCCAATATATAGCTGATGTCAGATAAACTCTTAAATAAGCGGATGCTTATAGTGAATTTGAATGAATTGCCCCTCATTCTGGTGAAATTGATTCTACACCAACCAAATCACAAAGGGAAATTTTACTAATAAAAGCATATAGGGAAATTTTTGTTCCTTGCACTTTTTAACCAGGATTCACCATCCTTTCCAAAATAAGAGAATTACAAAAGCTCACAACATATAACAAGCAACAAATTAAATGCATTTGGAATCTAATTCAAGCAAATTGTCAGAATAAATTCAGATGATGTGCCTATATCTCGAACTATGCAGGGAAAGACTTTTATGATCTAAGAACACAAAACTGTTCCAAGCAGAATAACATGTCAGATGTAACACCTCATCACATGATCCATTGTCATTGCAATCATAGGGTGCAGAGCTTGAAGTAAATAGAAAAGAACCTTCCCCACTCCAGCTTGACACAGCTTCCCTAGTCATTACAAACCAATAATGTAAGTGCAGAAATCATCTGCCTTCAAAAATTGAAACAAAAACTGAATTTGAAAACAAGTTACTGCAAATGAACATAAAAAATGCAAGATAAAATAGGACACATTGACACCCTATACTTTTTTCCTGATTGTTAAAATATTGTCAACCTAACCATCTAAAACAAATTCAATCTTAGCTTTCCATGACCTATTATTACTTGGCAATTCATACTGCATCTATACCCTAATTGATCCAATTCCTGAATTCCCAACATTCTCATTCATTTTCAATTGATCACAATGAATTGAAGACATGACACGTCTAATAACAGGAAATTTTCAATGTATAGGGACCATACATGATTATAGAAATCATTTCATGATCATCTAGAAAATTTTACAACAGATCAAAACCAGAGTAATCTCATAAATGGATGTAAATATGCATATCAATTACGATTCAAAAAAAATCCCACGTACGACCACCTTCCTGCACAATTCTGCCAGCAAGGATGGTCAAATATACTACACAAATGCCTAGCAAGCCCAAATTATCATAATAGTGCATTAACACATAACTATGTTCAATTGTGATTTGGAAGTTCATAATCCTCATGCATACCTAACATCACCAGGATAATCTGGAGTTCGGGATGGAGGAGCACAAAAAACCACATACGGAAACTTATGAGTTGCCTTTGTTTCCTTCAACGAAGGATTGATCCCAATTTTAATCAACTCATCATGGTGATCTGTAGTCACTGTCTGCCCAAAAATTTGACACCCTGGGTGCTCCTGCCCACAAGAATAAGTTGAATAACCTACAAATTCCAGTATTTTTCTCGCAAAATATGCATACCTTAACACACCCTGTACAACTTGTTTAGAAACAATACGGGGAGAGACACGTGCTAAAATTCATAACCTTTATTGCATCTCACCTTTCACAAAACCCACATTTGTATGACATGCTCATCTTATCCCTTTTATGCTTGCCAAATTTCAGGTTAATTAGAGATTGATAACTATGTCATCCAGGTACTTGCATTTTGAAATATAGTATACCTTTAAATTTGGGGCTATACGAATGGGATAGGTCTGATCTCGAATTAACCTAAATTTTGGTAAGCATGGAGGTCATAGTCATAGATGGATCATGTAATCTGGCCGTAGGACATGCAAAAGGCCAGACATACAAAAAAAAATACACTAGGCTCATATCCAGGGCAGAACTATGTTGAATGGTGGGGTGTCATGGCACCCCCTAACTTTTGACTTACCCCTGCATATTTAGTGTCACATATATAACTAGCCTATTCAATTCAACATACTGGCAACCCCCAACCCCCCACTTATTGAAGAGGCAGAAGCTTCCCTTCCCCTTTTAAATACCTCACTATCCTTCTCTCTAATTTTCATACAAACAATTCTCTCTATATGATTTTCTCACACTACATTCAATCTGTATGCCCACAAAACCCAGCATTCCACACAAACAATTCACTCTTTCACTGTTTACATTGTTGTGAGAAATTCATTTTGCACATTGAGCAAAAACGGCAGAGAATTACTATAGCAAGCTCATAATTTTAGTCTACAACGCAAAGACACTAAAACATGTAGTTTTTGTGTATATGTGTTATGTGACACCCCAAAATATATGTACTTAATTTTTGAAAAAAAAAATGTAATTATAACATTTTCTAGGCCATAAAAGAATATAGGGAACTTGTACATAGATTTCAAGAAACCTCATGGGAAGCGTGGTGTCATGTGGTATCACGTGGTGTGCTGCATAGTAAGGGTCCTCTTACCTATAAATAGGTGAGTTGCATGGTAATGAAATCACAAGAATAACAAACGAGGGGTATATGAGAGGTAAGTCAGAAGTGAGAGTAAAGGATTAAATTTAAGGTGAATTATATTATATTTTGAGTTACCACAAATTGTTTTATGTAAAATCTGTTTTGCCAATCATATTAGTTTTTTAAAGTATATTATTTGTTAACTGAACCCTATTTGCTTAAAAAATGAAATATAACTGTTTATTAAATGTGTTTTTGACAATTATTTTGTAAGTACCACTACGAAAGTCTCATACTTGGGGACTTAAATAACCATTGGCTCTTTGAATTGTCACTTTATGTGACCCTCTGTTTTGATGTCACTTTATGTAACCATCTGCTGTCATGGATTCATCGACCCTCTAATTTCTAGTGTGGAACAAAATGTTGTACGGAGTTAAGTGCCACCTCTTGAATCCATACATATGATCTATTCTGTTCTGTACCGTGGTTATAATTATTTGCTTATATGATTTCTACGTTATGCTTCTGTTATTTAAAATAATTTATGTATTTCTATTACTAAACAAATCTCTGTTTAACCAAATAATTATCCATGGAGGTCCCATGCTTGGGGACTTAAATAACCATTGGCTCTCTGAATTGTCACTTTATGTGACCCTCTGCTATCATGGATCCATTTACCCTCTGATTTCTAGTGTGGGACAAAGTGTTATACGGAGCTAAGTGCTACACTATTGTGAGAGCCACTTTTAAAATTCGTACGAGCCACCTCTTGAATCCATACATATGATCTGTTCTGTTCTGTACCGTGATTATGATTATTTGCTTCTATGATTTCTACATTATGCTTTTGTTATTTAAAATGATTTATGTATTTACCAAACAAATCTCTATTTAACTAAATAATTATTTATGGTGAATTTTATATCCTTATGTTCTCAATATAATATTTCTTACTCTGTCATGTGCTTATAGTTGTTAACCACTTTCAGATGACATGTTAGGACCAGTGCATAGGATAGGCACAAGGCACTTTATAATTATAGTTCACCTCTGACAATGTAAATGAATAGAAGCGACAATGTATATATTATAATTAAGATTTATATACCCTTTTATTTTATTCCGCTGCACTATTAATTGTTAGGATTTCAGTTATTATTTTGTTGCGATGCCGAATCTCTGGACACCGGGTTTGGGTCATGACATGTTATCTCCCCAATGTGTGATATAATTTTTTTGATAAATGGGTGTCCGGCCAATTTCTGAGGACCTTAACTAATCTCAATACATTGAAATTAACAACCGGACAAACTTTCCATACGATCTAATCCTCAAATCTTTACGGTTGGGCCAACCCTTCAATTCATGATCATATCGTACTCAGACAAATAGATAATTTTTTTTTTAATTTTTAAATAAACAAAGAATTCATACAGTATAATGGGTTGAGTCATACCTCCCGCCATTTTTGAGCAACTAACCGGCCGAGAACACCCGGCCCCACTATCAGCAAATCATTGGCTCCGACCAAACCAGGGGACGTAGCATCCATTGCATCGTTTGGTGCATCTTCATCATCCAAATATCCAAATCAAAACAAAACGTATCAATTACTCAAATTTTCACGAGAAACAAACACAGATCAATAATTCAGTTGAGAATCGCACAATGCAAGCAAGAAGTTTATGCATTCACAATTACATGAATCGAAACAATACATATGCAATGTGTATATATATATATGAAGAGAGAGACATGTAGAGAGAGAGAGAGAGAGAGAGAGACCGATGGTAGAGGACGCGTAGACTTGTAGTGGTGTGGCCATGAGCGGCTATGATGATGATGATGATGATGATGATGATGATGAAGTGCGTTTGGTCTTGAAATTGGGGTTTCTGAGGAGAGAGAGAAGTGAAATTGAGCGTTTCGAGCCACCGCCAGTGTGAGGCAATGAAGAGAGATAAATAGTTGTTGGAGTGGCACAGGAGAGAGAAGCCACTGTGGTGCCCATAGAAAGATAGAGAGAGAAAGTGATTGTTGACGACTTTCTCGGGATGAGAGATTTTTTACTGGCTGATTGCTTTGCTGAGATGTTACGGAGTGATTGCTTACGAGAGAATTCTACTTGGCCAATGAGATCATGACACCTTCCACTTTCAGGATATTAATCTGTTATCCATTTGCCTCTCTATTTATTGGTTGTTATTTTTTATTTTTTGCAACGGCGTCGTTTGTTTGTTGGGATGGATTTAAAATATTACAAAACAATTCCTAATTTGGAAGTTATTTCCCAACATATCCATAAGTTCTTTTTTTATTTTTTTCACCATATGTTCCCGCTAGCTTGTGATTAGGATTGTAAATGCATGGAACTGTTCATAAAAAAAGCTCGGCTCAGCTCGTTAAAGGT